>LR812541.1:4636309-4721309 GCA_903798195.1 Danio kyathit | reverse complement strand
TCACATTTGATGATGGACCACAGCTTCTTTATGGGGTTCAGTCAGGTGAACAAGGAGGCCATGTCAATAGTTTTTCTTCTTTTAGACCCTTTCTTGCCAGCCACGCTGTGGAGTACTTGGACGCGTGTGATGGAGCATTGTCCTGCATGAAAATCATGTTTTTCTTGAAGTACTCCACCTCCACCTTGCTGGCGTCTGAGTCGGACTGGAGCTCTCTGCCCTTTACCGATCCAGCCACGGGCCCATCAAGACTCACTCTCATTTCATCAGTCCGTAAAACCTTAGAAAAATCAGTCTTGAGATATTTCTTGGCCCAGTCTTGACGTTTCAGCTTGTGTGTCTTGTTCAGTGGTGGTCGTTTTTCAGCCTTTCTTACCTTGGCCATGTCTCTGAGTATTGCACACCTTGTGCTTTTGGGTGCTCCAGTGATGTTGCAGCTCTGAAATGTGGCAAAACTGGTGGCAAGTGGCATCTTGGCAGCTGCACGCTTCACTTTTCTCAGTTCATGGGCAGTTTATTTTGCGCCTTGGTTTTTGGTTTGGTTTTTCCACACACTTCCTGCGACCCTGTTGACTATTTTGAATGAAACGCTTGATTGTTGGATGATCACGCTTCAGAAGCTTGGCAATTTTAAGAGTGCTGCATCCCTCTGCAAGATATCTTGCTATTTTTGACTTTTCGGAGCCTGTCAAGTCCTTCTTTTGACCCATTTTGCCAAAGGAAAGGAAGTTGCCTAATAATTATGCACACCTGATATAGGGTGTTGATGTTATTAGACCACACCCCTTCTCATTACAGAGATGCACATCACCTAATATGCTTAATTGGTAGTAGGCTTTCGAGCCTATACAGCTTGGAGTAAGACAACATGCATAAAGAGGATGATGTGGTCAAAATACTCGTTTGCCTAATAATTCTGCACTCCCTGTATTTGTGTTATAAGCATGTGTAAGTAATATAAACTTTTACATATCTTTATTGAGTTTGTTGTCTGAGATGTAGAACACAGGGAAATCAGTCGTATAGAGAGACACTCCAGCGCTGCTGAAGATTGCAGGTGTTTACAGTGGTTTGATGAGCAAATATTAATTTGTAGCTAAATTGTTAAGAGTTCCAAACAGCATTTCCCGTCGTTTACATCCTTGTTTTTGTTCTTGCTACAACATACCGTTAACGCTAAAAACTGTGCATGAAATAGATCAATTTTAACAGATGAAAACACTTACAGGTTGTAGCTCACAATCCACAGCTTCTATTCTGGTTGGAGCTGCTCCTTCTGAGGAGTTTTAGCCGAATCCAGCACTGAACTGCATGGGAGAGATTCTGGAAGCTGTCCTTTGTCAAATGCTAGCTATATCTGTATTATAATTCTCATTAACATTAAACTGTAAGCACTTCTCTCTTTGTGTCGTGTCCTTTGGAAGCCCAAATACCAAATAACTAGTTACTCCCCAACACTGATTGTACATAACACAAGTAATAAATACTTGAAAATTCTCAGTTTCCCTGCATTTACTGGATTTATTTGTTATTGGCTCGTGTAAATTCATTTATTTATTTATTTATTCTAAAATCTGACAACATGTATTCCCAATGTCTTGTCTTTGACTCCTATTACAGTACACACAGTATGTGTGTACCTACTCTATCTACTGCTTTCATTGTAAATAAAAAGCAGCACAAGCAAATGAATACGCAGTGTTTCCCAAAGCTGCCAAAACATGACGTTTACCCCATTTAACCCCCTCCCCTACACACTCCTTACAACAAAACATCACCCCTAAAGTGCACGTTCTCCAGACATCAGAGTGTTGTATGTGTGTGTAAAGATTTGTAATTACCAGAATACATTTAAATACATTTAAAGGATGATCCCCTGGGGGGTTTCCTGCAGCATGTCTGTCTCCGCGTCTGGGTAAACAGCAGTTTTGTTTGTCGTCTTGTTTTCAGCGCGTGCATTTCTCAGAGCGCATAAATGCTGAAGGTTTTGTTTCTGCTGACAGGGAAATACCGAAATGCACATACATTTCGCGCTGGTTGTTTTTCCACCTTTTCGTTTTAATAGACTCCACAAAGGCGCTGATGAGCTTGATGTTGCCTTCTTCTCCAGCTCTTAACCCTGAATCTGCATTGATGGTTTGTGTGTTTGTTAATGTACAGAGAAACTGATTACTCTTGAGTTTTGCTCCTGCGGGATTTATTCTCTAACACACACACACATAATTTATATATTTATATACTCATTTTCCTTTGGCTTAGTCCTTTTAACCACCAACTTATCCAGCATATGTTTTACACAGCGGATGCCCTTTCAGCTGCAACCCAGTACTGGGAAACACTCATTCACATTCATACACTACCGCCAATTTAGTTTATTCAATTCACCTATAGTGCATGTGTTTATACTGTGGGGGAAACCAGAGCACCCGGAGGAAACCCACGCCAACATAAGGGGAACATGCAAACTGCTGAAATGTCACAGAAATGACCTTCTTGCTGTGAGGGAATTCCTTGCTCTGTTAACTCTCAGGGGTCTGAGGTGATTTTGGGGCCCCTAAGATGTTTTGACATGCCCTGACATTTGTGCTAATTACAGCTACTTATTACATGGTATTGGCCAACATATATTTTATTTGTATTCAGCACAAACTGTGCTACAACAATATGTGACAATTATTGATGTACATGCTTGTGTTTTTTAGAAAAAAAAATTATGAGTGGTTAGTAGGATTTGGAGAAAAAAATGTAGCTGAAATAAGGTCCAAAAAACACACTAAATGTGCCTGAGCAAGACTTTTGAGTAACCAGTCTGGTAGGCTAGAATATTTACTTCACAATTATGTAAAAAATATTTTATTCTCTCATTCAAAGGAAACATTACATAGATTTACATTTTGTTAAGTTTGTTTGGCTCATCTCAGGTCTATGCGTGAGTGACAATGGTCATGAATAATTCACACCTGGAGAGACAAAAGACACTCCCCCACTCAACTATCAAGGACATTGGAAAGCAATGTCCATTTGGAAAAGCTAGCCCAAACTAAATGCTTGTTACATTTAGTTAAAATTTTGTAGGTTGTCATTTTTTTCAATATTTTGCTTGAATTTTATTGTATTATCTTTCAATTTCTGAATATATTTGGTGACTAAAATTTTATTTTAATAAATATATCTGTTTAATAAATCTGTTTTGTTTAAATGCATCAAAATACACTGCCTATATTCACTGAGAAATGGAGGGAAATACTTGAAATGGTATAAAACGTGTTTGCAAAACTGTTGTAATAAAAACTTTCTTGTGCATTAATGCAGCATTTAATAATAATTTCTGAATGACTCTGGCATAATGACAAAACACAAGAATAATCAAAATAATATTTTAAGACCTTTTATATATATTTTGCCCAAATAGTTGCAGCCTTAGTTAACTTTTTCCAAACTTTAACAGGTTAAACTACGGTAAAATAAATAAAAATTAAATTAATAACACGTATAACATGCGTCACGATCTGTTCTGTGGGCAGCCTACGTCATTGTTTGTATTAATGGCGGAAGTGAGAAGAGCCGGCGTGATGCGCGCTCTGCCGGGAGAATTGTATGGATTACCTAGCGAGACAACATTTGCTTTCAAAATGAGTTGGAAAGTTCACCCTCCAAGCTTTATGCAGGTATGTCTGTCATGTGTATGTCTCATGTATTCGTGGAGATTCCGCCTTTTTTTTTTTTTCTGACCTCAGTTTACATGTCGCGCGAGTCTCACGTGGACGATTGTAATAACAAAGCCTCGTGGGCGTGGTCGCATTACAAATAATGAGCTCCGATAGAAAAGCTAGACAAAGCGTTGGTTTCATACTGATTACTTTATCAAGCAATAATTGTTTTCAACATGCACCGCTTTGCATTTAAAAGTAGACACTTCAAGCTTTCTATAGACATGTGTCTCATGTCTGTGTGTTTAGTTTTCGCGGAGTTTCAGTGCATTTTACTGACGTGTTTGTAAAAACAGTTCACGGAGAGAGAAAAGAGAAAGTGCCTTCACTGTTTATTTTCCTTACTTTGCAAAAGCACACACTATTGTTGTTATTGTGAGTGTACACAAAGAAAACTAGACACCTAACAGATTCGATTGATGTATTGCTCATATCTGTACGATCAAAACTGAAAGTGTCATTTAAGTTTTTTTCGGCGTTTTCTTGTGAAAACATGTCAAAACGCGTATACGCGGGCTTCGACCCCTGGGGGTTAAGGAATAGATCTTGATTTGTTAAAATTATAAGTGTAAATAAAGATCGATAAAAGTAGACATACAAATATAATTTCCTATCTGTCAAGCTACAGACATTGCACGATGAAATAAAAGAGCCCACTCTGCATATCCGCCGGCCCACCCTTCTATAGCTTTCAAGAACCAGGCCTCCTTGGGTTCCAGTCAAGATAATGCCAAGCTTGGACTTTCACAAGACATTCGAGCTTGTGCTTCACGACAAGTGCCCTGCAAACAGTTATCTCATGACTGAGCCATTCTCTCCTCTTCCGGCCTGGAAAGGAAAAAGAGAGAGAGATGTAAATGAGAGGGAATGAAGTGTTGCAGAAACCTCACAAGCGAGACGACATGCCTGTGGAGACACCAACGAGCCACCCAGATCCAGAGACAAACAGAGCGAGAGAGAGAGACTGCTAACAGCGAAAAAGAAAGAGGAAGAGAGTTGGAGGTAGAGAGAGATTGAAGATGTGCCCATAAAAATCCATCTTGTGCAGGCCTGACAGCCACTTTAGCCCTGAAACAGCACATTCGGACCGCGGCTCTCTCGCCAAATCTGCTCCATACATCATCAGTGAGGAAACAGCACATGAGAAATTCTTAACACAATGCGTTTTGTCCAAAAGATTTAACATCTAATTCAGAGCTGACAGCTTGCCCCATCTCCTTCCCTTTCTCTGTCGGCGTACGATTGATCTTTCGCTCCACCCCGCCGGCCTTGGTCCCATCATCCCCTCGCCAGTGCCGCTCAGAGCCGCCCATTCATCTAAACAGCACTAACCAGGCCCTGATGGCCCAAATATCTATAAATAAAAACACAAAATGGAGCACAGACACATGTAAACTAATCCACACACATATGTGCTGAGTTTATCGCAATGTAGTAACAAACGATAGGGAAAAAAGTGTGACTTGTTTGCTTGTTTTTAAATGTGCCCTCATAAAAGGTTCATGTCTGAAACAGAAGTAAAAGGTGAGTAAATGATGACAGAATTTTCATTTCTTGAATGAATTATCTCTTTAATCTAGCAATATAAAGCATAATGTTTGTGATATTTGAAGTTTTATTATTGTTAGACTGCAATAGAAAAGGATGACAAATGCAAACTGGTCACCTTCTTTAATAGTCTTGGGAAGCTTTGTCATTCAAGCTTTTCGGCTTAGTCCCTTTATTATTCTGGGGTCGCCACAGCGGAATGAACCGCCAACTTATCCAGCATACACTCTCAGAAATAAAGATACGTGAGCTGTCACTGGGGTGGTACCTTTTCAAAAGGTACATATTTGTACTTAAAGGGTATATATTAGTACCTCAAAGGTGTATATTAGTACCTAAAAATTTTAAGAGGTACACTTTTGTACTTCTTAGGTACTAATATGTACCCTTGAAGTATTAATAAGGACCCTTTAAGAACAAATATGTACCTTTCAAAAAGGTACCACCCCAGTGACAGCTCACGTATCTTTATTTCTGAGAGTGTACACTGTGGACAATTTAGCCTACCCAATTCATCTATAGCGCATGTCTTTGGACTTGTGGGTGAAACCGGAGCACCCGGAGGAAACCCACACAAACACGGGGAGAACATGCGAACTCCACACAGAAACTCCAACTGACAGCCGAGGCTCGAACCAGAGACCTTCTTGCTGTAAGGTGAACGTGCTACCCACTGCGCCACCGTGCTGCCCAGCTTTATCATCATGCACAATAAAAGTGTGTATTTGGAAAATAAAAAAGGTATCAAAGTATGAAAAAAATCATAAATATGCATATGTAAATGAAGTTTTTGAATGAATCTTATAAACCAATACATGCAGTAACTGTTTTGCTGCTTTATCTCCATGCACATTTGGCATTTTTAAGTGAACAATGTCATGAATATTCATTTTCTGTCATTCTAAACCTCTGTTCCATACCTTCCTGAACTGCCTTTAAGTCCACTGACTACATGCATATATATATATATATATATCATGGTTTCCGCTACATTCATTCTTCCATGGCGGGGCGCCACACCAAAATTCATCCCGCCACGGCTATATTACAGCTTCCCATTCAACACATTCAGTCATTGTTGTTGTTGTTTTTAATAGCAGGTTATAATCGCACCAAAACGTATTAAAGGTAAGTGAATTATAACAGCGAAGACTTTTCTTTAACCGCAGTAGTGCTGTGCGTCATTTGTTTAACCCTTTACGGTGACATGCTGACTGACTGACAGGTGCGCGCGTGAGACGTGAGACAAGCAAACACGGCTTAGCTTTCAGTGAAGATGAACACAGTTTCCATAATTATACTGTATAGATAAAGGTCTATGGTTCTGCATACAATGACTTTATCTGGCTGGAATTTATAGCGGTTTCACTTTACTTCAGGACTGTTCAGCTACTTCAGCTGTTTCACTTTACTTCAGGACGCATTAATGCCGCTCTGTCGGTCTACCGGAGACATTCATGAATATTCCTAGCAAATCTAATAAATGTTGGAGATGTACTCGTCACATAAACGCACTAAATCGCACTTGAGCAGCGTATACTTCAGGGTGTGAAGTTGTGCACGAACAGAGAAAATCAGCGCGCAAGCAGAGATTCGCATGCTCGTATTACATAAATGCGCTCACAACATGTGTCACATAACACCCATAGGTAGTTGGTACATTCGTGTAAAAGTCCTGCCGCCACAGCTAGAAAAAATCCTAGAGGAAACACTGTATATATATATATATATATATATATATATATATATATATATACATATATATATATATATATATATATATATATATATATATATATATATATATATATATATATATACATATACATATATATATATATATATATATATATATATATATATATACATATATACATATATATATATATATATATATATATATATATATACATATATACATATATATATATATATATATATATATATATATATATATATATACTGTATATACAGTACAGTGTTTCCTCTAGGATTTTTTCCAGCTGTGGCGGCAGGCCTTTGATCTAGGATTTCCTCTGTTCGTGCACAAAACTTCTTGCACGTCAAATATAAGCTGCTCAAGTGCAATTTTGCGCGTTTATGTAGTGAATATGTCTCGAACATCTATTAGATTTGCTAGGAATATTTATGAACGTCTCCAATAGACCTACAGAGCGGCATTAATGCGTCTTGAGGTAAAGTGAAATGGCTATAAACTCCAGCAAGATAAAGTCTTTGTTTGTTGTATGCAGAGCCATAGACCTTTATCTATAAATAAAGTATAATTATGGAAACTGTGTTCATCTTAACTGAAAGCTACGTCGTGTTTGCTGACCTCACGCATGACGCACCTGTCAGTCAATCAGTCAGTCAGCATGTCATCTAAAAGTGTTAAACAAATAACGCACACCCCTACTACGGTTACAGAAAAGTTTGCGCGGTTATAATTCACTTACCTTTTAATATGTTTTGTTTATAACTCGCTATTTAAAAAAAACGACAATGTTTTGAATGAGAAGCTGGAATGTAGCCGTAGCGGGATGAATTTTGGGGTGGCGCCCCGCCATGGAAAAATAAATGTAGCGAAAACCTTGCAGTATATATATATATATAATGAAAAGTAACTAACTATTTACCTAAGTAATTTTTTCATCAGATACTTTTTTACTCTTACATGAGTAACTTGTCATTTTACTTGAGTATAGATTTTGGATACTCTACCCACCTCTGTGAAAGACATTTCGAAAACACTGGGAATAAGTAAGGGTGCGTTCACATCTGTAGTTCGCTTTATTTGGTCCAGACCAAGGGCAATAAATGATCCATTGTTGCATTTTCTGCCGTCTTTGAGTCGTTTTCACACCACACTGATTGCTTTGGTCCGAACCAGTTGAAAAGAACCAAAATGCAGTCATGTGACAAAACCCACATCACTCATTGGCCAGATGTTGTTGAACATATTTCCTAAACTGCTTATCGATTGGTCAGAATTCACGTGCGAGAAAATGCAATGGAACTCCCGCAAATAAACAAACCGGCAGACACAAAATGTCGCTTTTCACTGTGGAGGGACGACTGCGCTGGCTGATTGTGTCCCTGCTCATAGTATACTATATAGTTTGTATACATCACTTCAGGAGGAGGCGTGAATTAATTTAGCTAAACTGCGACATGGTCATCTTCCGGGAATATTTCCAACGATCCATCAGGTAATGTTTTCCCCCTCTCTCTTTCTGTTGGTAAAGCGCTGTCAACAAATACTTTTCCTCCACATTTCATAATGCACAGCCTACGGCAGCTGGATTAGTCCAAAAAGGCGCAGTACTTTTTGCGGTTGGGTCTGTTTTAGTTCGGATCATGTTCTCACCACAAACGATCCGCTCTAGGGTTCGTTCGAAAGCGTACAGAAACCACCTCTTCAAGGAGGTCTTGGTATGCTTTTTTAGTCCGCTTTTGGTGCGCACTCGAGTACGATTGCTACGTTCACACCTGCCCAAACGAACCGAACCAAGAGGGAAAACGAACTCTAGTGCGATTCAACCGAACTAAATAAGGCAGGTGGGAAAGCACCCTAAGTCCTGGTGTGCATGAGGCTTTACACTGTAGATCAGGGCTATTCAATTAGTTTGTCACCGGGGCCAGTTCATGAAAAGCATCCCAATCGAAGGGCCGGAGAGATATGACTTGCAATATAAATGATGACACAAATGCATTTAAGAGCCAATGATGTATTTTTGCTCCTTTAGACACTCACGTTGTATTTGTCTACATTAAAATGTTAATATATTGTATTTTGAAACTATATATCTCTGCATTGTACAATAAGTTTTTTAACAAACATTCAAATGTTGTATTTCACAGCACAACAAAATCAGTGTATTGCTTAAGTAGGCTTCTTCTACATTCAGACACATTCATATGTTCTGTTTTGAACTGCATAACAATTATGGATGCAGCAATTATAGATTTTGGTTGTACGATTATATAGTGTGAAGAATAATCAGTGTTTCACAGTTATCACGTCTAATGTAAATTTAAGCTTTATATTAGCTAGATTTAGATCTGGACATCCCTAACTAATATTAAAAACCTTTAAAAGGCATTTTCATTAGTAATAGTTTTTATGCTGAAGGTTTTTCTGTGCTTATAGGGCTACACAATTTAATTATGTGTGTGTTTATAGAGAGGAACGGGAGAAAATAATATAATAATAATTGTTATGAAGGTCAGCGCCAATATTTAGATTAACTGTTGTTATCATATGTGTTCATACATACATAATCATTTTAATAATAATTCGTCTAACATGTCTTTTGTTTACATTGCTCTGAAAGCTCAGCACAACTCTCACCGCTACAGCATGAGATGTTTTCTACTGCGTGCGCCCTGACAGCCGCAAGTGCGTTGCTCCGCTTGCGCCCGCATATTGGCATATATTCTTACGACATAACAAACTTGCGCGCGGGAAAGATGTGATATGGGAACGGCCCGCGGCTATAGTTATTACAGTGTGCGTGCGTATTAGCTTCGGTGGACAAGCTCGGAGCTTTAAACTAGCGCACAGTTGGCAACTTGGCTAACTTTGTTCAGCAGTTTCGTTTCGTGCGGCAGAACAGAAATGCAGAAATGCGGCTTAAAGAAGCCTTAACAATTAATTAACCATGACGAATTAAAGCGCAGTTAATAGTGAAATCGGTTATTCGTTGCATCCCTAATAATGATATCAGTGCATTGTACAAAAGACCTTTTCTACAAACATATTCAAATGTATTCGGCTGCTCTCGACACTGTCAGGTGACTCACGCTCTGCGCAGCTCATGCTGTATTGAACAGACGCACGTCACTTCATAACTATAGCGGCCGTTTTTTGACTGAACTAAATTTATTCTTGATGTCTTGGTCACACTATTTTGAGGGCCAGAACAAATTGCCTCGGGGGCCGGGTTTGGCCCGCGGGCCGCCAATTGAATAGCCCTGCTGTAGATCCACACACATAAAAGTAGATTTAGCTAAAAAGAGGTGGAGGAATAATAAAAACATGGCCACAGTCATTAAATTGTGTCAATAGAATCTTAATCTGCAACCACAATTACTATTTTGTTTCCTCCACATACTGTATGTGTAGGTCTCCGCAGATTTTGCAATTGTTTTTATTGTGTCTAGCGGCTCATACCTTTAAACTCACTTTCGACTACACCGAGGGAGAGACAGATGAGCTCGGCCTTCACATCACACTTTACTCCTCCTAGCCTAATGGATTGCAGTTCCCTGGATTATGGCTTGGCTGACATCCTGAATAGGTGGAATTATGATCAGTACAGGAGCGTCAGCATTTGGGACAGAGAGCGAGGTGGATGTTATAGACCTCAGCCAAGCTGCATTTACAAAGCCAGTTGTTGAGATCCACCAGCTCTGCCACAGACACCGTTCACTGACCCTCCAGTGACCCTCACACAGATGGCTCGCTTGATGTGGGCCCTTTCTTACATGTGTCAGTGAAGTTGCCACCCTCTTTGTGGCTGAAGTGCCCTTTGATGCAGCCTTTAGAGCAGGTGGAGACTTCACAACACACAGTCATGAGCATTACATCAGATGTGTGCTCAGAGAGACCGCAAGGCCTGAAGGCAGTTTAGATAGGACATAATGTACACAACATACAAACTTTTTGTTTTTTCAAAAATGTGCCATATACAGTTGAAGACAGAATTACAAGCCCTCCTGAATTATTAGAACCCCTGTGTATTTTCCCCAATTTCTGTTTAACAGAAAGAAGATTTTTTCAACACATTTATAAACATAGTAGTTTTAATAACTAATACATAACATACAGCACATAATATTTGACTATATATTTTTTCAAGACACTAGTATTCAGCTTAAAGGTGCAGTATGTAAGTTTGACACCCAGTGGTTGAACTAGGTATTGCACTCCTGGATCATAATAAAAGTACGCTGTGATGCCAGATTGTGTACAGGAGCGAGTGATTTAAACTGTGTTCTAAATAAAAGCAACGACACGCGATAGAGGGAATATTTTCCATATTAAAAGGAGTTTTTGTCCTAACCAACACCTCGAATTGATATATTAGAAATGGCTTCTATTTCTCACAGCTGAACAACAGAAACCTATGACAGCTAGATCACCTCAGGTAATTGTGTGCTTTATTCTGTGCTAAATGCTAACAATGCGAGTTTGAATGCATTTTACATGGCATTTGTTGCCATATACTGAAAGCAGAAAGTTCACCTCAGATCTTGAAAATACAATAAACCGTCTGAAATTGAACTTTAGAACTAAACACATATGAGTGATTCAGCATCTACATTGATGTTAAAGTGGGTTAACATGTATTAAATAGATTCTAAACCTTACCGTTTCGTGAGCGAGTGCATATTCTGTGCTTCTGAATGGCTGTATTTACATTTCTGCCGTGTTTCGTCTGGTGCAAACAGCCAAATAGCTGATCACTGCCTCTCTCGTCACAGCGTGTTGTTAGGACACGCGGTTACAATGTAACCTGCTCACCTAATGTTTACGTTCGTAATATTTATGTAATTTGCTAATTAATAACCTCATGTGGAACTGCATCTGTCTCCCATACTGTTCTTTTTGGTCACGGACACATGCTTTCAGAGTCTTTATGAATGAATGAATGAAATACGCTGTTTTCCAACAAGGCAACCCAGGGTGCTGACATATAATTGGCTAAACTGGCATCGTGCATATGAAATTTACCTAAACAAAGACAGCGTTCCGGCACGGAAAACCCATTTATTTTCAAAGCAGAATATCTGACTTCAGCATTGTTTTTCAGTTAAACAAGTATGTTCACTTGGGATGCTTTTTAAATATCTGCAAACATATTATGGTATTTTTATGCTTTAGAAGAGTCAAAAACTTACATACAGCACCTTTAAAGTGACATTTAAAGACTTAACTAGGTTACTTAGGCAGGTTAGGGTAATTAGGCAAGTTATTGTATAATGATGGTTTGTTCTGTAGACAATAGAAAAAATATACAGTACTGTATATATTGCTTAAGGAGGCTAATAACATTCAACTTAAAACGTTTTTTTTATTTTTAAACTGAGTTTATTCTAGCTATTCTAAGACCAGATTTTGGTTTGTTGCCTCATGGCAACAACGTGCAGTTAGTGCACTAAAAAGCAGTTGTTGGTGCATGTGAAGCAAAGGTGCCACGTTTTTGTCACTTGGCTGTAGGTTCCTGTGAATAATAGTTTACATAAAAAAATAAAAAATAAATAAATAAAAAATAAATTATATATATATATATTCATTCATTCATTTTCTTTTCGGCTTAGTCCCTTTATTAATCCGGGGAATGTACCGCCAACTCATCCAGCACGATTTTACGCAGCGGATGCCCTTCCAGCCGCAACCCATCTCTGGGAAGCATCCACACAAACTCATTCACACTCATACACTACAGACAATTTAGCTTACCGAATTCACCTGTACCGCATGTCTTTGGACTGTGGGGGAAACCGGAGCACCTGGAGGAAACCCACGCGAATGCAGGGAGAACATGCAAACTCCACACAGATACGCCAACTGACCCAGCCGAGACTCGAACCAGCGACCTTCTTGCGACAGCACTACCTACTGCGTCACCATAAATATATATATATTATGGTAATAACTATACATTTCGGGACCTTTCTAACCATAGGATGTTATTGTTTTTACAAAAGTGGTCTAACTGCACAATGTTGCCTTGAGGCATAAAAAAAAAACTACTATTTTAGTTTATAGATAATACCAAAAAGTGCCTTTTCTCAATCAAATATGCTTCTTCATATGTCCGTACACATATTTTTAATATAAAGATGTTGAAATTTAAACATGTTAAAAAGATAAACCTATCTTACATTCTGCTAGCAGTGTGCTCAAGCAGGCTATGGTCCCAAAAATGGCTCTTTTGCCCCAGAAGACAGGTCAAATCCACACCCACTTCAAAAATCATTGGTCACCAACTTATCATTAGACTTTTTTGTTATATTTAATTTTTAAAAAAAATAAATAGGGGTTTGAGGGCCAAAAAAATGGTTTGTTGCCTGAGGGCAACACCATGACATGTAGGGGTAAGCATTGCTTAATTTGTTAATTGCGAGGTCCCGGAACATATCGGGGTAATGGTGTCGCCGGCGAAAGTGTGCGGGGCGGGGGTGTTGCGGGCGAAAGTGAAGAGGGTTGGGGAGTCGCGGAAGAATGTAAAAGTGAACAGCGGACAGAGGAGAAGGGGGATCAGTAAAATGAGGTGCCGGATCAGATTTCAGAGGTGTTCCGGCACAAACTAGGCCTTGGTTAAATGACAAATTACAATCTCTAATAAAGGCATTCACCCCAAACCTCCCCATCATTCTCACGCTCTTCTCATGGTATGGTGGGCCAAATCAAAGGTTACCAAGGGCCAACTTTGGCCACAGGACATCTCTGATCTAGATAGATGGACACATACAAGCACATTGGCGAGCAAATCAAGGCAAAAAATAAATAAAAATAGGTGTAACTTGATTAGTGTAACGGTATTCTGTTATAAAAGGGATTGTTTTTTTACTGTAATACGTTCATTATAAAATTTAAAAATATATTATGCATTAGTTAATATATAAAAAAAATTCTAGTTATTTTAAATTACTTATGGCAATAGAGTTTGGTTTATTTAACTTCGGCCCATTACCCTATCAAGACTGGTTTTTGACTCATCATAAGAAGATGTGTGAGTGATTAGTAGTCTGGTGAGGGTTCACGGGTGTGGTGGATGGTGACTGAGTGCGGTGACTGGGACTAAGAAAGCGAGCAGAGGACGTGACAAATATATTTGGCATATTTTTTGTAAGTAATATTTTTAATTATGACATAATTAATACATAACAAGTATTTGCAATACTATACAAAATGCCATGCCAATAAAGCTTATCTATCTATCTATCTATCTATCTATCTATCTATCTATCTATCTATCTATCTATCTATCTATCTATCTATCTATCTATCTATCTATCTATCTTTCTATCTATCTATCTATCTATCTATCTATCTATCTATCTATCTTTCTATCTATCTATCTATCTATCTATCTATCTATCTATCTATCTGTCTGTCTGTCTGTCTGTCTGTCTGTCTGTCTGTCTGTCTATCATCTATCTATCTATCTATCTATCTATCTATCTATCTATCTATCTATCTATCTATCTATCTATCTATCTATCTATCCACTTATCTATCTATCTATCTATCTATCTATCTATCTATCTATCTATCTATCTATCTATCTATCTATCTATCTATCTATCTATCTATCTATCTATCTATCTATCTATCCACTTATCTATCTATCTATCTATCTATCTATCTATCTATCTATCTATCTATCTATCTATCTATCTATCTATCCACTTATCCACTTATCTATCTATCTATCTATCTATCTATCTATCCACTTATCCATCTATCTATCTATCTATCTATCTATCTATCTATCTATCTATCTATCTATCTATCTATCTATCTATCTATCTATCTATCTATCTATCTATCTATCTATCCACTTATCTATCTATCTATCTATCTATCTATCTATCTATCTATCTATCTATCTATCTATCTATCTATCTATCTATCTATCTATCTATCTATCTATCTATCTATCTATCTATCCACTTATCTATCCACTTATCCATCTATCTATCTATCTATCTATCTATCTATCTATCTATCTATCTATCTATCTATCTATCTATCTATCTATCTATCTATCTATCTATCTATCTATCTATCCACTTATCTATCTATCTATCTATCTATCTATCTATCTATCTATCTATCTATCTATCTATCTATCTATCTATCTATCTATCTATCTATCTATCTATCTATCCACTTATCTATCTATCTATCTATCTATCTATCTATCTATCTATCTATCTATCTATCTATCTATCTATCTATCTATCTATCTATCTATCTATCTATCTATCGGTTAGAAGGAAAAACTTGAATTTAAATTATTAAAAAAAATAACTTTTATTAAATTTCTCAGCATCATTTATATGAATGGAGGATGGTGCTTTAGAAAGGTGAGGACTGATGTATATACGGTGAACGCCAAAACAAGTACGCAGGAATCCAAAATGCACACATATGGAGCAAAAGCACAAGCTGCGCAGTCTCCGGGACGAGCGTCTGGAAGCAGAAAACAGCAGCACATGGCGGTGATGATAGGCGATCATTACCCTCAGCGAGATCTCCAGCATTTCAATTAAGTTCAGGTTTTCAGGGCTTGTGTGTTGAAACAGAGGCCAGAGAAGAACACTAATGCAAACGGCAGTCATTAAAGGAGCTCTGCGCTCGCTCTTCCCTGCTAATTAACTTAATGACTACTCGCCATGGGCTACAGCCAAGAGAAGCTGCAGAAAGAAATAAAGTTGAGATGGAGGGATGAATTGAAGAGGAAACCTGCAGTGTGTGTGTGTGTGTGTGCTAATCGGCCTCTTGCATTACATAGATTTTGGAATGGTTTATTGAAGTGGATGGACTACAAAACAGTCATTTGT
Source organism: Danio kyathit (assembly GCA_903798195.1). Classification (NCBI taxonomy): domain Eukaryota; kingdom Metazoa; phylum Chordata; class Actinopteri; order Cypriniformes; family Danionidae; genus Danio; species Danio kyathit. The sequence continues at coordinate 4,705,473 of LR812541.1, read as the reverse complement.
TTCCTCCATATGCATCAAAAGTTTGGAGTTGCCGAGATGTTTTAAGAAGTCTGCTTACCAACAATGCATTCGTTTGATTAATGAATGCATTTGAACGCATTTACAATGTAAATTGCAATTTACAATAACATGCACTTACTTGCCGCGGCGAGAGTGGTTGTACAAATATAGCGCATGTCACACCTCTATTTATCAATCCACAGTAGCTATGTTTCCATCCACCTACACTCAAACAATGTGTTTTGCTGCTTGTTCAAGCTACTATTTTAAAATTTGAAAAGTGTGTCCCAGTGTTTTTTGGAGACAACTTAATTGTTTTATGTTCAAACCACTTAAACTAGTAAAAGCGATTAGGTTCATTTAATCGTTAATCGGTCTTTGTCAGGTGATGTCACGCTCGTAAACACCGAGTTGCATTATTTGTATAAATGTAAATAAATGGAGGATGACATAAAATTTGTTGTTTACTCATTTATTGTTTGTTCTTCACAATAACAAAACTGGTACATCAGAACCAAACACAAGGTAAGCAGATATTACTGAACTAAATAATCCTTTAAAGAATTGAGACCAGTGCTTTTGCTCTAAGTTAAACATTAGGTCAATCAGTAGTTTGAACTGAATAGATAGTTTAAAGTGACTTACTATTTTTTTTGTTCTGTTGCTTAAAGTACATGTATTGTTCATGTTTGTAAAAATGCTTTGGATACAAAAATCTGTCCAACAGTTTGTAAATGTAAATATTGGATGTAACTAACGAAATAAAACTAAAAGCTGCATAATTAGAAATACTTACTGTAGTTTACTGGTGTTCAAACTAAAACAATGTATATTAAGACATTGATGATATACAGCAGGGCTATTCAATTAGTTTGTCACGGGGGCCAGTTCATGAAAAGCATCCCCAACGAAGGGCCGGAGAGACATGACTTGCAATATAAATGATGACACAACTGCATATAAGAGCCAATATGTTGTATTTTTGCTCCTTTAGACACCCACGTTGTATTTATCTACATTAAAATGTTAATATATATTGTATTTTGAAACTATATATCTCTGCATTGTACAAAAAGTTTTTTTTAACAAACATTCAAATGTTGTATTTCACAGCACAACAAAATCAGTGTATAGCTGAAGTAGGCTTCTTCTACATTCAGACACATTCATATGTTTTGTTTTGAACTGCATAATTATGGATGCAACAATTATAGATTTTGGTTGTACGATTATATAGTGTGAAGAATAATCATGCTTTCACAGTTATCACGTCTAACGTAAATTTAAGCTTTATATTAGCAAGATTTAGATCTGGACATCCCTAACTAATATTAAAAAACCTTTAAAAGACATTTTTATTAGTAATAGTTTTTATGCTGAAGGTTTTTCTGTGCTTATAGGGCTACACAATTTAATTATGTGTGTGTTTATAGAGAGGAACGGGAGAAAAAAATATAATAATAATTGTTATGAAGGTCGGCGCCAATATTTAGATTAACTGTTGTTATCATCTGCGTTCATACATACATAATCATTTTAATAATAGTTCGTCTAACATGTCTTTTGTTTACATTGCACTGAAAGCTAAGCACAACTCTCACCGTTACAGCATGAGATGTTTTCTACTGCGAGCGCCCAGACAGCCGCGAGCGCGTTGCTCCGCTTGCGCCCGCATATTGGCATATATTCTTACGACATAACAAACTTGCGCGCGGGAAAGACGTGATATGGGAACGGCCCGCGGCTATAGTTATTACAGTGTGCGTGCGTATTAGCTTCGGTGGACAAGCTCGGAACTTTAAACTAGCACACAGTTGGCAACTTGGCGTAACTTTGTTCAGCAGTTTCGTTTCGTGCGGCAGAACAGAAATGCAGAAATGCGGCTTAGAGAAGCCTTTACGATTAATTAACCACGACGAATTAAAGTGCAGTTAATAGTGAAATCGGTTAATCGTTGCATCCCTAATCACGATATCAGTGCATTGTACAAAAGACCTTTTCTACAAACATATTCAAATGTATTCGGCTACTCTCGCCACTGTCAGGTGACTCCCGCTCTGCGCAGCTCATGCTGTATTGACCAGACGCACGTCACTTCATAACTATAGCGGCCGTTTTTTGACTATGATATACAGTATGTATACAGTATGTATGATATACAGTATGCCCTGATATACAGTATGAAATGAGGGGTCTCCGGCAGCGCACTCCGTAGGTTTGCAGTTAATTCAAACGGATCTAAATCCTGAATGTAAGACAGTTTATCAAAAAGACGATCCCTGGCAGCTTTGTTTAGTTTATTGTGGTACTGCGTACTCTCGATTTTCTTGTACTTCTCCAGCTTGACCCTGGTATGGCATGTATCTCTCTTGCGTTATGTGTCTCTCTCAAGTTGTCTCGGGAAGCGATACCACAAAAATGGCACAGGTGTGACGTCACACACAACAAACGCACGTGACTGACAAAGACCAATTGTGTGAAAGTCAGAATTTCGTTACGGTATATTTTTATGAGCATTTTGAATTATCGTATTTAAAAAAAAAAAAAAAAAAAAAAACGCGTGATGGAAATGCCAAGATGCGCATGAATTGTGAAAATGCACATTACAAAAGTAGGATAAAGCTTTAATTTGAATAGAAAATGTGCATAAACTATGATGGAATACCTTTTACCAAATAAAATCCAGTATGTACATTAAAAAAGTCATGTGATTTTGCAAAAAGAGATCATATGATGATGAAAATGGGTGCAATAGACAGCTTTAATGGACAAACCAGTGAGCTGATCACATTGTAAAACATTTGAAATGTTATTTTGGTCATTCTATGCCTTAAAGAAACATTCAACCTTTTTTAGAAAAAAATCAAATTTTACAAATCTCCTTGTAACAGCCAGGGGTGCATTTCAAAAAACCATCGTTAGCCTACTCAGGTCGCAAGTTGTGTCGTTACAAACATAGTTCATTGATTTGGCGTTTCCCAAATCCGTCGTTTCAATGAACATTCGCAAACTGCGTCGCAAACTTGTACACTTGCAACTACACCTCTGGAGCTGTAGTTAGAAACATAGTTCCTGGCTGTGTTCTATTCCCAGTTATCCCCCCTATGCCCTATTCATTCAAAACATTTTAACATTTTAACTTGTAATTATTTTTTAAAAAGCATTAAAGTCATCACTCTTATGCAGCGTTCACACCAGACGCGGAAGAAGCATCAAGCACGAGTGATTTACATGTTAAGTCAATGCAAATCGCGAATAGACATCCTGCGGCGTGAATGATGTGAGTTGTGCTGTGCGAATGGCGCGGCGCGAATTGAGCGTTTAGTTCAAAAATCTTAAGTTCCGCGTTAACCAATTAGGGGCTTGCTCTTGTGGGTGCATGATTATGACGTAGCACCTGTTCATCAAACTGGGCTCAGCTCAGTCAGAAGCACTGCTGAATGCTTTCATCATCCAGGTTACGTTTCTGAACAAGTTTCTGAAGCTCACAGAGTTGGGTGCACCTCTGAAATGATGTAGTTGGCTCAGACACTGCTCCAAACGAATTGACGCTGTTTTTCAGCCTTCAAAAAACATATAAACACAATTATTTTATCAATAAAATCTATGTTAGCCATTTAGCAACAAAGCTACCGTCACCGAGCAGACAGAAGCCCTGCCCATGATGCGAATCCGCATCTGTTCTTAAATTATTTCGACGCGCGAATTAAGCGAGTAAAGTCAAATGTTCACGCGTCTAATTACGCGCGATTTATCCGCGCGTTCCGCGTCTGGTGTGAACACAGCATTAGGTGTAATATGCTTTCAAAGTATTTTTACAGTTCAGTTTTAGCGATCTTCATGTTTACAATTGTGCTCCCTTCGCAGTGCGCTTTGTAAACATTGATGTCAATTTGAACACAGCCGTGGCTCATGACGAAAGCTATACGTGACCTATTATTGAAAAGCGGAATTTTTTTTTTAATGTGTGTGCGTGTAAAACAATATCATTTGCACAAAGAAATGATGGGGTTCTTCTCTAAAGAAGTTGTTACCACCCTGTTTAGAGCATAATTATGGGCGTTTTAAGCTATAACAAACGTGGTTCAAATGATGGATGTGCGACAGAGAAACTACGGGTTTTGGGAAACACTCGTCACTACATCGTTCTTTTCCCAAACGATGCATTGTACTATGATACTTCAGCTGCGAGCTATGTCGTTGTTTGGGTAACGCACCCCAGGCCAGGTTCTCCCCACGCACAGTCACCACGATCACCCCGATCACAGTCACCTGTATTCTGATTAACCTTGCACCTGCACTAAATCACCTCAGCCCCATAGAACCCAGCACCTCGTTGCTCCTCATGGTCAGTATCATCTACTTATTCTGATTCTAAGGTTATGAGCTTATTGCCACATTATATCATTGCGATCATTATGACAATTCATGTATATTTCTATAGCGCTTTTACGATGTAGACTGCGTCAAAAGCAGCATAACATAGAAGTTCTAGTCAATTGAATCTGTGTCAGTTCAGTTTTCAGAGTTGAAGTTCAGTTCAGTGTGGTTTGATTTTCACTGCTGAAAGTCCAAACACTGAAGAGGAAATCCATCGATGCGCAAACCTGGCTCAGTTGGGCATGACCATTTCTCCTCTGGCCAAACTTCTTGTGCAGAGCTGCAGTCTAGGCGCCGGAGGCTGGAGAACACTGGACATCCATCGTGGAGAAGCTCTAGGTGTGAGTAGGTCACCGGAGGGTGTTAAGGCTGGCCCACAGGATCAATGCAAAGACTCGTTGTCACTGGGGTCTTTCAGGAATCAGTTTCATGCTCTCCGCTTCTCCATGACTGCCTCAGCATCTGCTCAGGATACGGTCTGGTCTAGGATTATGGACACATTGGCATCATTTCTTCACAGATCTTGGATCGCATCAATGGTGCTGCATAATCTCTAGGGGCCTCCACAGGTGGAAATGGAGAATAAAGAAAATAATTAGCATTTGCTAAAATAATTAGCATGTGAACACAAAGGCCAATCAGCAGTGTTTAAGTACACATTCATCAGCACTCAAATGTTAGTGGGAAATTCATTCATTCATTTTCTTTTCGGTTTAATCCCTTTATTAATCAGGGGTCACCACAGCGGAATGAACCGCCAACTTATCCAGCACTTGTTTTACGCAGCGGATGCCCTTCTGGCCACAACCCATCTCTGGGAAACATCCATACACACTCATTCACACTCATAAACTACGTACAATTTTAGCCTACCCAATTCACCTCTACTGCATGTCTTAATCCCTTTATTAATCCGGGGTCACCACAGCGGAATGAACCGCCACCTTATCCAGCACTTGTTTTACGCAGCGAATGCCCTTCCGGCCGCAACCCATCTCTGGGAAACATCCACACACACTCATTCAGACTCATACACTACGTACAATTTTAGCCTACCCAAATCACCTATAGCGCATGTCTTTGGCCTGTGGGGGAAACCGGAGCACCCAGAGGAAACCCACGCAAACGCAGGGAGAACATGCAAACTCCACACAGGAACGCCAACTGACCCAGCCGAGGCTCGAGCCAGCGGCCTTCTTGCTGTGAGGCAACAGCACTACCTACTGCACCCCTGCGTCGTCAATTTCAGTACCAATTGGTACCGAACTCGATACTTTTGGCAACCAGACATCACAGTAGTTCAGTATTATTAGTAGTATTTTGTCTCTGCTTTGTCTCATGCAGCTCCTCTCAACGCAGCAAATTTCACTTTTCTTTTTGATATTTGCTATTAATAAGCGACGTATTTGTTTTCTTTGACTTATTATTGAACGTAAATGATGTTTTGTGTGATATTCCAGTTTCCATAAATCTAATTCGCAACTTCGAATGAAAACATATCTAGTGAAGCCAGCAGCACCGAGTAAGTACAGACCAGAGGTCATGGTTAACATAAACCGATTTACACACGTGCAGGTCGACAGCATGTGAACACAAGCTGCAGCTACAGTACAGGACCTGTAAAAAAGCCAAAGAAGATGTCAACACACATTAGTGATCAGCACACACAGCAGACAGGCAGAGCTACAGCACTATTTGCCTGCCTAATAGATGCCACATTATTCCAGTCTACCCTTGAGCGGTGGGCAAGATCATGGGCTGACGGAGCGCTTTCACACACACACGGAAAGAGAGAGGTCACGCACGCCGTCCTCCTGAGTTATTTACCTCTTTATTTATTTATTAGCATATTTACCTCGGCTCTGGACGGTTAAGGGTGTGTGTGGAGGAGCAATAGTCTGAAAATTGACACTGCGAGGGAGTCGGGAATGGATAAGACTTAGAGCACTGGACGTATTTTCATATTTCAAAACTTAAAGTACACTTGAAATCAAACTAACCATACTGATTTTGTTAGCTCATGTTGCTAGTGTTGTGGTGAACAGTTCATCTGCGCATGTCATTAAGAAAAGAAAATAGTTAGCCCTTGTAATCTAAACTTGAAATCCAAACTAACCATATTGATTTTGTTAGCTCATGTTGCTAGTTTTGTTGTGAACAGTTCATCTGTGCATGTTATTAAGAAAATAAGGGTGTTTATCAAGGGTGTTTATTTGCTTAAATTCATATTAAAATCTTTTTTATTTATATTGTGCAAAGTATATTTTTGTCTTTATGCATAGTATATATTTAAAAAGGGGAAAAACAATAAATCGGAAGAATTTCTGTTCTCGCGGTCTCCAGAGTTCGTTCTTCCGAGGTGACCTGACAAGACCGGGCTTCACAAGAACGCAAGTCCATTCTCTGCATTCTTGGAATTGAGAAACAGCCCCTATCTGTCTGAGTTATTGGGCGTGGCTAACATACTTAACCACGCCCCTTTAACTCAGTTTTGACAACAAACAGAAATGGTGAAGAGAAGCAGTCTGTTAGGTTGTGTCACACTGATAGACAGACGAACAACTGGGGCCTGTTTCAGTAAGGAGGTTCAACCAACTCGGAGTTTAAACTTGAACTCTGAGTTGATTTACCGAGAGATTTAAAACTCTGAGTTTTCGGTTTCAGAATAGCTGATCTGAGTTGGGTCAATCAACTTTGAGTAGACCAACTCAGAGTTAATCGTGCACACTGTGACTATAAAAAGGCATTATCTATGGAGCGCAGACATTACGAGTTCTTCAGATGAACTTGATGTGCTCATGCAAAGTTATAGCAAATATGACCATATATTTAAAAAGCAACACCACTGCATCAGTGAAACAGAGACAATTAGCGTGGAAAAACATAGCTGCTCAAGTTAATGCGCAAGTTTTCATTTAAAGTATTTAAATAATTAAATGTAACAAAAAAAAAAGTAATGTAATGTGTGACGTTTATAAAATTTTTACTTGAAAAAGTGGGGAATTGGCCATAATTTTGAAGTTATTTCAGATGTAATTGCATTAAATTACATAAAATAGGCTAGCGCATTTCTACAACAAATCTGACAAAACAAGAATGCAGATAACCTTAGCTTAATGTTCAGTGGAAATGTTTAATTTAAGGTTCCCACTTTTACACACGTTGATCAGTTTTAATAGATTTAAGTGCACTTGTGTGTCTGCCTTTTTTATTGTTCGAATGGTAGAGGATGATATGACATTTATAATGTAAGCAGAACTAAAAAAAATAGTTTTTAGAACGAGTAATAATCCCATTAATCCCACTAATCAAACAAACTATTCTCGTAAGTGAGTTTGTTCTTTGTGTGACTGAAATGTATTAGCTTTGTTTCCATCCAAAAATGCGAATTAAATTTATGTGCAAAACTGGAATATCGCATAAAAGATGTGTGAATAAAGCAGCGTTTCCATCCAACGAGTCAAAGAGAACAAAATTGTCACTTGCTGATTAACTGTCGCCAAATATCAACAGTAAAAACAGAATTTACTGCAGTAGAAGAAGCTGTGTGAACCTGTTTTTATTTAATAAATGACTTGTGCCTCAAAATACAATGCCGACACACAATGAACGCGTGGTGGCATTTGAGACGCGCATGAGACGCTGAGAACAGACGCTCTTGAAACGCAGACTCTCTGAAGGTAATTAATAATATAATGATACTGAAACGGTTCAGGCGTTTTAGAATGACCAAAACAACATTTCAGATGTTTTACAACGTGCTCAGCCTGTTGGTTTGTCCATTCACACACATTTTCATCATCATATGATCTCTTATAACAAACCTTGTTTAATGCGTATACTGGAATTTGTTCAGTAAAAGTGTTTCCATCGTAGTTTATACTCATCTTTTCTTATCGAATAAAAAGTTTCTATTTTCAAAAGTTATGTGCATCTTGGCGTTTCCATCAATCGATTTTTATGCGCATATCCAAAATCCACATTAAAATAGGTGTGTGGAAACGTAAATCTAAGGTGAGAAATACCGCTTCGTCTTTAAAAAAGGACAGGTGACCGACAGAAACTCTGAGTTTAGAGAATAAAACCTGCTCCTGACCAGGTTAGGTTCACAGAGTAAGTTACCACGGTAACTGACTCTGAGTTAAAGTTACCTCACTTTCAGAAACAGGCTTGACTTACCCTGCTTTCTCGAGTTTGACAAACCCGCCATTTTGAAACGGAAAACCCAGAGTTTCTCTCATTTCAGGGTTAAAATACTCGGAGTTTTCACTTAACCTCCTTTCTGAAACAGGCCCCTGGAGTGCGGATCCAAATGCAGGTTTTTATTAAGGGATGGTCAGGCAAGCAATGATCAGTACAGGAGCAAACAGATGTATGAGGATAATCCAGAGTCGTAGTCAATATTGCAGGCAAAAGGTCACAAGGATGGCAGCAGACAGGCCGAAACAGATAATCAAGGCGAGGGTCCAAAAACAAGACAAGGAACTGCTTAGAATTGTGACTGTGAACAGAATACAAGACTCGGCACTGGAGTGAGTGTGTGTGCTGCTTATGTACTGTGTGCAATCTGTCTTGACAAGCCTCCGGTGGTGTGTGTGCAATCAGTGGAGATATGTAACATGTGTGTGAGAGTGGAGTGCATGTGTGGAGATGTAGTCCATTTGATGGTGGATTTGTAGTCCATGGGTGTTTGTGCATGTAAACCAGCGATCTAAGGGGAGAAGATCGCTGGTGACCGTGACAGGTTGTAATAACTCCTCAAACCCTTTTCCAGATCTTTCTGCATGAAATGCATACTTTACTACATCCAATCAGCTTGCAGTAGGCAAAAAATAAGCCACGCCCACTGTTTTATCATTTAATATTTTGTTTCTGTAAAAACTAAGGCTGCGTCCGAAACCGCCTACTATTCAGTAGGTACTCCATTTGAATTTAAACGTACTACTCGGCCGATAGAAAAGTCCGTTCTATACAGTATGAATGTGAGCAGTATGAATGGAATTCGGACGTACTACATCCGCCATTTTGTCATGGTCACGTGAGCTACCTGCGTCAGTTGCGTTGCTTCACGTCGATTCATAAATTCTCTCGCGGGGCATCATGGGATAGCGCAGCGTCCATGGGATGCGCACTTCAGAATCTCGCCGGAAGTAGTAAGTCATCCGGGTACTTCTCGCATACTGATTTTCGAATTCTAAGAATTCGGACATACTACTCGGCTCGCATACTGATTTTAGCGTACTGTATAGTATGGAAGTATGCGGTTTCGGACGCAGCTTAAGACAATGAAAGTGTTTTTAGACCTTGCATGCATATCAGCATGTTGTTGGAGAGATGCCAAAACCAATATTTGACCTTGTATAATGCATTATAGGGGCTCTTTAAGTGACTTACTCTACCACCAAACATGAATAAATGCTACGTCAAACGGTTATATAAAAACATACCAAGACAAAAACATTCATACAAAAAGGTTTGATGGTTTATTTTAAGGTATACTTAATATGTACTTTATACAATTGTCTAAATCAATAGTCAAAGAGTTTAAAATGCAGCCTGTGGCTCTTTTATTTCCAATGATATACCATCTGTAAAACTGATGTTCACTGTTCATTTTTAGAAATATCAATACCGTTTGTTTTTAAATCCATATTGATTGAATTGAGAACCGAGAATTGAATTAGGAACTGAATCAAAAATGAGAGCTTGTGACTCAGAATTGAATCAAACTGGACATCAGAATCGATCCACAGTCCTAATATTAATGTAAAAATAAAAGTGAATTTTGTGAAGGGTGCTGTGAGCATTGTGTGTGTGTGTGTATTTTTGTGACATATATGGACACAAATTTTGGACAAAAAATTCACAGATATTACATACATATTTTTTAAAAGGCTTATGAATTGCAGCTGTATCACACATAGTTATAAATCGCAGAGTTTTATTTTCAGAAAGTAAAAATCCAGAGTTCCCTGTGAGAGTTCAGTTTGCAGACGGGTTGGGCGTAGGTAAAATATGGAGCCATATGAGTCTCAGAAATAACACATTTACAAAATGAAATTCATACATGCACAGCACAATTCACATTTACAAAATCCAGTTTGTAAATTCAAAACACAATTCATAAATACAAAACAGTTTGTGAATTCACAAGTAAAAATCATAAATATTTTCAACAAATAATTAGCATTTGTGCATTTATGAATTATGTTTTGAATTGAAAAATTGTATTTGTGCCCTTTTGAATCGTGTTTTGAATTGATAAATTGGATTTGTGTATTTACGAATCATGTTTTGAATAGACTAACTGGATTTGTGCATTTATGAATCGTGTTTTGAATATACGAATTGGATTTGTGCATTTATGAATCGTGTTTTGAATAGACGAATTGGATTTGTGCATTTATCAATCGTGTTTTGAATAGATGAATTGGATTTGTGCATTTATGAATCGTGTTTTGAATAGATGAATTGGATTTGTGCATTTATGAATCGTGTTTTGAATAGATGAATTGGATTTGTGCATTTATGAATCGTGTTTTGAATATACGAATTGGATTTGTGCATTTATGAATCGTGTTTTGAATAGATGAATTGGATTTGTGCATTTATGAATCGTGCTTTCAGTTGACAAATTGGATTTGTGCCCTTTTGAATCGTGTTTTGAATTGATAAATTGGATTTGTGTATTTACGAATCATGTTTTGAATAGACTAACTGGATTTGTGCATTTATGAATCGTGTTTTGAATATACGAATTGGATTTGTGCATTTATGAATCGTGTTTTGAATATACGAATTGGATTTGTGCATTTATGAATCGTGTTTTGAATAGACGAATTGGATTTGTGCATTTATGAATCGTGTTTTGAATAGATGAATTGGATTTGTGCATTTATCAATCGTGTTTTGAATAGATGAATTGGATTTGTGCATTTATGAATCGTGTTTTGAATAGATGAATTGGATTTGTGCATTTATGAATCGTGTTTTGAATAGATGAATTGGATTTGTGCATTTATGAATCGTGTTTTGAATAGATGAATTGGATTTGTGCATTTATGAATCGTGTTTTGAATAGATGAATTGGATTTGTGCATTTATGAATCGTGTTTTGAATATACGAATTGGATTTGTGCATTTATGAATCGTGTTTTGAATAGATGAATTGGATTTGTGCATTTATGAATCGTGTTTTGAATAGATGAATTGGATTTGTGCATTTATGAATCGTGCTTTCAGTTGACAAATTGGATTTGTGCCCTTTTAAATCGTGTTTTGAATTGATAAATTGGATTGTGTATTTACGAATCATGTTTTGAATTTATGAATTTGATTTGTGCATATTTGAATCGTGTTTTGAATTGACAAACTGGATTTGTGCTATTTTGAATTGTATTTTTAATTGACTAATTAGAATTGTGTATTTTTGAATCGTGTTTTGAATTGACGATGTGGATTTGTGTATTTTTGAATCGTGTTTTGAATTGACGAATTGGATTTGCGCATTTATGAATCGTGTTTTGAATTGACGATTTGGATTTGTGTATTTTTGAATCGTGTTTTGAATTGGCGAGTTGGATTTGTGCATTTATGAATCGTGTTTTGAATTGACGAATTGGATTTGTGCATTTATGAATCGTGTTTTGAATTGACGAATTGGATTTGTGCATTTATGAATCGTGTTTTGAATTGACGAATTGGATTTGTGCATTTATGAATCGTGTTTTGAATTGATGATTTGGATTTGTGCATTCATGAATTTTGTTTTGAATTGATTAATTGAACTTGTGTATTTACGAATTGGATTTTATATTATATTTTACATTATATTTATATGAATTATACTTTGTAAATATATTACTTTTTGAGACTGATCTGGCTCCATAATAAATGTTAATTTTTGTGCAGTATAAAAACAGTAGATACCTAATGAATGTCCCCACAGTTTACAAAAGCAAGGATTTGTGTTTGTGTGTGTGTGCGCGTGTTTGTGTATTTGTGTGTGATTGTGTATGTGCGTTTGTGTCTCTTTGTGGTGTGTATCTTTGTGATTGTGTATGACTGTTTATGTGTGTGTGTGTATATGTTAGTCTGTGTGTGTGTGTGTTTCTGTGAAGTAAATGTGTGTGTGATTGTGTGTGCGTGTGTGATTGTGTGTGTGTGATTGTGCATGTGTTTTCCCTGTGTGTGATAGTGAATGTGTGTGATTGTGTGTGTCTGTGTTTGTGCATGGTTGCATGTGTCTCTGTTGTGTGTGTGTGTATGTCACTGTGTATGTGTTAGTGAATGTGTGCTTGTGTGGCTCTCCGTGTGGTGTGTGTGTGTCTGTGTTATTGTGCATGTGTTTGTGTCATTTTGTGTGTTTGATAGTGAATGGTTGTGTGTGATTGTGTGTGCGTGTGTGATTGTGTGTGTGTGATTGTGCATGTGTTTTCCCTGTGTGTGATAGTGAATGTGTGTGATTGTGTGTGTCCGTGTTTGTGCATGGTTACATGTGTCTCTGTTGTGTGTGTGTGTATTTCATTGTGTATGTGTTAGTGAATGTGTGCTTGTGTGGCTCTCCGTGTGGTGTGTGTGTGTCTGTGTTATTGTGCATGTGTGTGCGTCATTATGTGTGTTTGATAGTGAATGGTTGTGTGCGATTGCATGTGGCTGTATGTACATGTGTGTGATTGCCTATGTGTGTGTGGTGAGAAGCTGAAGGTGTGAATGGAGAGCACAGACACTAGAGGAGACCTTGAGTTCTGCTCTGAACAAATCGATATGTCTTGGGGAAGCCGATGTCTATCAGCGGGGATCGATTTACTGTGGCGGTGCGCCCTGTGAACGTCCAAAGCTGCTGAAATAGCCTTTATGAATATTAAACCTGCAGAGGGTCGATAGCGGCCCACAATTCCACAGGAGGCAGACGGGTCATACTCACCAGCTCCCAAACACAGACACAATCACCGGCGCGTCTTACACAAGAACAGCTCCGGGTCAGATTTACCCCCAAATCAGAATAAACCCCCAATATTCTCACCAAGAGAATTTGTAAACCATTAACAGCTTCACACTATTTTCACAGCACCCCATATCAAGAGAAAAACACAGAATTGTTGAAATTTTTTGCAGATTTATTAAATAAGAACTGAAATATTACATGGAAGTATTCAGACCCTTTGCTGTGACACTCATATATTAATCTCAGGTTTCTTCTGATCATCCTTGAGATGGTTCTACACCTTCATTTGAGTCCAGCTGTGTTTGATTATACTGATTGGACTTGATTAGAAAAGCCACACACCTGTATACAGTATATAAGTCCTTACTGCTCACAATGCATGTCAGAGCAAATGAGAATCCTGAGGTCAAAGGAACTGCCTGAAGAGCTCAGAGAACTGTGGCAAGGCACAGATCTGGCCAAGGTTACAAAAACACTTCTGCTGCCTTTGAGGTTCCTAAGAGCACAGTGGCCTCCATAATCCTTAAATGGAAGACGTTTAGGATGACTAGAACCCTTTCTAGAGCTGGCTGTCTGGCCAAACGGAGCTATCGGGGGAGAAGAGCCTTGGTGAGAGAAGTAAAGAAAAACCCAAAGATCACTGTGGCTGAGCTTCAGAGATGCAGTCGGGAGATGGGAGAAAGTCAACCATCACTGTAGCCCTCCACCGGTTAGGACTTTATGGCTGAGTGGCCAGACACATGAAAGCCCACGTGGAGTTTGTCTAAACACCTGAAGGAATCCAACATGGTGAGAAATAAGATTCTCTGGTCTGATGAGACCAAGATGGATCTTTTGGCCTTAATTCTAATCGGTATGTGTGGAGAAAAACAGGCACTGCTCATCACCTGTCCAATGAAGTGCTAACAGTGAAGCATTTGTGGTGGCAGCATCATGCTGTGGGGGTGTTTTTTAGCTGCAGGGACTGGACGACTGTTTGCAATTGAGGGAAAGATGAATGCGGCCAAGTACAGGGATATCCTGGATGAAAACCTTCTCCAGAGTGCTCAGGGCCTCAGGCCCCGTTTACACTAATGCGTTTTCGTTTTAAAACGCATAAGTTTTGCTACGGTTACGCCATCCGTCCACACTACACCGGAGTTTTCGAGCCCCGAAAACGGAGCGTTTTGAAAACGCTGGAGGGGTCGTTTTCCTTCTAAACCGCTGCTGCTCCGTCTCTGTGTGGATGGGAAAAAACGGAGACATCTGAAAACGGAGGCGTGGCTGCTGAGATTCGCTACCTGATTGGGGCTTTTGGGTCATTGCGTATCCTTCCCTTATTCGTCAAGCCCCTATCACATGACTATAACGCTACCGGAAGACGGCAGAGCAGCCTTCACTGTAAACAACATCATGGACACAGAAATGGGAGCGTTGTTTGCACTATTGTCCGTTTTAGGCGCCATTGTGCAGTTAAACTCTGCCTTTTTTACTACAGCAGCTGCATATATTCGCAAGAGGCAAGCTATTGTTCGAGCACTCGCTAATCGCTCGCGTTCATCGTTCAACCAGAGTTTGTTGACTAACAATAGCCAAATGCCGAGCGAGACACATGCTTCCTGTTTATACTTGAACGCGCATGCCCAGAGTGCGCGAATGGTCACGTGATATACGTTTTTGGTGGAGTGGTGTGGACGGAGATAAGTTTAGAAACGCTAGATGAAACGCTAGTGTGGACGCGGATCGTTTTTGATCTAAAACGCCGTTTCAAAACGAAAACGCATTAGTGTAAACGGGGCCTCAGACTGGGCCGAAGGTTTACCTTCCAAGACAATGACCCTAAGCACACAGCTGAAATAATGTGGCTTAACAACAACTCTGTGACTGATCTTGAATGGCACAGTCAGAGCCCTGACTTGAGCATCTCTGGAGAGACCTAAAAATGGCTGTCCACAAACATTTACCATCCAACCTACCAGATGCCTCCAATCTGTGTTTTTCTGTCAATGTGTGGTACTGTGTGTACATCAGAGATGGGAAGTAACGAAGTACAAATACTTCGTTACTGTACTTAAGTAGTTTTTTCTGGTATCAGTACTTTACTCCAATACTTATTTTTCTGACAACTTTTTACTTTTACTTCTTACATTTTTACACAAATATCTGTACTTTCTACTTCTTACATTTTTTAAACCACAGTCGTTACTTTCATTTTCATGTGTTTGGTGGCGCAATCTATATTATGTCTTGTCATTGCGCAATAATATGAGCGCATTTTTGATGCAGTCAGTCTATTTTTCCCTCATTGCGCGCCTGTGTGCTGCAGCGCGCGCGCTTTTTCTAAGCTGTCGCGCACCGTACATGGCCTAGCCCTAGTTCATGAAGCTTACTATGAGAAAGGCTATGGTTACTACGCAGTGACAGAGGGAGTCGGCGAATTTAACATGACTGATGCTGCCCTGTTTACACGGTAATAAAACACCTTTTGCTCGATCGGATCACAGGTAAACGAGACACATTCCTGTTAAAAACATGCTGTTCAAATGCTTAAGCCTTTTGTCCACTTCCGATCATACTGCACGGGCTTTCTCTGGTCTTCAATCTAATACCGCGAAAATAATGCCTTTTTTAAAGATTTGTACATTTAGTACTCAAACAATCAAATACTTAATAAAAAAATGTATGCATTGCGGTTTATTTCCTTTATTTCTGATGAGTTCATATCTCCTAACACAGAATTTATGCTGTTTTTTAGTTTTTATTGACTATATGATTTTACATATAGGCATACTGTTGTCTTTAATTAATAATTTTAACAAATATACAACAACAAAGGTAACTATACTGGGCAGTTTATGTGTATGTTACCTGTCTTACCTGTGTATGTTGCTTTTAGCATAGAATAAATGTATTACAGTTTTTCTCAGTCACTTTGGCACATTTCTCAGATCAGAACTGAAATTTGTAAAACAGTAGGACAAAGTGCATTTCTCAAAACAACACGGATAAATAGCAAAACACCATGAATTACCTGCAAAAGCCAGTCTCCTGCTCAAAATCCTTCAGTTCATCTCTCAAAACTAAATTTCTGTGTCAGTGAACATGTCAGTGGCATCAGAATGACATGTCCTTGTGTCATTGTATATGAATAAGACTCAAATTACTTAGTAGTCATGTTGTCAATAACGGTGCACTCTGGAGGGCTGTTCTGGTGTAAACTATGGCAATATTTTTGCTGTTTGTACTGTAATTATTTGCCAGATCATGTCATTCTGATACAGAAAGGAAAAGAGAGCACCGCATAGCACAAAGAAAAAACAAAAGTAAAAATGTGAACAGGACAACCTCCTTTTAGACCTTCATTAGAAAAATTCCAGATTCACCTGGGAGAAATGTAAAAATGCATTATGACTAAATATTAAGACAACTTGTTCGGGCATTTGAACGATTAAATGTTGTGGGGGTGAGACTATTCAACAGAGATAAAATAATACATGTTGATCAACATGACATGAGCAACTGATAATATAGGAAACATCAGAGAATTGCACATAATCATTTGCATGGATGAACAAAAGCATTTGCAACTTGTTCAAAAAGAGAAACTGCTTTTCTGATGTGCACAAGTGACACAATGATGATCTGAAGATTGAACAGGGAGTTTTGAGAATTTCAATTCTGATCTGAAAAATGGACCAAAGGGACTGAGAAAAACTGTAAGAGAATTAATGTTTATCCATTAAATAAAATACCCACAATACCTGAAAAAACGCTGAAATAGTGGGTTATATATGAGAGCTCCTCTTTGAAGAGAATAAGCAGCTTTAGCCTAATGCAAAAAAAAAATAGTTTGTAGTCATATCTGATACGAATTTATTTTAGCAAAAGAAAAAATCAATATATTTTGTACAGAATTTAGTGTAAAATGTAAGACATTATTCATAAAGATAGACAGAGTGAATCAACATGAATGGCAGCTGTTATTTTTGATCTAACAGCAGCAAAACTACATGCTGAACACTGTGAGTTTGCGTTAGGATAATTACCTACCTATAGGTACTCACTCACTATCCTTCAGCTTCGTCCCTGATTTATCAGGGGTCGCCACAGCAGAATGAACCGCCAATTATTCCAGCATTTGTTTTACGCAGTGGATACCCTTCCAGCTGCATCCCAGTACTGGGAAACACCCGTACACATTCACATTGACACACACGCACACACACATATAAACTACTGCAAATGTAGTTGAATTATTATTTGCCCATACCGCATGTCTTTGGGACTGTGGTTGAAATGAGTACATTTTTCAGGCGGTACTTCTTTACTTTTACTTAATTACAAAAGTGTAGTCAGTACTTCTACTTTTACCAGAGTCATTTTAAACATGAGTATCTGTACTTCTACTTAAGTAAAGGATGTGTGTACTTTTGCCATCTCTGGTGTACATTAATGAGAAAAAATGAACTTAAATGGTGTTAGCAAATGGTGGCAATATAACAAAAAGTGAAACATTTTATGGGGTCTGGGTACTTTCTGTACCCATGGTTTATTTTTATAGTTATATAGTTTATTTTTATTTATTTATTTGCCTAATTGAAGTCATTCACTTACAATAAGTTGTATTGGTTGAACGTGATTACGCCCCATTCACACGGGGGGTCAGCTTCAACGCTTCCCATTCACTTTGAATGGGTGACGTCAGGCGTTGCCGAACTGCATTGTGGATCCGTCGGCGCCGCTTCAGAGGCGTTGCTCGCTGCAGAAGTTGGGACATGCTCAACTTTTCAAGCGCGACGGAAGCGTCAGCCAATCAGATCGCTGTATGCAAATACACCAGCTCCAACAGTGGCCTATTGCTGACTAATTTCATTGGCTGACGCTGCTATGACGATCGCATCAGCCCCAACTTCAGCCACGCCCTCTGTCAAGCGTTGACGCTGAAGCCCCGTGTGAATGGGGCGTTATTCTTAATTTATTTTAGACTTCCAAAAGTCTTAAGTATTACATTTTGACAAGATCAATTGCTCCCATCTGGCTTACAACAATTGAAGTTACTTGTATTATTTACTTGTATTACTTGAAAGATTTGATTACCTCCACTTTAAAATTTATCGAAAATTTATAGATTTATAGTAAATATTTCCATTAGTGTTCTGCCTATGCGTATTATAGGTTTAAAATGACAAGGCATTGTATTAGGCCCTGTCCACACAAACGTGGGTATTTTCAGACCTGCACTTTTATCTGCACAGTTTTGCTGTTTGTCCACACCATAATGGAGTATCGGGTGACTGAAACTGAAACTTTCTGAAAACTCTGGCCAGGGTGAAGAGTTTCAAAAACTCTGGCTACAATGTAATCGTGTGGACACTACAACCGGAGTTTGGGTGGTGTGTAACTGGCAACCTTCCGCATGGGAGTCGGTTGCTCTAACAAGGAGGCTAAAGACCGTGGCCTCTAGCATCTGTCACTAGAGCACCTTTAGAGGTCAGAGGAGTGAGATTTACCTGCACAACACTTACTAGCTGGCCTCCGTTACATTCAGCCCCCTAAAGCTCACTCCCATCTGGGTCACGGCACCAATGCAACGTTGCCGGTCCTACACCACCAAACCCGATCCGAGCTGGGATCGAATCGTCGACCTTCCCCTTGGGAGTCGGTTGCTCTAACAAGAAGGCTAAAGACCATGGAGACCTGCACCGCACTTTCTGATTGGCCAACATGGCTGGGTTCACACCAAACGCGGAAGACGCAAATGAGACAAAATTCACGGTAAACGTATCGCGTAGTCCGCATCGTTTGCACTGCGGGGCAGTAATCCGCCTCTGTTCTCATGTTTGGATTTACTTGTTATACTTATGAAAATACTTAATTCAGTTGGATGTGAACTCAGTATAAAAGTGTCATTATCACCCCCTGTTGGTTTGGCATGCGCTTAACATGCATCATAGTGCAATTTTTATGTGGACAGAGATTTTTTTAAAAACAAAGCAGGGAAAACTCCATTTATACTGTATAAATAATCCATGTGGACATGGCCTAAGACATGGTGTTTTTGCTCCATTACAGACGACAGAAGACCTCTCTGTTGTGATTAACTGACCTCTGTGTGATGATGAATACAGAACAGAAGTTAATTTGTAAATCTGACCAGGTACTGTAAATAATAACGGGCCATGGTTGTGATGTCATAATCATGAACATGTTTGTTGTTTTACATTACTTAAATGAGCAAGTCAACTTGCCTCTTAGTTAAATAGGTAATAAGTTCAACTTTTTCCCTGCTGAAAAATCCAGCTTAAACCAGCCTAAGCTGGTTGGCTGGTTTTAGCTGGTTGACCAGCCTGGTTTTAGAGGGGTTTTGGCCATTTCCAGGCTGGTTTCCAGTCATTTCCAGCCTGGTCTTAGCTGGTCAGGCTGGAAAATCACCAGCTTAAACCAGCTAAAACCAGCTTGACCAGCCTGGTTTAAGCTGGACATAGCTGGTTTTGGCTGGTCAAGCTGGTTTTAGCTGGTCAACTCCCAGCCTGACCAGCTAAGACCAGGCTGGAAATGGCTGGAAACCAGCCTGGAAATGGCCAAAACCCCTCTAAAACCAGGCTGGTCGACCAGCTAAAACCAGCCAACCAGCTTAGGCTGGTTTAAGCTGGATTTTTCAGCAGGGTTTGGTTTTGAAAAGGGTGTCACAGTGGCGCAGGGGGTAGCACGATCACCTCACAGCAAGAAGGTCGCTAGTTCGAACCTCGGCTGGGTCGGTTGGCATTTCTGTATGGAGTTTGTATGTTCTCCCTGTGTTCGCATGGGTTTCCTACAGGTGCTCCGGTTTCCCCCACAAGTCCTGTGGTATAAGTGAATTGGGTAGGCTAAATTGTTCGTATTGTGTGGGTGTGGGTGTTTCCCAGTGTTGGGTTGCAACTGGAAGGGCATCCGCTGCGTAAAACATATGCTGGATAAGTTGGCGGTTCATTCCGCTGTGGCGACCCCAGATTGGTAGAGGGACTAAAGGCTCATACACACCGGGACGCTTTTCGTTAGCGTTTATCGTCAGCGTTTTTTGAGACGTTTTTCCGGATTCAAACCCAAACGATTTTCACAGGCGTTGAGCAGAAGAGTATGCAAAATCACTCCTTGACGTTAGATAGCGATACACAACTTTAAGCTTCTGACACCCGCTTGTGACACAGAAGAAGAAGACAAAGTTGACACGCTTGTTGTTATGGATGGTTCAAGTAGCAGCTCCAGTTCTAGCGATGAAGAAATGATTATTGTTCAGCAGTGCAATAAGCAGCTCCACGTTCATATCGCCTCTGGGCATCTTCAGTGTGCGCTCGCATTGACAGTTTTGCGCTTGAGCGCCTCCAAGTGCTGTTTACTGTAACTTTAGCAGCTCCGTGCACGTGAACAAAAGTGCCAATCTGGGGTGCGTTTCCCAAACAACGACGTAACTCGCGGCTGAAGTATCATATCATAGTACTATCATAGTGCGATGCATCGTTTGGCAAAAAAACGATGTAGTGACGAGTGTTTCCCAAAACCCCTAGTTTCTCTGTCGCAGATCCATCGCTTGAACCACGTTAGTTATAACGTAAAACGCCCATAATGATGCTCTAAACGGGGTGGAGTAACTTCTTTAGAGAACAACCCCATCATTTCTTTGTGCAAATTATACTGTTTTACACAAACACGCATTTCAAATAAAATCCAATATTAGTTTTGGTAAAAACATCCTCTCGCTTTCCATATTAAATAAAATATATGTAAATGGCACATATAGGGCCTGTGTTTGCTTTACTAATATTATTGAGAAGTTGAACATTACATATTCTATTCTAAAACATAAAATCACTTACAAAAGCTAACACTATTCTAATATCATATATAAATCATATAAATAAATAAATAATGAGGCGATTTATTATAAATACATTTACTTTAATAATAATATTAATGATGATGATGATGATGATTATTATTATTTAGGATATTGTTTATTTATTTAAAAAAAATACAATTTGACACATGCAAACCACAGCAGAAAGTTCTAACCAACAGGCCCATGTCATATACAGCAGAGAAACTTAATAAATAACCCACTATAAAATAAAAGAATTAACGTATGCTATGTTTTTTATTTTCACAAGCTTTGGAGACGTAACATAATTTCCGCTTTTAAATATACCTATAGCTTTCGCCATGAGGCTGTGTTCAAAATGATATCAATGTTTTCAAAGTGCACTGCGAAGGGAGCACAATTGTAAACATGAAGATCGCTAAAACTGAACTGTGAAAATACTTTGAAAGCAAATTACACCTAAGAGAGATGACCTTAATGCTTTTTTATTATTAATAATTCCAACTTTGAATGTTAGAATGTTCTAAATGAATAGGGCATAGGGGGGATAAGTGGGAATAGAACACAGCCAGGAACTATGCTTTTAACTACAGCTCCAGAGGTGTCGTTTCAAGTGCTCAAGTTTGCGACGCAGTTTGCAAATGTTCGTTGGAGCGATGGATTTGGGAAACGGCAAATCAAAGAACTATGTTTGTAACGACGGAACTTGCGACCTTAGTTGGCTAACGATGGTTTTGGGAAACGCACCCCTGATTGGTGGAGAAGGTTTTGACGTGGTGCGTCAAAACAAAAAAATCGAGCATGAGTTGTTTTTTTTAAATGACGCTTTTACGCCTGCCGTTTTGCATGTTGGTGTGCACGATCACATTGGCGCCCTTTATTTAGTCACCAGGTGTTAAACGTTGACGGAAAACGCGAGCAAAAAACGTCTCTGTGTGCACGGACCTTAAGCTGAAAAGAAAATGAATGAATGAATGAATGGTTTTGAAAAATAAACACTGCATTACCATTTTAGAGTTTTAAACCGATATGTCTGTCTAAACATTACCAATTCACTTATAAAATGAAGCATGCAAATATACACAGATGCTCAATAATTCATCTTCCAAAATTGAGAAGAAAAGTGGTGCACACACACATAACAGGAGCGAATCCTTTAAAGTGCTGAAAATATGAAAAATTTAATCACGCCTGAGAACAAAAATTCATAAGGAAATGTATAAAATCAATATTTTATACTACTTACTGCACCTATTCTTTATTACAAACCTGTTCAGGAACAAACATTAATAATAAATGCTGACGGGGTTCTGCAGGTACAGAGTGAAAGATGGAGCTCGCGGTTCAAAAGCAATACTATTTCATTCATCTTTAAAGCATCCCGCTCTTGTTTTTTTATTTCTCCGGGAGCCATTGAAAGCTGCTCTTTTAAAACTAAAAGAGGGAAAGGAAAAACAGGCTTTGATAGATTGAATGATCCGCCGTGCCAAGTGGCTGTCAACACAAACAGCGATAAAAAAAAAAATGGGAGTGAAAATGTTCCAAACAGGAGTTTTCAAGGTTATGGGCCGTGGCGATGATTTGGAGGCAGGGGTGCAGGATCTGAGGGGCAGAACACCCTGTCCAGACACACACACACACAAACACACAACCAGCTCTGATCCTGCACTACTGACATGCTGAGCTCCAGCGGACCACTGCTGAAAATCACTCACTGCACCGCAAAATATTCAGAGCAGGTAAAGGTCAGGGTGGACACTAACAGAACCTGAATGAACGCCAGAATAGGTGCTAACACTTTACAATAATAGCACATGATTAATGAGGTACTAATGTGTAAACTAAACGCTACTTCATTGTAATTGGGTCCCCACACATTTTGAAAGTACTTGAATTTCAGACATATGAATTTTAGGCCTGGAAAGTACTTAAAACAAACATACACTACTTGACAAAAGTCTTGTCACCTATTCAAGTTTTAGGGTGCTTTCACACTTGGTTCAATTGCCTGGACCGTACCCAAGTTCGATTGTCCCCCGTTGCCACCTTCTCGGTTGGTTTGTGTTCACACTGTCTTTTTTCCTTCTGAACCCCGGTACGCTTGCGTCATAGAGCTGCTGTTTTGTTTACTGCTGTTGCTAGGTGACGGTCACGAAAGCAAAGCGCCAAAATGGAGACTTCCGCACATCGCGGTCGATTTGCTTTTACTGAATCTTTTAGTTTTGGACATACAGAAAGCGACTCGCGTCTATCTGCCGCAAAAATATTATAAACATTCAGAACATCACACAGTGACTGCAGAAGCTGTTTCTGGAGGAGACAAGCAGACATCACTGTGTATCACTGTGCTTTGCTCAGTCCCGCTTGTCACCAAGGTACAATACGTGGCGCACACACACGAATGAACGTTATGAAAACGATAGTTTGTTGTACAGTTGGCGGTTCACTTCTGCTATTTGGTACGATTGCATTCATACTAGAAGTGAACCGTACCAGAGTTCGCATGAACCGTACCCCAGACCACCTCTTTCAGGCGGACTCGGGTACGGTTCACGGGTGCGCACCCGAGTTCAGAAGACACGTTCACACTAGCTAAACGTACCGTACTATGACGTCAAACGAACCCGGGTGCGGACCAAAAGTGCTAGTGTGAAAGCACCCTTAGGAACTACAAATAATAACTTGACTTCTAGTTGATCATTTAGTATCAGAAGTGGCTTATATGAAAGGCAAAGGCCTCTAGATTACGCTTATTTTACCAAAATAATATATGATCATGCCTTGAGTTTTAATTATTTAATTAGGACAGTAAGGTCTGACTTTGCTTAGACAAAAGTCTTGTCACCTAACAGAAATAATGTAGAATATAGAATATAAAGTGGTGCAGTGGAAACAGAATGAATATCGTGTATGACTCCCATGAGCTTGGAGGACTGCATCATACATCTCTGCAATGACTCAAATCACTTAATAATACGTCATCTGGAATGGCAAAGAAAGCGTTCTTGCAGGACTCCCAGAGTTCATCAAGATTATTTGGATTCATCTTCAATGCCTCCTCTTTCATCTTTCATGCTCAATAATGTTCATGTCTGGTGACTGGGCTGGCCAATCCTGGAGCACCTTGACCTTCTTTGCTTTCAGGAGCTTTGATGTGGCGGCTGAAGTATGAGAAGGAGCGCTATCCTGCTGAAGAATTGTCCCTCTCCTGTGGTTTGTAATGTAATGGGCAGCACAAATGTCTTGATACCTCAGGCTGTTGATGTTGCCATCCACTCTGCAGATCTCTCACACGCCCCCATACTGAATGTAACCCCAAACCATGATTGTTCCTTCACCAAACTTGACTGATTTCAGTGAAAATCTTGGGTCCATGCGGGTTCCAGTAGGTCTTCTGCAGTATGTGTGATGATTGGGATGCAGCTCAACAGATGATTCATAAGAAAAATCCACCTTCTGCCACTTTTTCAAATGATCAACTTGAAGGCAAGTTATTATGTGTTGCTCTTACAACTGGGATTGACCACAAGACTTTTGTCAGGAAGTGTAGGTCCTTAAAGGACCTTGAATTAAATTTGAGATTAAATTTGCTCATGGTGTTATTTCAACAATTGTGCCGTGCTGCTGTCAAAAACAGAACAAAAAAAAGAAATTCTTAATTTAAAAAATACTCTATGTAAATCTTGTACAAGAACTGACAAATAATGCACATTGTATCAATATTTCAGAAACCTGAATGTTACCAGTATTGAATTCAACAGTTTTTTTAAAGTTCTTTTAAATATTTGAAAATGACACATTCACAACATCATCATTGCTCTGATATTTTAATATAATTATTAAGTGTAAGTGAAATGTTTAGTACAGTAAGGAGTTTCATGGCACCAGTGGTGGATTTAGGCATGGGCAATATGGGCGACCGCCCAGGGCGGCATCTTGTTAGGGATGGCATGGAGTTTAAAAATGCATGTAGTCCCCCATATCTGCCTCTGATCCAGACCCTATCAAAATGACATCATCTATGTATCTTCCCCACCACACAATATACCTCAAATATGGGTTTAAATCAGAATATACAAATCTCTCTTCCCATAATCCCAAGAATAGATTTGCATAATTCAGGCAAAAACAGGCTCCCATAGCTGTTCCCTTAATTTGTTTGTAAAATTGGTCTTGAAAAAGAACACATTATTTTTCAAAGTCCATTCAGCCAACTGTAAAATAAAACACCCTGGTGGTTTTTCTGAGGGTGATCTCTTTGATCTAAACTTTCTTCATGATCTATATTTGTATATAATGATTCAACATCCATAGTTTCCAATGTACATGTTTCGGCACATTTCATTTCTTTAATAGTGTTCTGTACATGAGTTGTGTCACAAATTTTGAGGCAGGTTCTGTGATAGATTTCTTTCCACTCTACCAGGTGGATTTTCTAAACTTTTATGTATTTTGGGCAGCAGTAGGAATTCCAGGTTCTTTAGACAACAAAAAATCATACTCATTCTGTGTAATCCACTCTTCAATTTTAGCATGTGTCAGTATATCAGTCAGTTCCGTATGGTGATATGGCTTATAAATGAATGAGGATTCTTGATGCAGTGTCGTCTGAGGGATCACTGTTGCTCAGCTTGCAAGCTTGCCCCCTTGTCCTTTACACACTGAAATTCCTCCAGGTTCCTTGAATCTTTTAATGATGTTAAGCGCTGTTGAAGGTGAAATATCCAAATGTCTTCCTCTCTTTCTTTGAGGAACATTGTTTTTAAACATTTCCATACTTTTGCATTTGCATTTGTTGGCAAACTGGTGATTCTCGGCCCATCTTTGCTCCTAAAGGACTAGACCT
This sequence comes from Danio kyathit, assembly GCA_903798195.1. Lineage (NCBI taxonomy): Eukaryota > Metazoa > Chordata > Actinopteri > Cypriniformes > Danionidae > Danio > Danio kyathit. The sequence continues at coordinate 4,679,466 of LR812541.1, read as the reverse complement.
TTTTTTTGGATGCTGCTTTTGTATATATAAAACACAATTGCCCCCTCTCCCAAAGGGCAAATAAACAACAGTTCGCTCTTACTGGAGCCCAGGGAATACTCCAGAACCGGAGCTACAATCTGTGAAGGAGTAGAAGAGAGTTGACCGGAGGTGTCGCATCCAGCACTGCCAGAGGAGCCACTTAGATATCCTGGTTTCTCAGGGCGCTATCTGGGATGTCCGGGTTTGTTGACAACACACAATCCCCACCTTAGCGGTTAACGCTGTTAAACACAGTGCAACAAAACTCGGTGATACTCAAGGAGGAATCCTTCAGTATCCTTACAGGATCATAGACATTATAAGCTCTCTTCAGGTCTCTGTTCGACAACTAGTTATTAACGTTCACCCCGACAACATCCACCCCACAATGCTCTTTTGCTCCCTTCATATACCTTCCGGGATATTAATTTCCGGTCACCTTACAACCACTTCCGTTACAACACAACAGGTAAAACCTTTGAATTAAATATAGGTACATAAATTCAGAAACAAAACATCCATCATTCAGTCATTCATTTTCTTTCCGACTTAGTCTCTTTATTAATCAGGGGTCACCACAGCGGAATGAACTACCCACTTATTCAGCACATGTTTTACGCAGCGGATGCCCTTCCAGCTGCAACCCATCACTGGGAAACAATCATACACACTCATTCCCGCACATACACTATGGAAAATTGAGCTTATTCAATTCACCAATAGTGCATGTCTTTGCCTTTAGCCCTAAACTGCTCCTGTCCCAATGTTTTTTTGCAATGTGTTGCAGGTTTTTCTGATTTGGGGTTGTAGTTTATTGTATTACTTTAAGTTTTTCTTAATTTCTGTTTTAGTTTTTCCCAGTCTGTCTTTGTGTTGTTTTGTCTCGTCTTTGTGTTCCCTGTTCCTGTCCTGCCACATGTGAGTCCCTGGATGCTGGTATCCTGGTTTCAGCACAGGACAGGAAACTCCATTTCCATGGAGACTTTAACATGGTTCCAGTTAATTTTTTGGAAAAGTCCAACAGCATGAGGTAATTTAGAGTTAAATGAACAATTCATCCAAAAATGAACGTTTTGCTGTTAAATGACTCACCCTCAGGTTGTGCAAGACGTAGGTGACAATTTTTCCTCAGTAGAACATTAAAGAAGAGTTTTACTTGAAATCATGGGTTTGATGATTCATAAACTGTCAGTGGCTAACATCATTCTGAATGATTTTTAAATGAGGAAACAAATGACTGTGGGTATTCTGGTAATTCGCTAAGGTCTTATGAAACCATTTGATTGTACTGCAGAAGAAACTACAGCGCTCAACAAGATCTATGAAAACAAGGAAATAATAATCAATGCAACCAGAAATTGTGACAGCAAAACTCCATTATAAATAGTTGATATAGTATTAAGCATTATAAAAACACACACCAAACATAACTGTATGACCTTTCTTATTGGATTACTGAATTTCATATTAATTTTTTTTCTGTGGATGTGTATATGTGTGTGTACCTTACAGTTGAAGTCAGATTTATTAGCCCCTGTTTATTTTTTCCCCAATTTCTGTTAAACGGAGAGAAGATTTTTTTTTCAACACATTTCTAAACATAATAGTTTTTATAACTAATTTCTAATAACTGATTTATTTTATTTTTGCCATGATGACAGTAAATAATATTTGACTAGATATTTTTCAAGACACTTCTATACAGCTTAAAGTGACATTTAAAGGCTTAACTAGGTTAATTATGTTAACTAGGCAGGTTAGGGTAATTAGGCAAGTTATTGTATAACGATGGTTTGTTCTGTAGACTATCAAAAAAATAGCTTAAAGGGGCTAATATTTTTGAATTTAAAATGGTTTTTGAAAAATTAAAAACTGCTTTTATTCTAGCCGAAATAAAACAAATAAGACTTTCTCCAGAAGAAAAAATATTATCGGACATACTGTGAAAATTTCCTTGCTCTGTTAAACATAATGTGGAAAGTATTTAAAAAAGAAAAGAAAAAAATCAAAGGGGGGCTAATAATTCTGACTTCAACTGTATATTTCTCACATTACGTTTGCTATCAACAATTATGCTAATATTTCCATGTTTTCGCACAAAAATTTCCTTTTTCTGTAAGTGTAAACATTTTCAAAAAATGCCTCATAATTTTCATTATGAAACTCATCAGTTTTTTTCTAATATATTGATTATTTGTAGCATAAGCTTAATTATTTATTCATTCATTCAGTCATTCATTTTCTTTTTGGCTATCTGGGGTCGCCACAGCCGAATGAACCGTCAACTTATCCAGCATATGTTTTACGCAGCGGATGCCCTTCCAGCTGCAACCCATCACTGCTCAAACTGCGGTCTGTGTGAGTCCTAATGCCCCAATAAAGTGAAAGGGACACCAAACTGTCAGTGGGCGCCGTCTTTCGGATGAGACGTTAAACTGAGGCCCTGACTCTCTGTGATTAAAAATCCCTTGGCACTTCTCGTAAGAGTAGTTCCCTCCATCGGCCCTTACGATCATGGCCTCCCAATCATCCCCATCCACCGAATTGGCTCTATCACTGTCTCTCCACTCCACCTATAGCTGTGGATCTAAGTGGATGCTGCACACTGGTGGTGGTGTGGAGAGACTCACCCTCATGATTGTGAAGCGCTTTGGGTGTATGGCCATACAGGATAAATGCGCTGAATAAATACACATTACTTACTTACTTACTTAAAGAATAATTGAAACTTTAAAAAATGTATTCATCCCATTTACCCACGGTACCTATTGAAAATGTAAAATGTAATTCCTCTCACTTTTCTAGTGGTCTAATAAACCTTGTGTCGTACATCGTTTTTATTGACTCTTGGTGAATTGCTCCTCGTTTGTAAATCACATTGGATAAAAGCATCTGCTAAATGCATACATGTAAATGTACTTTAATGTACTTCAGATTTATTTCAGCAGCCTTCCTGAGTTTTTTTGCTACTGACTTTCATGTTGAGTTCACCTACGTCTTTAATCCCACTGTTTTTCTCATTGGCCTGTAAGGCCAGCGCTGATGTATGTGTGTCTGTGTGATAATGGGCCGCTCCTCCCTTCCCTTTAACCTGCTGTTCTCCAGTGGACTACTTTAGCAGACTTTAATGGCTTCTGAATGGAGTGTTTTCATGGAGCGTTAGGCAAAGACCCTCCCCTGGATCCCGGTGCTCAGTGGCGAAGAGCAGAGGCTGATTTAATCGGACAGTCTCTCCCCTGGTAAAGCGTCCCGCTGGAAGAGAGAGGCTGATGGTACGGGCTGGTGGAGACACACATATGCTGAGCGTCACTGCCTGCTTAACTAAGACACAGAGAGAAGACTAAACACTTACGCCCAATCGCATTTCTACCTCTTAGCCCAAAACAACAACCCTGGCTCATTCTGATTATGTACCTCTATATACATTTATGGAGAGCGCCAAATACGTCCCAGGAGCTACTTTTTTTGCAGTTTTTGTTTTCACGAATCTGCCAAAGACTGCTGTGTACACTTTTTGAGGTCACAAATTTCTCTCGCGAGTGCCATTCGTGCCTGCTCTTCTTGCGTAAATCCACCACAGGCCGCTGTCAACTGATTGACTGAACGACCGACCAATCCCCCCAACCACCTCCTTCCCTAAATTCAACAGTTAGTGTTTTAAAAGGCACAGATTGACCAGAGCCCTCCCACTTTTCTAAACCCAAACGACAGTGTTTTGAAAAGCAATCCAGAAAAAAGAAATGCACTCGTGGCCGCCTGAGTTTTACCTCGTTTTCAGATTTGTTTTCCACATTCTCACCCTGTTGTTTACTTGTTTATTTTATTTTTTGCTGTTTGTTTTTGTCTTACCTGCTTTCTGGAACCGTTCTTCGCAGGACTCTGTTGTCATGGTCAACTCCTTTCTGCGTCTCAAGTCTGCTGACGTACATGGACAAACTGGTAACAGTGGAAAAGCCGTCTGAATGGAGGTAAAGCGGTCAGCTTGTAAGCGCAAAAAGGAACGCCATCATACCGCCAGGGCTTAATTTAATTTAACCTCATTTTACCAATCCCCCTCCTCAACCGCCCTCCTCCCCCATCCGCTGTTCACTTTCACTTTTTTCCGTGACTCCAACCCTCTTCATCTATGTCTGTGACAACCTCCCTGCTCTTCACTTTCGTCCGCGATACCCCTCCGCCATCCAATGCCCAGCCAACCATCCCCCATATGTGCCTCTGCCTACATAATTCGTGATCTCAAGAAATGTACATAGGGCTACGTTTTCAGAATGAGCCTGGGTTGTAACACAAGGTAGGGGTGTCCCAATTCTCTTTAGCTTGAAGGCATAGAGGTAAGGGGTAGATATAATAATACAGTAACAGATATTTTACAGGTACATATTATCGACCAACACAGGCTCATTCTGAAAACGTAGTCCCGTGGACGTTTCTGGAGACCGCAAATTATGTTGCAGGAGGTACATATGGCTGCATTTCATTTTTTAAACGAACGCTACAGGGCGGTATGATGCCGTTCCTTTTGACAACAACGATGACCGGGTTCGAGTCAGGAGAAAAGCGGTTCCAGAAATCAGGTAAGACAAAAATCAGGTAAGAACAACATGCTGAGAATGTGGTGAAATCCGAAAACGTGGTAAAAGTCAGACGAGGGCTTTTCTTTTTCTGGACGACTTTTGTAAACAGTTGGTTTGGTTTAGGGAAGTGTGTGGGTGGGCAGGTCAATCGGTAAAATTGGTTGGGTTTAGGGAAGGAGGAGGATGGGTCAGTCGATTGGCCGGTCGCCCAGTCAATCATTCAGTCAGACAGACAGACAGACGGTAGGTCGACAGCGGCCTCTGGTGGGTTTACGCGAGAACAGCGCGGGCGCGAACGGCACTCGCGAGAGACGTTTGATATAGGAAAAAAGCACACACAGCGGCCTCTCGCGGATTCGCGAAAACAAAAACTGCAAAAAACGTACCTCCTGGGACGTATGTCGCGGCCTCCAGAAACGTCCACGGGACTACGTTTTCAGAATGAGCCTGGGTTGTTATCGACAAATACAGGATTATTTTTATGCAGTTCTTTGCACAACCCTAAAGCAACTTAATGCTGTCTATGAAATGTAATGAATATGTTTGCCTCACCTATCTATGTCAATATGGTCAACTTTTCTGATGTGGTCAGTTTGCTCACTTTGTATAGTGTTGTGCTGCAAGTGCTCTGGTTTGAGTCTGGTGAAGCACGGCTCCACAAAAGAGGTGAACACAGTGTAAAATCAAGGTAAAACTGGATGGTTATGGTGCACTTTTCTTTTACGTCTGCTTTCGAAAACACTATTGGTTGGGTTTAAGTCAGTGGTTCGCTAGCTGATCTGTACGAATAGCTCTGCCTTCTTCTGCACATGTACAAGAAGGACGAGTATCTAAAACAGACAACAAAATGCACCATAAGCAACTTATTTTAGATATAGTGTAGTGTAGACAGCACCCTCTAGTGGATTTGTCATCTGAAACGTGCAACAAAATCTACCCAGAGCAATGTATTATATGTTTAGAAAGATTGTCAGGACTACACCTCCATCACCTTTGCCCATTTTAAGCCGCGGTCACGCTGGACATTACTCCCCATAGACTTCCATTCATAACCATGCGACTGCGTCAGAACGGGACCGGAAACGCAGGGTCATGCGTTGAGTTTCGCAGGTTGCTGCAGTGCAAAGTTTAAGCTTGGTGAACTCTGACCTGCGAAATCGCATCACTTGACTGCGTGAGACCAATCCAGGATCAAAATATGACCTCTCTGAACAGAAATTTAAAACATGGAGCAATCGCTCGCTTTTTTTAATGGCTAATCATCTTGTTTAATCCCGCCCCTTTTCGCAGCGCCGTACGACAGAATTTCGCAAGCTCAAACTCTAGTGTGACTTCGGCTTTAGCTCACAGACACTGTTTAAGTCAGGGGTGCCCAAACTCGGTCATGGAGGGCCGGTGTCCTGCAAAATTTAGTTCCAACCCCAATCAGACTCACCTGGGCTAGCTAATCAAGCTCTTACTAGGCTTTCTAGAAACATCCTAGCAGGTGTGTTGAGGCAATTTGGAGCTAAAATCTGCAGGACACCAGACCTCCAGGAGTTTGGACATAGATGGTTTAAGTCACAGGTGTCAAACTCAGTTCCTGGAGGGCCGCAGCTCTGCACAGTTTAGTTCCAACCCTAAATAAACACACCTGGTCATAATAAATTAAGTCCTTTAGGCTTGTTTGAAACCTACAGGTAAGTGTGTTGGAGCAGGGTTGGAACTAAACTGTGCATGGCTGCGGCCCTCTAAGAACTGAGTTCTCTGTCCTATCAAGGGGTGCTTTAAAAGACGATGACAAACCGAGCAAAGAAATAAACCTCCTTTAATCGCTTTAAAAAAAACTGATAAGCACAAACTACATCCAAACCCAGGAGAGGAGGAATGTGAGATTGGCAGGCCTGCGGTCTTACTGTAGCAGTTTGTGGTTTTGGTCTCATTTCAGATGCAGTGATGTTAATTTTCAAGCACGGATCCCATTCAGAGCGCTGGACGCTTTTCAGCATGCGAGAGATTGTGATAGTACGAGACATTATAATCTGTGAAGTATTTTCTGGTTTAGGATACTCACCAAGGACTCATTATTGTACGGCTCATAAATCATTGTCTATAGATAGCATGCAAATATTTCTTCTACTGGCACTCATTCTCTCTTCTGAGGCCCGGGTTTGAGTTCACACGAGGTGAACCATCCTGTTTTAAACCGGTAACACGGTTTGCCATCTATTAAAATTAATTGTTTCTTGAACAATGCTGAATGTGTGCCCGGCCAATAAATTCCAGCACCTAGTTTTACTTCTAGGTTTACACTTTTTCATGTCGATTGTAAATGTTATTTCTTTTCTTTCCTTTGTTTGCACTTCAGACGTATTCTAATGCTCTACATAAAACTCCTGTCATGGTGATTTGACAGAGAACGTGCATATGTTAACCTACAGGATGATGGCTAAACAGTAATCTGACACTAGCACAGTCATCTGATGGAGCCCTCATCCCCAAAAAGCGCTGACCTGTTGGTCATTCTCACTGGGCTCGGTTACTCTCCCTTAACCAGTTTCATCTCCATTCTCATGGGAAGTGTTTAGCTTAGCTCAACGGAAAACTAATATCTCATTCACCGCATGAATGGAGTTCTGTGATCTTAATCGTGAAATGGACCATCCCAGATACCTGTGTATACACATGTGTTGTACTTCTGGGTACACTTTATATTAGGTGGCCTTGTACACTGAAATTAATCATTTGTTACAATTTACTTACTGTGTAAATACATGTTTTTACATTGTACTTATAATTGATTAAATGCCTGCATGTGATTACTTCAGTAATTACACTTTCGACCATGTCTTACACCTTAACCCACCCATACCACCAAACCCACCCTTACCCTACTCCATTTCCCACCTCAAGGGCACCAGAAGTGTTATAATAATGATTCCTTACATTTATATAGCGCTTTTCACATTGGGGGAATCTCCTAATCCACAACCAGTGTGCAGCATCCACCTTGATGATGCGACGGCAGCCATTTTGCACACCACACACCAGCTAATTGGTGGAGAGGAGACAGAGTGATGAAGCCCGAATGGTTAGGAGGCCATGATGGACAGAGGCCATTAAACCCCTACTCTTTTTCAAAGGACATCCTGGGATTTTTAATGACCACAGAGAGTCGGGACCTCAGTTTAACGTCTCATTCGAAAGACAGCACTCACTGAGCAGTATAGAGTCCCCGTCACTATACTGGGGCATTAGGACCCACACAGACCGCAGGTTGAGCACCCCCTGCTGGCCTCACTAACACCGCTTCCGGCAGCAACCTAGATTCTCACGTGGTCTCCCATCCAGACACAGCCCTGCTTAGCTTCAGTGAAGTTAGAATTATTAGCCCCCCTGTTTATTTTTTCCCCCAATTTCTGTTTAGCGGAGAGAAGATTTTTTCAACACATTTCTGATCATAATAGTTTTAATAACTCATTTCTAATAACTGAATTATTTTATCTTTGCCATGATGACAGTAAATAATATTTGACTAGATATTTTTCAAGACTCTTTTATACAGCTTAAAGTGACATTTAAAGACCTAACTAGGTTAATTAGGGTAATTAGGCAAGTTACTGTATAATGATGGTTTGTTCTGTAGACTATCGAGAAAAAAAATTTGCTTGAAGGGGCTAATATTTTTGACCTTAAAATGGTGTTTAAAAAAATTAAAAACTGCTTTTATTCTAGCCGAAATAAAACAAACAAGACTTTCTCCAGACGAAAAAATATTATCAGACATCCTGTGAAAATTTCCTTGCTCTGTTAAACATCATTTGGGAAATATTCCAAAAAGAAAAAAAATTTAAAGGAGGGCTAATAATTCTGACTTCAACTGTACATAGTAGTTAAGGCCACCTAATATAAAGTGAGCCCGTACTCCTGCACTAAGAATCTCTTTAGAAGTGTTTCATGGTACAGAATGATCCAATGATTCTGTGTATGCACACGTGTGACTCATAGCAGGTGCTGAGAATTCTGCAAAAAACCCTCCTTTTTCCATTCCCTGAAGCAACCCACATGAAACAGACCCTCTTACAGTAAGTACTGACCAATCCTGTTCCTTTTATTCCTTTTTTTAATTTAGGAGAAGGCAGAATATACAGTCTGTACAGTATAAAAAGCATTATGTCTATGGAATAGACCCATAACACATGAAAACGACACACTCACCGGCCACTTTATAAGGTACACCTGTCCAACTGCTTGTTGATTCAAATTTCTTATCAGCCAATCACATGGCAGCAACTCAATGCATTTAGACATGGTCAAAACGATCTGCTGCATTTCAAACCGAGCATCAGAATGGGGAAGAAAGGTGAATTAAGTGACTTTGAATGTGGCATAGTTCTAGACGGGCTGGCCTGAGTATTTCAAAAACTGCTTATCTACTGGGATTTTCACGCACAACCATCTCTAGGGTTTACAGAGAATGGTCTGAAAAAGAGAAAATATCCAGTGAGCCAGAGGTCAGAGAAGAATGGCCAGACTGGTTCCAGCTGATAGAAAGGCAACAGTAACTCAAATAACCACTTGCAACAACCATGTGCAGAAGAGCATCTCTGAATGCACAACACGTCCAACCTTGAGGCAGATGGGCTACAGTATAAGGCCCCGTTTACACTAATGCGTTTTCGTTTTAAAACGCACAAGTTTTGCTACGGTTACGCCATCCGTCCACACTACGCCGGAGTTTTCGAGCCCTGAAAACGGAGCGTTTTGGAAACGCTGAAGAGCGCGTTTTAATTCTGATACGCTGCTGCTCCGTCTCAGTGTGGATGGGGAAAAACGGAGACATCTGAAAACGGAGGCGTGGCTGCTGAGATTCGCTACCTGATTGGGGCTTTTGGGTCATTGCGTATCCTTCCCTTATTTGTCAAGCCCCTATCACATGACTATAACGCTACCGGAAGACGGCAGACCAGCCTTCACTGTAAACAACAACATGGACACAGAAATGGGAGCGTTGTTTGCACTATTGTCCATTTCAGGCGCCATTGTGCAGTTAAACTCTGCCTTTTTTACTACAGCTGCTGCACATATTCACAAGAGGCAAGCTATTGTTCGAGCACTCGCTAATCGCTCGCGTTCATCGTTCAACCAGAGTTTGTTGACTAACAATAACCAAATGCCGAGCGAGACACATGCTTCCTGTTTATACTTGAATGCGCATGCCCAGAGTGCGCGAATGGTCACGTGATATACGTTTTTGGTGGAGTAATGTGGACGGAGATATGTTTAGAAACGCTAGATGAAACGCTAGTGTGGACGCGGATCGTTTTTAATAAAAAAAGCCGTTTTAAAACGAAAACGCATTAAACGGGGCCTAAGAAGACCACACTGGGAGACACTCCTGTCAGCTGAGAAACTGAGGCTACAATCTGCACAGGCTCACTAAAATTGGACAATAGAAGATTGGAAAAATGTTGCCTGGTCTGATGAGTCTCGATTTCTGCTGCAAAATTTGGATGGTAGGGTCACAAATTGGCGTCAACAACATGAAAGCATTGATCCATCCTGCCTTGTATCAAGGGTTTAGGCTGCTGGTGGTGGTGTAATGGAGTGGGGGATATATTCTTGGTACACTTTGTGCCCATTAGTACCGACTGAGCATCGTGTCAATGCCACAGCCTACCTGAGTGTTGTTGCTGACCATGTCCGTCCCTTAATGACCACAGTGTACCCATCTTCTGATGGCTGCTTCCAGCAGGATAACACGCCATGTCATAAAGTGCGAATCACCTCAGACTGGTTTCTTGAACATGATAATGAGTTCACTGTACTCAAATGGCCTCGACAGTAACCAGGTCTCAATCCAATAGAGCACCTTTAGGTTATGGTGGAACGGGAGATTTGCATCATGGATGTGCAGCCGACAAATCTGCAGCAACTGCGTGATGGTATCATGTCAATATGGAGCAAAATCTCTGAGGAGTAAGGCAGTTCTGAAGGCAAAAAGGGGGTCTAACCCGGTACTAGTTAGGTGTGCTTAATAAAGTGGCATTGCTTCTTTGTTTAGAGCCGTGCCTTAAGGCTTCTGCGTCAAGTGCACATGTATGCTACGGGGCAGCCTACGCGTAGACGCATAGCCCTCGTCGTGGCCGTCAGCAACGTTGACGCGCACCTCTCAAAAAATGTAACGCGTACGCGTAGTGCAAGCTCTGTGATTGGTCGGCTTGGTAGCGCTGACTTGATGCAGCGAGTGTTTACAAGTGTGGAGTCCCGTGAAGGAGCTCCGGATGGAGACTGTTGTTTTGTGTTTACCTTATGATTAAAGTTGTTGCACGTCCGCCAGTTCCCGCCTCAAAATGAGCAAATTTGAGCCACTTATACATTAAGGAAGCGATCAGAAAAAACAAAACACCAGCGAAGAAACTCGACACCGAGGAACATAAACACCTACTGCGTTTTGGAAGTGTTATTGCAGAGCAACAGAAACAGCGCGCAGAAGTATAAATGCACGGCTACGCGCAAGGCTTGCGCCGGGGGTCATGCCGATCACTTGACGCAGAAGTATAAACCAGGCTTTTGCCATTAAAGGGCCACGAAACCCCTCTGTCTAAGCGAGGTGTTTTCACACCTCTAGTTTGGAAAAACTCAGGAAAGTGGGTGTGTCCAGCTCTGTTTAGGTGGGAGTGTTGGGGGAGGGAAAGAGGGAAGATTTTGCATGAAAATGGGAGGTTCCGTTTGGGCATGCGCTGATTTTCACAGAGGCAAAACAAACAGACGCAGGGGAGAAAGACAGTGACTGTGTTTACATGGACATCAGTAATCAAATCATTTGCTAAATTCATCGATTTTAAGCCGACAGCGGATCTTTCAGTCTATAATATTGTACTATAATTTTGCAGTGATATAAACATACTGTAAACTTAGTAACTAAATCATTTTGACTAAAGTATGTCTTTAAAAACTGAAAGAGCACTGCTGACGAAATGAACTAACTTTGGCATCTGAGTGAACAAACAAAGAGCACTGATCACAAACACACTTACCAAATCTGTAGCGACAGGACAATAAAACAAACTGGAACCGCATCTTTTTTAAAAGGAGACGAGCGGCAAATCCGGATTTCATCATTTCCAGATGCGAAAAGCTCTCGGGTAAAAAAAAAATGTTCATTACAAAAGCGTTTCTGACGCGTGTCGCGTGCACTGTATTTCACACGTGAGTTAAGCTGCGCTCTCATAGCGGGAAGATGAAAACAAAACCTTCGTTGCAGCACATTAATAAACGCAACACTGACGACCCGTGTCTCTAGATTCTTGTTCTTCCACTTGTTTTGGCAACACATCGTGGCGTCTCTCTGTCATCTGAACACTGTAACAGGTAAAACAGTCTTCGAAGCCATCATGCATATTAATGAAGTTGCATGACATACACAATAGAGCGCGCTGATTGGTTTGAACCAAGTCTTTCTCATGAATTAATGCTGCACACTCAGAGACGTCACGATGTACACGCAGGTACAGATATCCACTCTTCACGCTGGAATACACACAAGTATCTAATCGCCGTGACGCAGCTTCAAAAATGGGTTTCAAAACGGGAGAACAAATTTGCTCAAAATAACGCAACCAAGTTTCACTTTTTAGTGCAATATATGTGTCCTAATAGTGTTTATAGCAGCATGGGACACATATATGACAGTCAACAGCTCAAAAAAAATGTGTTTTGGTGTTTTGTGACCCTTTAACAGCTTTTATAGTAATTAAATCAAGACAAGAAGAGGTTTGATCCTCCTTCATATTTCCCACTGAATGTCTAAAGCGGTGAAGGAATCATTTGGGTCTGTTTTATGATCACGGCAGGGCTTGCTAAGACTCACGGCACTGACATGATTTAGTGGCGAATCTGCTCTCCCAGAGGCCAGTCAATACATCTGAATTATTTAAATCTTCGCCTGAGTTAATTAGATATTTAATTGACTATCTGCAGACGGATGATGGCATCCATTGCATGCATAAATTCATGCAAATGGGACGGTGTTCTGGATGAGCAGGGGTGGATTTAGCAAAGCAGTTCACAGGTCACGGGCCAATATAAGGCTGCCGGGGTCACGGTGGCTCTACTGCGGCCAGATGCACTTGTAGAAACCGAATAGATTCAGAGTTTCATCCCACATTTTAAAAATACACATTTGGGCCTCCTAAACGCACAAATGTAATTGATGTTATGTTGAGTAAATGAGATTTTATACTTTGCCACAAGTATTGCTACTACTGAGATTACAATGCTGCATTTACCGCCTGTGCAGAAATCAACAGCACAATTGGGTTGAACCATCTTGCCAGATTGAGGTAAAAAATGCTTCAAGGTTAGAATTTTTCAACATAGGCTCAATCTGAAAACGTAGCCCTATATACATTTCTGGAGATCGCAAATTATGTAGCCAGAAGTACGCATGGCTGCATTTTGTCTTCAAAACAAATGCTACGGGGCGGTATGACGCCGTGTTTTATCCTACCCATCAGATTATGCTACAAACACTGTATTTGAATGGTTCTGAGGTTGGGGTTAGGGATTATGTAGGTTAGGCCGATATTACAGGTTCATATCACGCTAATCCACATTCTAAATTACAGTGGTAGCAAAATCTGATGGGTAGCATATTTTGTCATCAGAATTTGCTACCTACTTTTTGAATGGGAGGTAGGACAATCTGGTCGGAACAACAGCTTTCCCGCTGTTACCAGTTTGTCCAGTAGTTCGCCATATATGTTAGCGAACTTGTGACTCAGAGAGGAGTTGACCATGACGATGGGTTTTGAGTCCAGCAAAGAACGGTTTCAGAAAGCGGGTAAGACAAAAACAGAAACCAAAAAAAAAACAACAACAAGTAAATAACAGGATGAGAATGTGGTAAAATCTGAAAACGTGGTAAAAGGGGTTTTCTTTTTCTGGATTGCATTTTAAAACTGTCGGTTGGGTTTAGGGAAGTGGGTGGGCGGGTCAATCGGTGCTTTTGAAAACACTATTGCTTGGGTTTAGGGAAGGAGGAGGGTGGGTTAGGCAATCGGTCAGTCAGTCAGTCGACAGCAGCTTCTGGTGGATTTACGTAAAAACAGCAGGCGCTAATGGCACTTGTAAGAGAAATTTTAAGATCTGAAAAAGCGTACACAGCGGCCTCTGGGGGATTTGAAAAAACAAAAACTGCAAAAAACATACCTCCTGGGACATATTTGGTACTCTCCAGAAATGATGTTTTGAGATATATGGTTCAGTCTTACATCCTCTCCGTTCAGACTTCGCAAGTTTGATATGGAAAATAAACTCCCGAGTGTGTACTTTATAAAGTCATTCACATCACCCTGGCTATGCTGTTTCACTATCTTGACAATAAAATGAAAACATGATGTGAGGAACTGCCTATTTTCATTTTGATATTAACTTAACAGATGCTAAAAATGTTGAGGCGTCGTGTAGCTGCATGATATGAGCGTCATCTTCATACATATTTATAACAAAACGGAGCCTATAACAATAATGCCTCCTTTCATATTCAATGAAAATACGAAACATTTTTCATTGAATATTCGTTTTAATGATCAATAATGGCCATTATAAAAGTATAACGCACAATAAGTTTATACAATAGAGAAAATAAAGGCAAACAATCAGTCAGACGTGCAGAATCAGTGTCCGCAGTTACATTGATTAAGATATTAACCTAACTTATCTTTGCGCTCAGCCAAAGCACGTTACCTGAGAACAAGTAATAGATTCAAAAGACCAAAGTCGGGGAATATGTCGTTAGATATAGACAACAAGATGAATAAATATCACGTTTAACAAATATAGTGAGATTAGATCCAGCGGTAGATTCGTGATAAACAGTTCGATGTGCACAGCTCTCATATGGGTGTGTGCTCAAAGCACGCTGCAGTGCATGCCAGAGAGTGTGTGTGTGATCACGTGATGTGCGTTTTCACTGTTTTAATGTAGACGGAGAGCTGTTCAGAAACGCTGGGTAAAACGCTAGTGTGGACGCGGATCGTTTTCGTTCTAAAATTTGTTTTAAAACTAAAACGTATAGTGTAAACAGGGCCTAAGAAACCAGGATATCTCAGTGGCTCCTCTGGCAGCGCTGGATGCGACGCATTCTGCAGACTCTTTCCTATTCCTCCACAGACTATAACAGTCTATAACCCGGTAAGAGCGAACCTTTGTTTATTTGCCCTTTGGGTGAAGGGGCAGTTGTGTTTTATGCCACTACAAACACAAGCACCTACACAGGCCTGCAGCGGGGTTTATTTATTTCTTTATTCATTTTATATGGACAATTTTTGAGCCTTACTAAATGAACTTTTTGAGTTTTGAAAAAAGGAAAATGAAAAGCTTTATTTTGAAACAAACCTTTATTTCTTTTGTTTGTATACATTTGTTTGCTTTATTGTATTTAAGTAAATTTGGAAAGGAAATTTTGTACCAGATTGGTTGTGTTTATTAGTTATATTAATTGGTATAATGTTATGCGTTTCTTTTTGGGGTTAAAATACAATTTAGAGTGATCCAATTATGTTGATGAATTAACATGTTGTAAATCCAGCAGCTCTAAACTCTTTCTACTGCAGCACAAATTAACATGGCAACGCACATCACCCAGTCAAAGATCAGATAATATGGTCATTATTAAACTGTTTAAAGGACGAAATTATATGTTCTTATTAGTGGTGGGCCGTTATCAGGGTTAATGTGCTGAGTTAACGCGATACTCTTATCGGTTAATCTATTCTCAATGTTGGGTTGGGAGCTGGGTCTATTCTACGCAAGCTAGGATGACTTTCACCTTGATATTTTAGCGCGGATGTTTACCTGACCGAATTGCACTGTAGGTGGTGAGAACGAGTCTTCGAACCTGTGTGTATTCCTACTGTGAAATGACCACATCAAACGTGACGTGCTAACATGGATGCAGTTCACTAGAGAGAATCTGATTAATGTTAGCTCCACATCTAACTATCAGGCACCTGTAGAGTTTATGCGTTCCAGTAAAACATAGACAAATAAAATGGAGCGGGTGCTTTTTAAAATGAATGACGGTGAATGAAAGTCAAACCGGTGAGCCGTCTGACAAAAAAGTGCCCTTCTGAATCAAATTAGCAGGATGCCCTTCTGGATCTTCCACTTACTTCGAAGACACTACTGACTACGCTTACATGGACATCTGTACTCTAGTTATTTGCCTTAATAGACAATAATATAATTAAGGTGTTTACGTGAAGTGCTTTCATGTAAGAGTTTCCTGTAATTTTGGGTGACTTTAACTGCAGTTCGGCAGTTTCACATTCACTCATGAACATTTCATTCATGTCCCCATGACAAACTGCGGTATTAGACGCAAATAAGGAGTAAGGACTGCTGAAAGTGTTATGGAATTTAATAACGCACGTCAAATGGAAAGAAAAATGCCTTCCGCATTTCACGATGTGTGTGTGTGTGCGCGGTCCTTTACTGACAGCCGCGTGTGTGGATCTTGTCGGAAAATATGGCGAAAAGTCCTACATGACGGTATTAGTTTGATTGCGGTGTTTACTTCACTAATGCCACTAATATCTGCATACTCCACGTCTTAATTCCATTTATGTTAGTTCAGTTATGACTTTAGTCGGATTAAGGTCATCAAAAATCGCTGTTTGAAGCTTATGTAATGTAATGTGTATTTATATAGCGCATTTATTGTGTATGGCCATACACCCAAAGTGCTTCACAATCATGAGGGGGGTCTCTCCACACCACCACCGGTGTGTAGCATCCACTTGGATGATGCGACGGCAGCCACAGGACAACGGCGCCAGTGCGCTCACCACACACCAGCTATTAGTGGAGTGAAGAGACAGTGATAGAGCCAATTCGGTGGATGGGGATGATTAGGAGGCCATGATGGGTTAGGGCCGATTGAGGGACTTTGGCCAGGACACTGGGGTTACACCCCTACTCTTTACGAGAAGTGCCATGGGATTTTTAATGACCACAGAGAGTCAGGACCTCGGTTTAACGTCTCATCCGAAAGACGGCGCCCACTGACAGTGTAGTGTCTCCTTCACTTTAACTGGGGCATTAGGACTCACACAGACCACACGTTGAGTGCCCCCTGCTGGCCTCTCTAACACCACTTCCAGCTTGTAGGCCTACAGTTCAAAAGTCATGTTTAACTGAATAAACAGTTAGTAAACACAAGTACATCTTATTGAACATCATTTATTTTCATCACTAATTATCATAGTAGAACAGTTTCTTAAGCAGTTTGTGATGCATTTTGGAAACAGGAGATGAGCCCCTGGTCTAATGCGCCACCTGGCTTGAGAAACCCGTTCTCAAAGACTTAATATTAGTCATTATTTGGGTAGTACACATATTCTGAATGCCTTCGGCAGAATTCAAGTGAGCCATTTTAATCTAGAATAATTCCAAGATTACAGTGAGATTAATCTACATTTAAAAAAATTGATCTAGGCCCACCTATAGTTCTTATACATATTCGAGAGTAGGAATATCAGACAATTTACAAACATAATTAGAACAGAGAGTTTGCAGAGAAGGAAAAAATATATATATATATATATACATAAATCACTGTGATGTCACATGATAAACAATGAGTTGTCATGGAAAGTTTACAGCGATGCATTCTAAATAACGGTCACATTAAAAAAGTATTTAAAACTTACACTTTATTAGGTACACCTGTCCAACTGCTCGTTAACGGAGATTTCTAATCAGCCAATCACACGGCAGCAACTCAATGCATTTAGGCATGTAGACATGGACAAGACGATCTGCTGACGTTCAAATCGAGCATCAGAATGGGGAAGAAAGGGGATTTAAGTGACTTTGAATGCGGCATAGTTGTTGGTGCCAGACGGGCTGGTCTGAGTATTTCAGAAACTGCTGACCTACTGGGATTTTCATGCACAACCATCTCTAGGGTTTACAGAGAATGGTTTGAAAAAGAGTAAATATCCAGTGAGCGGCAGTTCTGTGGGCGCAAATGCCTTGTTGATTTTGGACACTTTTTTGCTTTAGTTTCTACAGAAATCCATGAAAGCTTCTTTAAGATATTAAGACAGTTCTTATTAGATGGATATGAGGCCTACATAAAAAAAAGATATTTTTGTTCTTGCTCGGAAGCCATGTTTTTTGACATCTTTATTGGGAACCAACTGAATTCTGCAGATTTGCCTCGGTTTTGAACAAAAGACTTGAAGTGTGGAATGATGCTTTGACAACGGTTGGCATGATCTATCGTCTCCTGACAGAGTGAAAATGAGCATCTCCCAATCACGCTCCCTTGTTGTTGGTGTTATTGTTAGTGCCTCCGTCACCCTCCCCAAGCGGCCCATCTTTCCCCACACCTCATCTTCTGGTTTTCACCCCCATCCTGTCTGTCAGGTGTTTGGTGTCGTTGTCATTCACCCGCCTCCCTCCATCAGAGGCTTCAATGAACTCCTGATTTAGAAGGTCTCGCTCTCTCTTTGTCCTCGGTTTCATTCTCTCCTCAGGTAAAATAGTGATGGATATTTTATGAATCACAATGAAAAATTCATTCAGGTTTCGAAATGAAAAAAAAAAAAGAGCGTAAATACTCGGCATCTCCCAGTCATCACTCCGGCTGTGTGTCTTCACCTGGTCAGGGTGTAGTTATCTGTCTGCTTTCCCCTGTTCGGCCTAATTGCTTAATTTGACCTGCTTTCTCATCAATTAAAAGCCTGTCAGCGGCTGACGGATGGCTGGAAGGATCAGTGGGCCGATCAATGGCTCTGATCAATGATTGAATGGATCGATAAGTGAATGCAAGTGAATGAGATAGAAAAAGGAAATTAGTCCGATGTCTGGGAAAGAAAAGAATGAGCAGATTAGACGGGCCTTCGTGAGAGCCTTTCTCCATTCAACATCTACAAGGGGCTTTACTGTACGCCGTCAATAGGACGATAAAAATCAACACGTTCGAATTTAAACGAAAAAAAAATTAGGAGTTTAGTTCTAAAATACTATAAATCCATTACTTTTGAGTAAAACAGTTTAAATCCAGATTTTTTTTTTCAAACTATTATAAAAATGTATTTTTATTTACTAAAATTAATTTGTACTAAATTAATTCAATCAACATAAAAGTTATTTTTCATATTTGAAATGTTATAAAGTCAGGATCCGCACTCATTAATTATTCATTCATTAATTTTCCTTCGGCTTAGTCCCTTTATTCATCAGGGGTCACCACAGCGGAATGAACCGCCAACTTATCCAGCGTATGTTTTATGCCCTTTCAGCTGCAACTCATTACTGGGAAACATCCATACACACACATACACTACGGCCAATTTAGTTTAGTCAATTTACCTATACAGCATGTGTTTGGACTGTGGGAGAAACCGGAGCATCCAGAGGAAACCCAAACGAACACGGGGAGAACATGCAAACTCCACACAGAAATGCCAACTGACTCAGCCGGGACTCGAACCAGTAACTTTCTTGCTGTGAGGCAACAGTGCTAAGCACTGAGCCACCATGTCGCCTTCATTTACATTCATTTAGTTAACTGTTATGTTACCAAAAACATTAATGGTATTAATAAAAATGCTCTCATATTATTCACACAGTGAACATTTACATATTATAGTATATATAATTCTTATTCTTCTGCATATCACTGCTGTCAATTATAGGAGGAACTTTGGAAACAATTTATAATAACTATACACTATGAATCATTTATTAAGCATTAGCATTTAGTGAATTCATTATTTATTAAACTACATTAATAAATGTTAGTAAGCCGTTTATAAATGCAGCTACAAATGCTGTATTATTGACTTATAACCAGGGCCAGACGGAATCTGCAGATGTTTTTTGCTATTTCTGCGGAGAATTTTGGTAAAAATCTGCGGATTTCTGCGTAATTATTTTGGGAGTATCATAACTAAAACCTTAATATGTTAAATAAAAAATATTATCTTTTTAACTTGTATTTAATGTTTAAAATGCAAATCCAAGTAGATTAACTGTAAATAGTTAACTTTAAGTAAATAAACAGAATTAATGATGGGCTAAAAATCTGCGGAAAATCTGCGGAATTCTGCGCGCGCAGATTCCGTGTGGGCCTACTTATAACCACATTTATAATGTGCTTAATAATTGTAATTTCATAATTTGTGACTGATTGATTTTTCATTACTAAATTAAGTATTGCATTATTTACAAACCATTTGTATTTAAGAGTAGTTGGAGGATTTTAAGATCGTTCAGAATGAGTTAGTAAATAATTAATAAACTATTCAAACTAACATTTATATATCTTATTATTAAGGTATATATTATTGGTTATTATGTATGTTAGTAAATGCTTTATTAACTCAACTTCATGCAGTTTTGTGACCTAATCTAAAGTGAGGACTATTTATGCTGTATAAATCCTTTATAAATGACAATTAAAGGCTTGGTATCAAATGAACTAATCTTTGCAATCTTATCTAAAAAGTAAAATTACTGTGAAATTTAAACATTTCTGAATAACCAACGCAATCTCACGGCAATTCGTAACTTTTTGATTTAGTGGCTAATTCGTATGAATTTGTACGATCTATTTCATACAAATTAGTACAATTTGCTCATCACCCAATGACGGTTGGGGTTAGGGGTGGGGTTAGGTGCCACGCCTGCATTTTAAAATCATACATTTTCGTACAACTGAACTCGTACGAATTCGTACAAATTAGCCACTAAACTGACAAAACGTAAAATACTTTCGTTTCCTCGTGAGATCAGGCTGGAATAACAGGAGTGTCAAAATACGACATAAAATTGGTTAAAACAACAACACTATAATAATTTAACAACATAATAGGACGCATTGTTTAAACTGTACAGTAATTTTATTTTAGATAAGGATGCAAAGATTTATTTTTATTTGATACAGCTTCATTTGAGTATCTTCAAATGAATAGAAATAAATAATGTCATTTATGTTCTTTTTTCCTGTTTAGAATTTAACTGAGCCTTTAATTATCATTTATAAAGAATAAATAGTCCTGACTTTAGGTCACAAAACTGGATGAAGTTGAGTTGATAAAGCATTTATTAACATACAAATTAACTATTAGTATATGCCTGAATAATAAGAATTATAAATGTTAATTTGAATAGTTTATTAATCATTTACTAACTCCTTCTGAAAGATCTTAAAAAAACACCAACTATGCTTAAATAACTGGTTTGTAAATAATGCAATACTTAATTTAGTAATGAAAAATAAATCATTAACAACTTATGAAAGTACAATTATTAAGCACATTATAAATGTGCATATAAGTCAAGAACACTGCATTTGTATCTATACTTATAAACTGCTTACTAACGTTTATTAATGTAGAGTTAATGCTGAACAGATGATGAATTCACCATTTGCTAATGCTTATTAAATGATTCATAGTGTGTAGTTATAAAGTGTTATCGAAACTTTCAGTCATCAACTGCAAAATGGCTTGGTTTTTGTTGACTTCAAGTCTAACAATTCAATACTACAACCAATTCAAAGTTTCCCCAGGGTCAGTGTGACGGAAGTTTGATGTTGTCTTTTGAGAACAGGTAGCCTGCCGGCATTTTTAGTCCAATTCAAATCGCTGCACCGTCATTCGCTATATACAGTCCGTGGAAGTACGTATGCTGTGATTGGTTGAGCAGGTTCATCGCGTTCTGCAGAGAAGATGGCAAGAAAACGTAACAGAATGACATGGCAGATACTGATTTTATATAGTTCTGGATCTAAACTCTTCAAATGTTTAAAGTATTTTGAAATGTGCATTTTATTTATTAAAAATTTGACGTAATCTCAACTGTACCCCTCCCTTTATAAAAAAACATCTAATAGCATTTCGTTTTTTTCTCACAGCTCTGTCAGTAAGAGTGGTTGAGCTCAAGTGCATCAAATGGAAAGAAAACGATAAGCTTCTTGAAGGGACGGGGCATCTCAGATAATAGAGAAGATTTGATTGATCAGAAGATTCAACACAATCTCACGGCAATTCGTAACTTTTTGATTTAGTGGCTAATTCGTATGAATTTGTACGATCTTTGTACCATTTAGTACGATTTGCTCATCACCCAATGACGGTTGGGTTTAGGGGCGGGGTTGGGTGCCACGCCTCCTTTTTAAAATCGTACATTTTCGTACGACTCAACTCGTACGAATTAGCCACTTAACTGACAAAATGTAAAATACTTAAGTTTCCGCGTGAGATCAGGCTGAAAGATTTGATTGGTCAGAAGATTTGATGAGAAATCAAGTACGAGGTGATGTCATAAAAAAACGTTAACCCCTTTAGGTGGACGTGACAAACTGCAAGCTTTAGATGTTTTTGTCACAATTTTTTCACGGGACATTTAAAACGTTTAAAGTGAATTTTGCAGACATCAATTGTAGGAAGTACATTATGAAATTCATCAGTCACTATAGGTTTATTCTGATCATAAACAAGGCAATCCTGAAGTCTGCATAATTGAACACACTGAAGTAAGAAATCAATGGCCATTGTGCTTCAGACCATATAAATGCAATTCATCTATATCAGCAATGAAACAACAGCTGCTCTCTAACAAAGATTAGCAGTAACCAAACGAACAAGAATGATACAGTACATCAAAAGTAATGGAAAGATGAAAATGTATTCAACTCTTGACCAATACATAAATTATGTTTTACTTATTTTAATAATCAGATCACTTACTTGAAAATATATAGTGTACATAGATATCAAAAGTATTTATATATTTTTTTTGCATAAGCATACAAATGATCTGTGTATATGATTGATCACTGTATTGTCCACCCTAAACGCAAAGCTGCTTTGAAACAATAATTATTGTGGAATTGTGCTAATTGTTGTGTATAGTGCTATACTGTACAAATAAACTTGAATTGAACATCGTCACTTACTGTATGAATGTGATAACTTACAAATGTTACCCTAAAGAAAAGCTATTTCAAGCTATTTTGTTGTCTTGGTTTATAGTAAATAATTTAGCGTAGTTTTTGCCTTTACTAAAACCAGTTTATAAGATTACAGCCAGTTACATTTTTAATATCTTAATTATATTGGCTCATATTAAACATAAACACCAAATGATGTGATAAGCCACAGCAATGAAAAATAAGCAAAAAAGTCATCATTTCACTCCTATTTTGTTTGTACGCCAAATTCTCTCACATTCCTTAGGTCCATCAATTAAATATCGACACAACCACTATTCGCAAGCTTCAATAGATTCATGAAGGCATCATAAAAGTAATCCATTTGAATCAAAAAGCTTTATCCACATGTATAAATAAACAAACCTGATTTACATTAAAGCTTGTTTGAGCTTTCATTTGCATGTTCATTCACAATTCTATTGCATTTGTTCACTATTTATGAAGCTTGACGATTTGGCCGTTAGCTTTTATGAAGGTCAACAAAACGTTTAAAGGGTACCTATTGTGCCCCTTTTTACAATATGTAAAATAAGCAGAGATGTATAGTAACGAAGTAGAACTACTTCACTACTGTACTTAAGTACTAAAAGGCTGTATCTGTACTCTACTGGACTACTGTTTTGTTCTCCTACTTCTACTTTTACTTCAGTACATATTTTCGATGAGCTTAATATTTTTACTCCAGTAGATTTTTTATGTGTTGCATAGTTACTCGTTACAATTATAAAAATGTTACGAATCAATCATTCATTGATCAGACGATCAAAGAAGACAGTGCTGCCTGCCTGCATTGAGAGCACTTTAGTTTGTTTTAGACATGGAAAACCCAGAAATTCAGCTCCTTCACTTTCAACTGTTCGTGGCGATGAGGAAAAAGACCACCCGTGACCCTATTTAGAGCCCATGTTTGCGTTTGTCGGAGTGAAAGACAGTTCATATAGAATGAAGTGCATACTCTACCGTCGGATTTGAAGAAACATGTCAAGTTAAAGATGATATAATACACAAAACAGCAGTTTGAGCTATCCATAAGAGCTAGATAAGTTAACTACCGTTAGCTACCCGCGGTTCATATCATGCTGCAATGTTCACATAACGTTAACTGTCTATCACAAAGGCTGTCACGCTGAATGGTGTTTTTGGCCCATCATATATATATATATATTTATTTATTTATTTATTTATTTATTTATATTATAAGTCGTAAATCATGGTTCTTTTTGTTCTGCTTAATCCTGTGCCTCAAAAAAGATATTTAAAATAAACAAAACAATATGTCTTTTGACTGCTTTTTTAAAAATAACTACATAACGCAATACTTGTACTTTTACTTTCAGTACTTGAGTAGTACATTTTTAAATAAACTACTTGCAATACTTAAGTACAAAAAATGTTGAATACTTTAGTACTTCCACTTAAGTATTGTGCTTAAAGAGCACTTCAGCTTCTACTCAAGTCACTTTTTTGATAGAGCACTTGTACTTTTACTTAAGTCTGGGTCTCTAGTACTTTATACATCTCTGAAAATAAGTCTCTGTTGTCCCTGTAGTGTACAGTATGTAAAGTTTCAGCTCACAATACGACACACAAAGTGTTATAACTCTTTGAATCTTCCCCTTTCTCTTCGATTCAAACCATTTTGGTGACTGTCACTTTAAATGCAAATCAGATTGTGCTCCTAGCCCTCCTTTCAAAAACTGGACGTTTCTAATCATCTTAGTCACTGACACTAAAATTCAGTCTGACAACTCTAACGGGAGACGGCTGCTTCTCACTCAAGGATGTCTATGCTAATGAGGGAGAGATTTTCACTAGTGGGCGGGGCTTTCCCCCTCTGATGACACGTACAAAGGCAAAATGTCAATCAAAGTGTTTCTGCAGTCTGTTTTTATCAAGTATATTTTTCTAAAATATTGCTGCATGCAGCGGGGCCAAGCAGCCCAGCGGCCACATCATAAACAAGCACGGCAACAAGCTGCAGAGCAACTGGAAAATTCTGTAACTTTTTGGCAGCGTGGTCTGAGCCAAATTAGGTGGAAATTGGGCTAACGAGAGAGTTCAAAACAACAGATTTTCAAACTAATTGTGGACAGGAAGTCGAATCAATTAGGGAATAAATTCTATCAATGTTCTCGCTATGATACAAGGAATCTCCAAGACCAGTCTCATGACAATGGACAAAACTAATCACAATTAATTTGATAAAATTCGTATGATTTCTCTTGATAGAATTTAATTGTTTGTCAATTTTACCCAGAAAGTGGTGCAAACTGACGTATTTTGGTCAATGTCAGGTCTAGATCACACACATTAAGTTTGGTTTCAATACTTTAAACCATTGCACTGATTCAGCCTGTAATGTCATCTAGCAGCATTGCATCACGTTTGCGCATGTGCTAAATGACAACAGTTTTGTCTATCAACATGAATTCCATAAGATTTGGTCAACATGGTCTGAAGATGATCTGAGTCAAATTTGATGCAAATCAGCCAAACATAGTAGGCGGAGATAAAAAAGTAGGTTTTTGACTTAAGTCTAGATGGCAGACAGGACGTTCAGTTAATTAAGTCATAATTGGTATCAATATTCTCAGGTCAACCCAAGGAATCTATCAAAATAAGTTTCATAACAATAGGCAAAACCAGTCAAAAGTTATTAACATTTTTAAAAATATCATTATAACGTTTGACCAAAAGATAGCGCTGCGACAAAACTTTTTGAGCACCTTTAGTGCACAGTCCTGAAGTCACATACCGACTTTCAGAACAATTCGCCAATGTGTCCATAAAACATAGCAATTTTTGACATGTTTGACAGCTAACCTCATACATTACAGTTGTCATAACACACACTAAGTTCAACTGTTCAATTTGTTCACAAATTTGTTCATTAATTAAAAACAGTTAGGCTAATCAATTTGAATTCCATAACATTTGGTCAGCATGGACTGCAGATCATGTGATTGAATTTCGGACAAAAGAATTTTGATTGTAGACCATTCGATTCAAAATTTATAAAGATAAACATAAGTTTGGACAAATGGTGGCGCTAGAGATTTTGAGTTAGTAGAACATGCAAACTACATGGACTCTCTGTAGGCGTAATGTAATTTATACATTATACATATACTGTAGAAACTGCTTATTATATGGACCTACCCCACCTCTGTCCTTAAACCAAACCCTCACAGGAAACCCGTGGCATTTTTTAACTGTCATATAACATTATTAAGTATGATTTTGAAGCATTTTGAATTTTTTAATTACAAGGACATCAGGCATGTCCTCATAAACCACCCCAATGGTGTAATACCCATGTCAATAAACAAATGTCTGACCTTGTAAACCACAAAAACCAGTATACACACACTTGTACAGCTATCTTTATGGGGACTTCCCATAGACATTATGATGTTTCTACTGTACAGACTGTATATTCTTTTCCCCAACCTTAAACCCAATCCTCACCCTCTTCATTTTTACATTTTCAAAATATTTAATTCTGAGTGAACCATTTTTCTTTTGGGGACCAAAAGAACTAACAAAAAAGTGCCCACAAGGTCCAAATGTGCTGGTATTGCTATACCTGTGGGGACATTTGGTCCCCAAACTGTGAGGAACACAAGATACACAGACACACACAAACACACAAAGTTAGTAGTAGTACTGAAAAAGTAACAACGTAAATTAAGGAATATTTAAGGATTTTTTTAAAAGCTAGGAGGTAAGAAAAATTGGATAGATAATATATAACTCAACAATGTTGGAGGAGGATTATGACCCTGAACATATTCCATGAGTTTCATCGTTCATATTAAAATGCAATAAAAAATTACATTTCAGATATTACTAGGGCGGCACGGTGGCTCAGTGGTTAGCACTGTCGTCTCACAGCAAGAAGGTCGCTGGTTCGAGTCCCAGCTGCGCCAGTCGGTGTTTCTGTGTGGAGTTTGCATGTTCTCCCCGTGTTGACATGGGTTTCCTCCGGGTGCTCCGGTTTCCTCCACAGTCCAAACACATGCGCTATAGGGGAATTGGATGAACTAAAATGGCTGTAGTGTATGAGTGTGTGTGTGTGTGTATAGGCGCAAATGTGTTCCTTAATCAAAAACAGTTAGGCTAATCAATTTGAATTCCATAACGTTTGGTCAGCATGGACTGCAGATCATGTGATTGAATTTCGGACAAAAAGAATTTTGATTGTAGACCATTCGATTCAAAATTTATAAAGGTAAACATAAGTGAAAGTTTGGACAAATGGTGGCGCTAGAGATTTTGAGTTAGTAGAACATGCAAGCTAAACACAGAAATGACAACTGACCCAGCCGAGACTCGAACCAGCGACCTTCTTGCTGTGAAGTGACAGTGCTAACCACTGAGCAACACAGCTAATATTTTTTTTATTCAAAATGAAGCCTTTATGTACATCCCAGACTCTTCAAAAACGGTGTGGTTTTTGTGAAGTTTAAAGAAGGTGGGGAAAACATGACTATTAGCAGAGGTGTAAAGAGTACCTGAAAACCATACTTGAGTAAAAGTACAGATACCTTACTGTAAAAATTACTCCATTACAAGTCACCAATTCCAATAAGACTTGAGTAAAAGTATTAAAGTAAAAACTTAAGTATTTTACTCATACTGAATGTAGGCTCAAAGAACACCAAGAAAGGTTTAATTTTCCTAATATATAAATTAAATTGAACACCTTAATGTTTCAAAATGGCAGAACAAAATAGATTTAAAAAATAGAACAAAAAGTCTCAGTCAAACTCAAATGTTCAAAACAGGCACAAACAATTTATCAAAAAAAAAAAAAAGTAGTAAAACGTAGTAAAAAAAATCAGAGCTGACTTTGATGTGATTCATCTCTCAGTATCAGAGGGGGGCAATGTTTTTATTTTGAGTAGTTTTTCAATTGATTAATTATGTTATCTCTGCATTAAAATTAAACAAAGAGGAGCACTGTTATTTTTCAACTTAGTAAACTACATATAAATTCAAGCTTCGGCTTCATCACTGGCTGCAGCCATGTTGCTAATTAAACACAATTGCTCCGTCCCAATTCGCATACTTATACTACGACCTAAAAGTATGTACTTTTTTTGTGGACGAAAAATATATACTTTTGAGTGAGTAACAGAAAAGTATGCAAGCTTTGGGACATACTACTTCCTCGTTACACAGGTCGTTGTGTTGCTTAGTTAGAGCCCAGTCAATCATCCACCTTTCTGTCGTATTTAATTTCCAACCTTATTGGA
Source organism: Danio kyathit (assembly GCA_903798195.1). Classification (NCBI taxonomy): domain Eukaryota; kingdom Metazoa; phylum Chordata; class Actinopteri; order Cypriniformes; family Danionidae; genus Danio; species Danio kyathit. The sequence continues at coordinate 4,651,621 of LR812541.1, read as the reverse complement.
GAAGCAGCAGCAGGATAATCTCCCATTCACGAGTCTTTCATGCAGAGAAATCTCCTCAGGTCTTTGGATAATTCTGCATTCAGACGGTAATGTCCAAACACGTCTTTATATAAGTTCAGTGTTGTTGTTGCAGATGAAATATAATAGACAATGCTATTTAAATATTCTCCAGTGGGCTAGATATTAATTAACAGTCATACAAACATCTTTACTGAAGCCTCTCTACTTGACGGTTGGTCTCACGCGTCCATCATGTTTGTAGTTTGTTTACACTTTTCACCCGCGTTTTGTAGTTCTAATCGAATTCACGTCCAACACGCAATGTACTGTGGGCAATATCAGCGGTTAGAGTATGGATGCTTCTACACTTAAAATTTTGACCGGAAAAAGTAAACCATCCAGGAGTTTTTGGCATACTCTTTTCAACATACTACGGTTTGGGACATACTAATTCTACTTTCACATACTATTTAGGACGGATAGTATGCGGATTGGGACGCAGCACTGGTATTAGGCAAGCTGCTAATTCACGTTTACATGATTTAGCTCATAAATAGCATACAGTATCTTCAGCACCCTGCAGATGGCGATATCGCCTCATCCGCCCAACAAATTAGCTGTGGTAGATAAAGATGCCGACTTGTCGTGCACAATCACAATGTAATGAGTAACGGTAAGCATCCGTTCAAATGTAGTGGAGTAAAAAGTACATATATTCAATCAAAAATGTAGTCAAGTAAAGAGTAAAAGTTGCTTATATTTTTGATACTCAGTACAAGTACAAAGTAGCCAAAAAAAGACTTAAGTAAAGTAACGAGGTCCATTTACTCAAGTACTTTACACCACTGACTATTAGTGAGTTTTCATTGTGGAGCAGAAACAAACACAAGAGTGTACACAACTGGTGTAAAAAAGAACGACTGAAAACACACATCAATGAAAAGATCTGAAGAGCCGACAGAGTTCAAATGTTTACAGCAACAAGACACACACATGGGAATTACACGAGGACAATTTAACAGTGCTCACACCGCGCGAACAGAATAAATGCTTCTCCTCCAGGTACGATGGGACAATATATATAAGAAACATTTAAAAAGATGAACATAATCAGACACAAACACTTTTCTCGTGCTTTCATGTAGACGTTTGCGCTCCGAAGCTCTTAAATTCCACGATGTTCTACTTCATCACCTTGCTTTAATTAAACGCCACTTGAGAATTACATTCAGTCCAATTATATTTTCAAAGGAGATCAAGAGATGGACACATGCACGGCTTCCCCCTTGAGACAAATATAATGAGAGAGAGCCGAGGAGCACTAAAAGATATGAGTAAACACACACAGTACTTGATTCATAACAGCGTCGGGCTAATGCTTTACATGAATAGTAACTTGTTATATTAACCTGCTAATTTCTATGTATATTTTTTAGGTATTTTGTGTTCTACAACAAAGTAGTTCTGTAAAAAAAAATTGGGTATTTACCCGGAAATGTATCAATTTGGGCAAAAAATACAGCAGACATGATAAAGTGTTTCCTGCTATTGTGAGACTTGTGTAAATACACTAATCGCACATTAAAAATCGGGAAACATGCTCCTTCATGGTAGCCATTTGTCTACAGCAGTGCTATTTTAGGATGATTAATATACCCATAAAGTGTTTACTATTATTTGGTTTTATTGTTATAATAGAGCTTGATGATGGCGACACGGTGGCTCAGTGGTTAGCACTGTCACCTCACAGCAAGAAGGTCGCTGGTTCGAGTCCCAGCTGGTGTTTCTGTGTGGAGTTTGCATGTTTTCCCCGTGTTGGTGTTGGTTTCCTCAGGGTGCTCCGGTTTCCCCCACAGTCCAAACACATGTGCTATAGTGGAATTGGATGAACTAAAATGGCTGTAGTGTGTGTGAATGAGTGTGTATGGGTGTTTCCCAGTAGTAGTAATACTGTTATTATTAGTAGTTTTAGTGTTTTATGTAAGTTAGTTGCACACACGCACATGCCGGTATTGGTGGTTTACAGGGACTCTCTGTAGGCGTGATGTAATTTATACATTATACATATACTGTAGAAACTGCTTGTTATATGGACCTACCCCACCTCTGTCCCTAAACCAAACCTTCACAGGAAACTGGTGGCCTTTATTAACTGTCATAAGACATTATTAAGTATGATTTTGAAGCATTTTGAATTTTTGAATTACAAGGACATCAGGCATGTCCTCATAAACCACCTCAATGGTGTAATACCCATGTCAATAAACAAATGTCTGACCTTGTAAACCACAAAAACCAGTATACACACACTTGTACAGCTATCTTTATGGGGACTTCCCATAGACATTATGCTGTTTCTACTGTACAGACTGTATATTATTTTCCCCAACCTTAAACCCAACCCTCACCCTCTTCATTTTTACATTTTCAAAATATTTAATTCTGAGTGAACTATTTTTCTCTTGGGGACCAAAAGAACTAACAAAAAAGTGCCCACAAGGTCCAAATGTGCTGGTATTGCTATACCTGTGGGGACATTTGGTCCCCAAACTGTGAGGAATACAAGATACACAGACACACACAAACACACAAAGTTAGTAGTAGTACTGAAAAGTAACAACGTAAATTAAGGAATATTTAAGGATTTTTTTAAAAGCTAGGAGGTAAGAAAAATTGGATAAATAATATATAACTCAACAATGTTGGAGGAGAATTATGACCCTGAAAATATTCCATGAGTTTCATCATTCATATTAAAATGCAAGAAAAAAATTACGTTTCAGATATTACTGAAACTAGGGCTCAGTGGTTAACACTGTCGTCTCACAGCAAGAAGGTCTCTAGTTCAAGTCCCAGCTGGGCCAGTTGGTGTTTCTGTGTGGAGTTTGCATGTTCTCCCCGTGTTGGTGTTGGTTTCCTCCGGGTGCTCCGGTTTCCCCCACAGTCCAAACACCTGTGCTATAGGGGAATTGGATGCACTAAAATGGCTGTAGTGTATGAGTGTGTGTGTGTGTATGTGTGAATGAGTGTGTATGGGTGTTTCCCAATACTGGGTTGCAGCTGGAAGGGCATCTGCTGTGTAAAACATATGCTGGATAAGTTGGCAGTTAATTCCGCTGTGGTGACCCCTGAGGAATAAAGTAACTAAGCCGCAGGAAAACAAATGAATGAAAGTGCTTGATGATGAGTAGTAGTAGTAATACTGTTATTATTAGTAATTTTAGTGTTTTATGTAAGTTAGTTGCACACATCCACATGCTGGTATTGCTGGTTTACAGGGACTCTCTGTAGGCATAATGTCATTTATACATTATACATATACTGTAGAAACTGCTTATTATATGGACCTACCCCACCTCTGTCCCTAAATCTAACCCTCACAGGAAACCCGTGGCATTTTTTAACTGTCATAAGACATTATTAAGTATGATTTTGAAGCATTTTGAATTTTTGAATTACAAGGACATCAGGCATGTCCTCATAAACCACCCCAATGGTGTAATACCCATGTCAATAAACAAATGTCTGACCTTGTAAACCACAAAACCAGTATACACACACACTTGTACAGTTATCTTTATGGGGACTTCCCATAGACATTATGATGTTTCTACTGTACAGACTGTATATTATTTTCCCCAACCTTAAACCTAACCCTCACCCTCTTCATTTTTACAATTTAAAAATATTTAATTCTGAGTGAACCATTTTTCTCTTGTGGACCAAAAGAACTAACAAAAAAGTGCCCACAAGGTCCAAATGTGCTGGTATTGCTATACCTGTGGGGACATTTGGTCCCCAAACTGTGAGGAATACAAGATACACAGACACACACAAACACACAAAGTTAGTAGTAGTACTGAAAAGTAACAACGTAAATTAAGGTATATTTAAGGATTTTTTTAAAAGCTATGAGGTAAGAAAAATTGGATAAATAATATATAACTCAACAATGTTGGAGGAGGATTATGACCCTGAAAATATTCCATGAGTTTCATCATTCATATTAAAATGCAAGAAAAAAATTACGTTTCAGATATTACTGAAACTAGGGCGGCACGGTGGCTCAGTGGTTAACACTGTCGTCTCACAGCAAGAAGGTCTCTAGTTCAAGTCCCAGCTGGGCCAGTTGTGTGGAGTTTGCATGTTCTCCCCGTGTTGGTGTTGGTTTCCTCCGGGTGCTCCGGTTTCCCCCACAGTCCAAACACCTGTGCTATAGGGGAATTGGATGCACTAAAATGGCTGTAGTGTATGAGTGTGTGTGTGTATGTGTGAATGAGTGTGTATGGGTGTTTCCCAATACTGGGTTGCAGCTGGAAGGGCATCTGCTGTGTAAAACATATGCTGGATAAGTTGGCGGTTAATTCCGCTGTGGTGACCCCTGAGGAATAAAGTAACTAAGCCGCAGGAAAACAAATAATTGAAAGGGCTTGATGATGAGTAGTAGTAGTAATACTGTTATTATTAGTAATTTTAGTGTTTTATGTAAGTTAGTTGCACACATCCACACACTTGTACAGCTATCTTTATGGGGACTTCCCATAGACATTATGATGTTTCTACTGTACAGACTGTATATTATTTTCCCCAACCTTAAACCCAACCCTCACCCTCTTCATTTTTACATTTTCAAAATATTTAATTCTGAGTGAACCATTTTTCTCTTGTGGACCAAAAGAACTAACAAAAAAGTGCCCACAAGGTCCAAATGTGCTGGTATTGCTATACCTGTGAGGACATTTGGGCCTCAAACTGTGAGAAATACAAGATACACAGACACACACAAACACACAAAGTTAGTAGTAGTAGTACTGAAAAGTAACAACGTAAATTAAGGTATATTTAAGGATTTTTTTAAAAGCTAGGAGGTAAGAAAAATTGGATAAATAATATATAACTCAACAATGTTGGAGGAGGATTATGACCCTGAAAATATTCCATGAGTTTCATCATTCATATTAAAATGCAATAAAAAATTACATTTCAGATATTACTGAAACTAGGGCGGTGGCTCAATGGTTAGCACTGTTGTCTCACAGCAAGAAGGTCGCTGATTCGAGTCCCAGCTTGGCCAATTGGCATTTCTGTGTGGAGTTTGCATGTTCTCCTTGTGTTAGCATAGGTTTCCTCCGGCTGCTTCGGTTTCCCCCACAGTCCAAACACATGCGCTATAGATGAATTGGATACACTAAATTGGCCATAGTGTGTGTGTGTGTGTGTGTGTGTGTGTGTGTGTGTGTGTGTGTGTGTGTGTGTGTGTGTGTGTGTGTGTGTGTGTGTGTGTGTGTGTGTGTGTGTGTGAAAATTAGTGTGTATGGATGTTTCCCAGTACTGAGTTGTTGCTGGAAGGGCATTCACTGCGTAAAACATATGCTGGAATAGTTGGTGGTTCATTCCACTGTGGCGACCCCTGATAAATAAGGGACTAGGTCGAAGGACAATGAATGAATGAATATTACTGAAACTGGTGGGAAAATGTCCTTCTGCATTGTATACTTCAGTCAAAAACATTCATCACTGTCATTCTTCACAAACACTTCTAACAGGACACAAAAGGCCTCCTTTTCATGTAATGACCTCCTCACCCACACCTTAACTTCAATAAAAACACCGTATTTATAAAGCTTACCTGTGGTCCATTCTAATTGCACACACTGAATATCTCAATACATGTACACTTTAAAGAGCGCGCAAAACTCTGTCTATAGGCTTCCAATAGAGAGGAAAAATACAGAAAGAGAAATCCTTTATGTAATGATTCCAGCATTGATTATGAAAATGTGATTTGTAAAGGGTAATGGGATGAATAAAAGGCGGATTTAGGTCAGTTAAGCCACTTTTTTCCTTCAAATGAACTTGAATGCATCCTACATCAATGGCTATATAATATATAATAATAACGCAATTTGGCAGCACAGTGGCTTAGTGGTTAGCACTGTTGCCTCACAGCAAGAAGGTCGCTGGTTCAAGTCCCGGCAGGGCCAGTTGGCAATTCTGTGTGCAGTTTGTTCTCGTGTTGGTGTGGGTTTCCTTCGGATGCTCTGATTTGCACCACAGTCAAAAGACATGCATTATAGGTGAATTGAATAAACTAAATTGTCCGTAGTGTATGTGTGTGAATGAGCGATTTTTCGATTAATCGAATTTACGTTTTAAGACGATTTAATTTTTTATAAAATCGAGAATCGCGATTTTTTAAATAAAAAATTAAAGCAGCTTTTCCACTATCGTGCCACACCGTTCTAAACTGTTAGACAACCATGCTGAATTGTGCTGATAGATTCTGTGTGTTGACGTAGCAGCTCTGTTGATGAGCTACCACAGCTGGCTCAGCGCAAGCGCGCTACCCCATTGTCGCAAGGTGCGCGCGCAGTCAGCGGAGGCATGCGATGCGGCGCCAGGCGAAAGTATAAATCCAGCTTAACACTCAGGGTCGGCGCGTTCATAGAGGCGACCTAGGCAGAATAGTGAGCGAGAACCCCCCGGTCCTTACTTTTATCCGCGACACCTACCCCCTCCCGGTCCTCTTTTATCCGCAAACCGGTAAGTTTCTATTTCACTTTCGGGTTGAGGGCATTCGCCTAGAGCGCCAGTTCAGCTTGCTCCGGCCCTAATTACACTATATACATCACACAAAATAATCAAATAGGCTAAAAGTTTTATTCGTGGCTTAATTAATTTGATTGACATATAGGCAATGAGACCCAATGAGACGCCTGACTGAGCGTGAGTTTATTGCATGCTGCGCTGTATTCGGTAGCACAGATCGCTCTGATCTGGGTGAGAACTTTACCAGCAACTACATGCACTGCTGAAAGCCTTTTTTTTCTGTCTCTCATCGAATCAACAACAACATATATCCATGGAACACGAACTTGCAGACTCTTTGAACAACGAGGAAATAATTGCACCTAATTCAATGTCGGCTGTCACCGCAGAAAGTCAAATCTTTCTTTAATTTGGACTTTTGCTTGAAAGCTTTACGGAGTGGCACAGTAGCTGTCCAAGGTACTGTAGCTATGAATTAAATCATAACCCATATATGCACCAATAAACAAGTAAAATGAATGAATGAATAAAATAAATATGGATTCTTAAATGTTGGTATTGTTTTTACTCCAAAAAAAATATCAATACGTTTTGACAAATGTTTTATAAAAATAAATTGAGCAATTTCCAACATTTCAGCTATAGGCTGTTATAGGATTCAGTTAAATATAAGGTATAAATATAGATAGATATGTAACAGGTTTCTGTGGGTTTTTTGTTGTTCACGGTGATCTTTAATATATACTGGGTGGTGTAGCTACGCACAAATATTTTCTAAAACGTCAAGCAGGAATTTGTCTATAGGAATGTAATAGGCTACACCTTGTTGACCAATTTATGTATGTATGGCCATTAAAAATACATGTTCCTTTACCAGGTTTTTCAATTTACTTATAAAGAGATTGTTACTTCAGTCATGTTGTTGTAATGTTTTAAGTTGACTATAGTTACACAGTAAAAAAAAAATCGAAATCGTGAATCGGTCAAACTTTATGAAAAAATCTAGATTTTTTTTTTTTTTTTTTCCCATATCACCCAGCCCTACTGAAGGGTATCTGCTGCGTAAAACATATGCCGGAATAGTTGTTGGTTCATTTTACTGTGACGACCTCTGAAATAGAGACTAAGCCGAAGGAAAATGAATGAATAATGCAATTTATATAACACAGATTATGGAGTCAGAAGTTTATTTCTAGGAAGGTTTTCAATCCAGTCATCCAGCAAGCGAATGCATTCACACAATCAGTTGTAAACGTTAATGTTAAAGAAATCCAGGATGATTAATCCAACACAGGCTCATTGGAAATACATGCTTCAGCCTACATTAATGTGAAACTGCAAAAATATACTGCGACATAGGTCTGACCACAGGTAAATTGAACACTATGGGACATGTATGATGCCGACAACTTTTGTTCCTTTTCACACCAATGACATATTACTGACAAATAAAGGATTATTTACAGTACATGCGGTCCTTTACACAACACCAAATAAAAACCACAAAATATCCTAAAGTTGTCTATTATTTGTAATGAATATGCTTGTGTCACCTATTTATCTCCATATGAACAACTTTTCTGAAGTGGGCGTTTTGTTCAAAGCTCATTCTGTATGATGTCGTGCTTGTGCTGCAGGGTGCTCTGGTTTGAGTCCAGTGACGCATGCTTCAAGATAAGAGAATAAAGCAATGTGAAATCATGGTAAAACTACGGAAGCCCTAAGAGGCCATGCATTAAAATATTTTTTCTCTCTTGTTTTGTCGTGATCACGACTTAATTATCTCGTGATCTCAACATAACAACTCGTTTTCTCGTGATCTCGACATAACAAAAAGTTGTTATGTCGTGATCACGACTTATTTATTTTTGCTTTTATTTATTTATGTATTAATTATTATTCATTCATTTTCTTTTCGGCTTAGTCCCTTTATTAATCTGGGGTCTCCACAGCGGAATGAACCGCCAACTTATCCAGCACGATTTTACGCAGCGGATGCCCTTCCAGCCGCAACCCATCTCTGGGAACATCCACACACTCATTCACACACATACACCACGGACAATTTAGCCTACCCAATTCACCTGTACCGCATGTCTTTGGACTGTGGGGGAAACCGGAGCACCCGGAGGAAACCCACAAAATATCCTAAAGTTAAACGCAGGGAGAACATGCAAACTCCACACAGAAACGCCAACTGACCCAGCCCAGCCGGAGTCGAACCTGCGACCCAGCGACGTTCTTGCTGTGAGGCGACAGCACTACCTACTGCGCCACTGCATCGCCTTAATTATTATTATTATTATTATTATTATTATTATTATTATTATTATTATTATTATCTGGCAAATGTCTGGCCAGAGAGTCTACACCGGCCTTGCGAACAGGGAGAGGATAGCCAAACTGCAGACGCGCATTTGTGCAACACATTAAAGGCGTTCAGAACAGCCATAATATGAGAGCAAACGCTCGTGTTCATGATTAATGTACATTTATGATTATATTCACGTATTTGATTATATACCATTATTTACAATAATATTCCCTCAACTGTTACCATTTTAAGGCAACTCTATATGGCGCAAAATAAGTTGCTGCATGCATGAATTAAATGATGAAGAATGATGAAGATCCTGCACTTGCTTTGATCCTTTCCGCAAATTATTTACAACTTTAAAAATGCGCCATAGAGTTGCTTTAAAATGGTAACAGTTGATGCAAATTATTGTAAATAATGATCATATACATGAACATAATCATAAATGTACATTAATCAGGAGCACGAGCGTTTGCTCTCATATTATGGCTGTTCTGAACGCCTTTAATGTGTTGCACGAATGCGCTTCTGCAGTTATTCTCTCCCTGTTCGCAAGGCCGGTGTCCTGACATTTGCCAGATATTAATACTAATACCACTACTATACTACTACTAATAATAATAATAACAATAATTAATACATAAATAAATAAATTAAAGCAAAAAGAATAAGTCATAATCACGACATAACAAGTTTTTGTTATGTCGAGAACGCGAGAAAAATAAGTCGTGATCACGAGAAAACAACTTTTTTGTTATGTCGAGATCCCGAGATAATTAAGTCGTGATCACGACAAAACAAGAGAGAAAAAATATTTTAATGCATGGCCTCTTAGGACTTCCGTATAAAACTATGGGCTCTACCTAAACAATCTATGATGCAAATTACTAAGGGCATCATACCTGCTAACTCTTCCATTTTTCCTGGGAGTCTCCTGTATTTCACAATCATCTCTCCATCTTTTTGTTTTGTTATTTCACCTGGGGAAACTCCGGGATTTGTGTGGCTCAATCCTGTTAGGAAAAAATCACTTTTTTTCCTTGTTTAAGTTGACAGATCTTGTATGAAGCTCAACCCCTCACACAATTGACAAAATATAAAAAGCGTGAAACATTTTTTACCTTAATCTTATATGTTACAACCCAGTTGCACTGTTGATTTCTGCGCCAATGGTAGATGCAGGATTTGAAAAGCAGCGGTAGCAACATCAGTAGTAGTAGATCATTCATTCGTTTTCTTTTCGGCTTAGTCCCTTTATTAATCCAGGGTCGCCACAGCGGAATGAACCGCCAACTTATCCAGCACATGTTCTACGCAGTGGATGCCCTTCCAGCTGCAACCCATCTCTGGGAAACATCCATACACACTCATTCACACTCATACACTACGGACAATTTAGCCTTCCCAGTTCACCTGTACCACATGTCTTTTAAATTGCGAATGCAGGGAGAACATGCAAACTCCACACAGAAATGCCAACTGACCCAGGTGAGGCTCGAACCAGCGACCTTCTTGCTGTGAGGCGACAGCACTACCTACTGCGCCACTGCGTCGCCCTTAGTAGTAGATCTAAACAAAAAATATGCATTCATACTTTTTCTTTTCGGCTTAGTCCCTTTATTAATCAGGGGTCGCCACAGCAGAATGAACCGCCAACTTATCCAGCATATGTTTTACGCAGCGGATGCCCTGTCAGCCGCAACCCAACACTGGAAAACACCCATACACACTCATCCACACACATACACTACTGATAATTTAGCTTACCCAATACCGCATGTGTTTGGACTCCGGGTGCTCCGGTTTCCCAACCAAGTCCAAAGACATGGGCTATAGGTGAATTGGGTGAGCTAAATTGTCCGTGGTTTATGTGTGTGAATGACGGTGTATGGGTGTTTCCCAGGGGAAGGGCATCGGCTGCTTAGAAAATGTGCTGGATAAGTTGGCGGTTCATTCCACTGTGGCGACCCCTGATTAATGAAGGGACTAAGCCGAAAAGAAAATGAATGAATTTCCTTTTTATTAAAAAACTAGCTATATATTCTGTCTATCAAACCTTTATTTAACTCTCACATAAACCTTTCTATTTTTCAATTTATTTTATATTTATTATCAAAAGATGTCACACTGCAGGAGATCTCCACTATCGCGTGGTGTAAATTCAGTCTGGCCCTCCATCTTTCTCGCTGGCTGTTTTCTGTCTTTCCCCGAGGGGCTGCAGCTATATGAGTCTTACAATTCAATTGATCTTTAATATCACAAAGTGGTATTGACTCTTAAACATGTCCGTACCAAATTGGTCTTCAGGCAGAGGTGGGTCTAAGCTCTGGCTTCTGCTCTGTGGCCCTTTTTCAGCGCTCTAGACTTTTCTTTCATTGGATTTGACAGGACAGGAGCAGCAGCTTCAGTCTCCAGCTGATTCTACATTGATTTAAGGACTTTTAGAGAGAAAAAAAATGAGTTTGAAGGAGCAAAAATCAACATTAAAAAAGCATTAGATAAACTATTTTAGATAAACTGTTTCTTTTGTGTATTTTGACAATCAAAGTTTTATTTTGAGCTGTTGGTAGCCAGCAAAACTACACCAGGAGTGCTTTGGCACAGGTCACAATGAGCAAAACATAAATAATATTTTTTTTAATTATAAAAAAAGTATCCAAACAATCATATAATATGTGAACTTTGATCGCAGTCTTAAATTGCACAGGTTTATTTGTTGGAATAACCAAAAAAATTCAAAATTATAGACAATGTTAAAATATTATTTCAAGAGTTCACACTTAGCTGATGATTGATTATAAAGCTTGTTTGGCATGCTGTCCCGGGAGAGAGCCCTGAGCTCATAAGATCCTCGAGCCCGGGGCTCCCTCCCGTTTGCAAGGCGAGAGGGGAGATTGAGCTCAGGTAGATCTTGAGAACTCCCCTGCTGTAGTAGGTAATGAACAGATAGTGATTGCTCTTAAGAGACAACTTCTTACTAGGAGCATGTCTATGGTGCCGATTTGGATTAGTCAATTAACTTAAGTTGCATGTTTTTGGACGGTGGGGGGAACCCGGGGGAAACCCACGTGAGCACGGGGAGAATGTGTAAACTCCGCACAGAAATGTTGGCTGGCTTGGTAAGGACTAGAACCAGTGACGTTCTTGCTGTGAGGCAACAGTGCTAACCACTGAGCCACCGTGCCACCCATCTAGGAAAGGAGGAGGAGTAGGGGTGGAAGGGGGGATTCTTCAAAACAAAGATGACTGTCATATGGAACTTAGGGTATTTATAGTGGCTTAGGAATCGTCTGATTGGTGAATCATAAATTGAATAATGCGTGGCCGGCTGCAAGCAATCATAAGCATGTGATCCTCTCGAAATTAGTTTATAAATAAACTTCACTCCTTGAAGACATTTTGTAAATTTCCTTCCAAAACCTATCGAATTTCAAAATTGTAATAATATAACCAACTTAATATGTAATAATACAAACTTAATTTGTAAACCTTTAATGGTGAGTACTTGTTTAGATTTTTTTTAACCTTCAGATTATATATTTTAAAATAGTTATTTCTTGGCCAACTATTGATCTATCCTACAATCAAATCAAGCAAACCAATAGATGAATTGTGTGTGTCTTATTTATTCAGATGGTGTATAATTCAATTCAATTCACCTTTATTTGTATAGCGCTTATACAATGTAGATTGTGTCAAAGCAGCTTCACATAGAGATTGTAGTCAATTGAAACGGTGTCAGTCCAGTTTAGCTCAGTTCAGTGTGGTTTAATAATCACTACTGAGAGTCCAAACACTGAGGAGCAATTCCATCGATGCGCAGCTCTACAGATCCCGAAGCATGCAAGCCAGTGGCGACAGCGGCAAGGAAGAAACTTCACCAATTGGCGAAAGTGAAGATTTAAAAAAACCTTGAGAGAAACCAGGCTCAGTTGGGCACGACAATTTCTCCTATGGCCAAACGTCTTGTGCAGAGCTGCAGTTTAGGCGCCGGAAGCTTGACATCAGCGAAGACTCGTCTGTCCTTGGAGCGTCACAGGAATCAGTTTCATGCTCTCCACCATGACCACCACAGCAGCTGCTCAGGATACGGCCTGGTCCAGGATTATGAAAACCTTGGGATTGTCTCGTCGCTGGTCTTGGATCGCATCAGTGGCGCTGCATAGTCTGAGGGCCTCGGGATGAGTATCCCCAGGTGGAAATAGAGAATAAAGAGAATAATTAGCGTAGCTGCTGTTCATAGTGTATATAAACGAGATGCAAAAACCTGCGTGGGGCACATCATGCGTCATACCGCTAAGTGATGCACTGAGAGTATGCTTTGCTAACAAGATACGTTTTTAATTTAGTTTTGAAATGCAAAATAGAGCCCTGTATGCATGTATAAGCCTTAAAAACCACCAAAAATTGACCATTACGACCAACGCAATCTCACAACAATTCGTAACTTTTTGATTTAGTGGCTAATTCATATGAATTCGTACGATCTAATTCGTACAAATTAGTACGATTTGCTCATCACCCAATGACGGTAGGGGTTAGGGGTGGGGTTGGGTGCCACGCCTCCTTTTTAAAATCGTACATTTTCGTATACGACTCAACTCGTACGAATTTGTACGTATTAGCCAATAAACTGACAAAAAGTTAAATACTTACGTTTCCTCGTGAGATCAGGCGGTTACGACTGGTTTTGTTGTTCAGGCTCATCTATATAATAGTTAACATTTGAAGTGAAAAAAAAAAACAAAAATAGCGGATTTTGCGAACAAAAATAGATGTTGTTTAAGAAAGGTTTTTGATCCATCTTTTACATAATTTGAGTTCAGAAACTGCAGAGATGTTAAAATGATCGTCACGATATAATAATGAAATAATGACTGAAATGGGAAACCATAAACTGTTCACAGTCTAATGAATGGCAATCGTAGCACGGGCAGTGTCGATCGCCATATTTGTGAAATACAGTAGGTGGCGATAACTCTCCTAAGGAGTTAGTTAGTTACCATATATGGTTTGCCTAGATTGTGTGTGCCTGAAACGTGTGTGGTTCTGTGGGCCTGCAGCTGGATATATCTCTTTGTAATAAGCAGGATAAAGTACATCCAGGAGGTTTTTATCGCAAAATAAAGCCCTCAGTCTTATTCTGCGATACCAACCTCCTCCAGGTTCTCTATTTATTCATTCATTTTCCTTCGGCTTAGTCTCTATTTCAGAGGTCGCCACAGCGGAATGAACCACCAACTATCCCAGCATATGTTTTATGCAGCAGATGCGCAACCCAGTATTGGGAAACACCCACCCACACACACACTCATACACTATGGATAGTTTAGTTTATTCAATTCACCTATAGCGCATGTGTTTGGACTGTGGGGGACACTGGAGCACCCGGAAGAAACCCACACCAACATGGGGAGGATATGCAAACTTCACACAGAAATGCCAACCGATGCAGCCAGGACTCGACCCAGCGACCTTCTTGCTGTGAGGCCACAGTGCTTACCACTGGGACAACATGCTGCCGAGGTACTGTATCCCTTACATAATGAAATGCGGGACATGAAAAAAATTATTTTATTGTTTGTAACTTATTCTTACTGACAAAATTCTGGGAACCACAGCTGCCCTCTCATAGATTTGACCAATTTTTTTTATGTACACAGAAGAAGTGCATCACAGATTAAACGGTCCGAGCGTTTCTTTTGGCACTTGCTCATGCGCCTGAGCGTGTGAGCATGTATCTTCATCTAGCGTTAGCGTGGCTGGTTTTCAGGTTGGACTGAGGAAAGAGAGCCCAGACCAGAGCCAGCGTGGCTTAAAAACTTCACTTTGACTTCATTAGACAAATCCGTCCACCAATACTAATAGCATTAAAGGCGGGGAGGTGAAAGCAGCGCTGATAAATGAAAGAGTAACTGATTAGATCATCTTTCTCTCTCTTTGGTCAAAACACACGGCCTCTCTCAGCGGCAGGGGCCCGGTGCACTCCAGCCGTGTGTTAATCAGGTTTGCTTCAGCGTAATCGTGTCAATGTCACTCTCAATAAGACAGAAGCAACAAGCAGCAAATAACTGCAGCGCTCAGGGAAGCCGCACTACCGCCTGTGTCTTTAAAACGACCTACTGAAAAATGTACAGAGCTTCCGCTGGTGTTCCTCTTCTCTCTTGATGGCACTCATTGTCCCGTTTTCAGCAATCTAACTATAAAGATGATCTCGTGTGGGTGAGGTTCCTCAGTCAGGGCCTTCAGAAATGAGTTCATTCTTCATGTTTCACAGATTCAACCAAATGCTGAAACCAAGACTCATCAGATCAGGCAGAACGTTCTCCAGTCTCATACTGCCCAGTGCTGTTGAGCCGGAGTGAAGTTTAGACTGTTGTAACCTGATAGGAGGGTCAACAGTTCAGAGCTGCTCTTCTTCTTTTCCTTCAAGGTTTGATGTGGTG
>LR812541.1:4166261-4635574 GCA_903798195.1 Danio kyathit | reverse complement strand
GTCAAATAAATTTAGAACAGCGTCATTCATATTTAATGACATTTTCATGACAAATTCTATTCGTACCACAGTAACACAATAGTAATGGCCTCATGACAATCATCTTCATGACAGATTTATGACAAGTTATGTCTTGCTAATGACAAATAATGTCATCTCTGCTTTTAAAATGACATAACTGAGCTAATGACAGAATTACAGTGGTCATAAACATGCATACAATCTGTGTCATGTCATGATTATAAACATTTCAAGTGTTACCGAGTTTTGTTTTCTCCTTTTGAGTTAGAAAAATAAAATGATATCTCCTGGTATATTTTCTAACATGCAGGTACAAAGTACACATGCTAGTTTGCCCACAATTTTGTGAGTTTGAGCACAACGTTTTTCCTAACCAGACATAGATGATACAGTGAACCACAGCGTCAGGCTTTGTGTCATGGGCTTGATGTGTCGTGGCCCTGTATGCTCATTTACACCTACAGTGGATTGGAGAAGACTCGTGGCTCTATCTCTGCATCTCATGTTCAGCAGCTCAGTGTCACGGAGGATCTGCTATCTGGAGACATCTGAAGTCTGAAGCCTGCATGAGGGTCTCGTCTGAGGATCAGATAAGAGCAACCCCCTGACAGTAAGAGCTGTATCTCTTTCAATTCAAGAGTGTGATGGGGCATACTGTTCACAGGATGCCGAATAGAAATGTGAGTGAAATTTGCAAGATGCGTCATTCAAAGAAATGCAAAAGCTGCACAACCAACAAATCAGACATAGGCTCATTCTGAAAACGTAGCCCTATTTACTTTACTAGAGATCATGAATTATGTAGCCAGAAGTCCGTATGGGTGCATTTTGTCATTAAAACGAACGCTACGGGGCGCTAGGATGCCGTTCCTTTTCGCTCTTACAGCTGACCGCTTACATACATGTGGACAATTTTCCTGCTGTTACCAGTTTGTCTAGTAGCTCGCCATGTATGTCAGTGGGCTTGAGATGCTGAGAGGAGTTGATCACGATGACGGGGTTCGAAGAACGGTTCCACAAAGCAGTTAAGACAAAAACAGAAGCCAAAAAATAAATAAACAAGTAAATAATGTGGTAAAATCTGAAAACACTGTAAAAATCAGGTGAGGGCTTTCCTTTTTCTGGATTGCATTTTAAAACACTGTAGGTTGGGTTTAGGGAAGTGGGTGGACGGGTCAATCGGTGCTTTTGAAAATACTATTGGTTGGGTTTAGGGAAGGAGGGCCGATCGGTCAGTCAGTCAGTCAGTCGACAGCGGCCTCTGGTGAATTTACGTGAGAACAGTAGGCACGAATGGCACTTGCGAGAGAAATTTGAGATCTCAAAAAGCAAACTGACGCATGTGCGCAGAAAAAAAAAAGTAACGCGCTTCTCACACAACGCTCCTGCTTGACGCACTGCTCCTACTCCCGGTGTGAGTCCTGGTTGTGAACATGCATGACGAAAAATATGCGCTGCTCTCGTGACGCTCATGCGTTGTGAAACCAGCGTAACAGCCTTTTATGTGGAGATGTCGGCATGCAGGAAGTTTAGGAAATCGGCAAAACTAAAGTTTATATAATGTGATGATGATCTTTTTTTGCCTAAGCATGGCTCCTGATGGATTTTTTTGTATGAAGCAGAAAAGAGAGATGATGAGTTAGGGAGGTAAGACTTATGCCGAGTTCAGACTGCATGAATTTAACCCTGATTTTGACTCGCCGACAGGTTTTAAGAAATCGTAGACAAATGCCTGAAATCACAGGCAAATCGGCGCTCGTGCACGCGAGTGACAATCACACAGTGTGAAGTATCAAAGACGGGATCTGAAAGAATCGGCGATGAGTCGCCGATGCCCCTGAGATATTTGGCGTGCTAAATATCTGGAGCTGTCGGCGATTCAAATCATGCCGTGTGAAATAACATCGGCGATCATCTACAGCCAATCAGAGAGCAGCATCTACTAGTGTGGTTACCTGCAAGCCAGCGGGAAGTTGGGGGAGAAGTTAAAGGCGCTCATTTTCAGTTTATCTGGACCCAAGAAATGGAGGAAAAACTTCTTCAAAAAGCAGAAATTTGGCAGGAGCACCTGTGTCTGTTTGACGCGTCATCTGAGCAAAACCACAACCAAAGTTGAGCAGAAATGACTAATTCCCTTAATACCCAGGTGAGCAAATATGTACATTTTCTACCCCATTAAAGGCTTCTTTCTCGTCATGTGGTTAATATGAAAAGATATACTACGTGTGTATGGTTGTGAGACGAAGTTTGGACAGTTGTCGGCGATTCTTCCTATTTTAAAGTCATGCAGTGTGAAATCGATCCATCTTGCAGTGTAAACAAAGCAGCGACTAAACGCTAGCCCAGATAGTCATGCAGTGTGAAAACATCCGTGACACGACTACTTTGAAAATCATGCAGTCTGAACTCGGCATTAATAAACCTAATTCTCGGCCATATGTCAAGTCTAAAAAACAGATCATTCTATAAAACATATTTTTGTATTCTATAGAATTGTCTATAGCATTTCATTCTAATGAAATTAATATTCATGCAAAAGATTTCTCAAATTATCTTTTTATCACTCCAATTGTGTTTTTAGATTGTTTTCCAGTTACATTTAGGATTCATTTCTGTTATTTATTTATAATAATATTTGTATAATAACAATAATACATTTATTTATTTATAATAATTTTTTTTCTAATATATATATATATATATATATATATATATATATATATATATATATATATATATATATATATATATATATATATATATATATATATATATATACACAGTTGAAGTCAGAATTATTAGCCCGCCTTTTAAGTTTTTTTTTTTTCTTTTTTAAATATTTTCCCAAATGATGTTTAAGAGAGCAAGGAAATTTTCACAGGATGTCTGATAATATTTTTTCTTCTGGAGAAAGTCTTATTTGTTTTATTTCGACTAGAATAAAATCAGTTTTTCATTTTTTAAACACCATTTTGAGGTCAAAATTATTAGCCCCTTTAAGCATTTTTTTTTACTGATATTCTACAGAACAAACCATCGTTATACAATAACTTGCCTAATTACCCTAACCTGCCTAGTTAACCTAATTAACCTAGTTAAGCCTTTAAATGTCACTTTAAGCTGTATAGAAGTGTCTTGAAAAATATCTAGTCAAATATTATTTACTGTCATCATGACAAATATAAATTAAATCAATTATTAGAAATGAGTTATTAAAACTGTTTTGTTTAGAAATGTATTAAAAAAATCTCTCTGTGAAACTGAAATTGGGAACAAAAATAATCAGGGTGGCTAATAATTCTGACTTCAACTGTATATATATATATATATATATATATATATATATATATATATATATATATATATATATATATATATTTATTTATTTTTATTTTTATTTTTTTTGTGGGGGCCGTGCTCCAGTCGAGCTTTATGTCTAGCAATGCCCCTGGTCATAGCTTTAGATATTTATAAAGGTTCCCATTAAACTGATGAGTATTTTCCATGACAGTCTTGTGTTCAGTATAATTAAACCTAAAATCATCAAACACTCAAAAAATAAGCTAAGGAATTTTGTACACTCCTAAATTTGGGTAAAACACAGACAAAACCACTTTCAATTGATCCAGTAGTTTGGTTTGTTCATGTTTTACCCAAATTTGGATTGAAACAGCCCAGGTTTTAAGCATGTAAGATGACACAGCGCAGGGTGGGGTGTGAAACGCACAGTTTTGATCAGTTTTGTGCTGATGTCAGACGGTTATGAGGCTCTACGGGTCTCCAGGGATCAACTATCTGTCCAGGACTGAATAGTACAGACGGTTTTTAGACAGAATGTGTGTGTAAATAATTAGTGAGTCTGATTCATATGAGGACATGGAGTGTGTGACTTGTTCCCCTGTCATGCTTAGTAGGGGATGCTAGTTTAAACAGATGGTTGTGTAAATCCACTGTTTAACATTCAGACTGTCTGAAACTGAAAACAATTGCACTGGTCTTGGCTCTCGTAGGGATTATTCATAGGTTTGATGAGACACTAAAGCAGGTTCCATTACTCATACTTACACACACTGGACATATTTTCCAACTAAAGATAGTATGCAACACAAATTATAA
The DNA here is from genome assembly GCA_903798195.1 of Danio kyathit. Taxonomy (NCBI): domain Eukaryota; kingdom Metazoa; phylum Chordata; class Actinopteri; order Cypriniformes; family Danionidae; genus Danio; species Danio kyathit. The sequence goes on along the minus strand of LR812541.1, from coordinate 4,631,437 downwards.
TGATTTCAAGAGTTCACACTTACCTGATGATTGATAAGTAAGAGCGAGTTTGGCATGCTGTCCCAGGAGAGAGCCCTGAGCTTGGAAGATTCTTGAGCCTGGTGCTCCCTCCTATTTTATTGGGTGAGAGGAGAGAGCTCAGTTAAGTCTAGAGAGCTCTGTATTCTGTTAAGAAAGAGGGGATGGAGTAGGGGTGGATTGGGGGATTCTTCAAGTCAAAGATGGCTATGGTAAGGAAACCTGGCTATTTATACTGTACATATTCAAGTTCATCTGAGCAAGAAGGTCGCTGGTTCGAGCCTCGGCTGGGTCAGTTGGCATTTCTGTGTGAAGTTTGCATGTCCTCCCCATGTTGACGTGGGTTTCCTCCGGGTGCTCCGGTTTCCCCCACAAGTCCAAAAACATGCACTTTAGGTGAATTGGGTAAGCTAAATTGTCCGTAGTGTATGTGTGTGGATGAGTGTGTATGGTGTTTCCCAGTAATGGGTTGCAGCTGGAAGGGCATCTGCTGTGTAAAACACATGCTGGATAAAGCCACGGTCACACTGGACTTTACTCCCCATAGACTTTCATTCATACGCACGCGAATGCGTCAGACCGGAAACGCAGGGTCATGCGTCGAGTTTCGCAGGTTGCTGCAGTGCAAAGTTCAAGCTTGGTGAACTCTGACCTGCGAAATCGCATCACTTGACTGCGTGAGATCAATCCAGGATCAAAACATGACCTCTCTGAACTGAAATTTGAAACATGGAGCAATCGCTTGCTTTTTTAATGTCTAATCATCTTGTTTAATCCCGCCGCTTTTTGCAGCGCCGTGCGACTGAATTTCGCAAGCTCAAGCTCTAGTGTGACCGCGGCTTAAGTTGGTGGTTCAATTCCGCTGTGGCGACCCCTGATTAATAAAGGGACTATGCCGAAAAGAAAGTGAATGAATGGATCAATGAGTTAACTAATGCAGGACCTGCTGTGGTCAATCATAAGCATGTGATCCTCTTGAATTTAGTTTATATATAATCTTCACTTTGAGGTAATGCAAAAATCAATCAATCAATTAATAAAATGCATGATTTAACCCTTTACCTGTCGCGTCACTAATGACTAAATCGCTAAGAATATACCCAAGATGAATACACTGAGAAATTTGACCTTGTGGGGACATGTGAGGAGAATGGCTCATTTAAATCACACATAATGAAGTATTTTGAAAATGTAAAAATTGATATTGTTTCCTGTGAGGGTTGTACTGTAATATACTGTACAGTAGAAACATCATTATGTCTATGGGAAGTGCCCATAAAGATAGCTGTGTGTGTGTGTGTGTGTGTGTGTGTGTGTGTGTGTGTGTGTGTGTGTGTGTGTGTGTGTGTGTGTGTGTGTGTGTGTGTGTGTGTGTGTGTGTGTGTGTGGTGGCACAGATGACACCCTTTCTCTCACTACCCATAACAACCCCTGTTCCCCAAATTACACTTCACCTCATCAAACGCACCATCTGTTAATTACGCTAATAGAACAAAAAAAACAAAAGCTAGGCATGTATCCAATGAGTGTGAACACACACCTTTTGTCTGCCTCTGTTCAGAGCAGCATATGTATAATGTCCATAGTATATCGATTTTCACATTTTCTTTATAGCGTTACACATTTTGTCCTCTTTATTACAATTATAAGGTTCTGACTGATAATTTAGTACTTTAATGTTCAGTACTTTTTGTGACTTTTATTTTGAAAACGTCATCATATGAGCCTATATAATCCAAAGAGAACCTTAATGTTACAAAGTATATTTCCCTTGCTTAATTACTCCCAAGGCTTTTTATATCGAAGTTGATATTTAGCCGCACCATGTTGGTGTTTCATAACATCTCATTTTTATGAGGTGGGTCATACCCCAACGCTCAACCCCCAACCTGGGGTGCATTTCCCAAACAACGACGTAACTCACAACTGAACTAACATAATATGCTGCATTGTTTGGGAAAAGAACAATGTAGTGACGAGTGTTTCCCAAAACCGTTTTTTCCCTGTCGCAGATCTATCGTTTGAACCACGGTAGTTATAACATAAAACGCCCATAATGATGCTCTAAATGGGGTGGTAACAACTTCTTTAGAAAAGAGCCCCGTAATTTCTTTGTGCAAATGATATTGTTTGACACGCACACGCATTAAAAAAAATCCAATATTAGTTTTGGTAAAAACATGCACTTGTTTTCCATATTAATTGAAATATATGTAAATGACACATAAAGGGCCAATGTTTCCTTTAGTAATATTATTGAAAACATTGCATATTCTATTCTAAAACATAAAATCACTTACACAAGCTAAAACGTATTCTAATATCATATATAAAACATATAAATAAATAATGAGGCTATTAATTAAGAAATGAAATCTGTTCAAATGAAATCAAATGACCTGTACCGCATGTCTTTGGACTGTGGGGGAAACCGGAGCACCCGGAGGAAACCCACGCGAACGCAGGAAAAACATGCAAACTCCACACAGAAACGTCAACTGGCCCAGCCGAGGCCCGAACCAACGACCTTCTTGCTGTGAGGCGGCAGCACTACCTACTGTGCCACTGCGTCGCCCTATTATTATTATTATTAGGATATTGTTTATTTATTTTTCATTTTTTGAAAAGTCTACTTTTACAATTTGACACATGTAAACCACTGCGGGAATGTTCTAACCAACAGGCCTATGTCATATACAGTACAGATACTTAAAAAATAACCTACTATAAATTTAAACGATTAACGTATGCTGTTTTTTGTTTTCACAAGCTTTGGAGACGTAACATAAATTCTGCTTTTAAATAATAGGTCACCTATAGCTTTCGTTATGAGCCATGGCTGTGTTCAAAATGACATCAATGTTTTTAAAGTGCACTGTGAAGGGAGCGCAATTGTAAACAGGAAGATTGCTAAAACTGAACTGTAAAAATACTTTGAAAGCAAATTACACCTAAGAGTGATGACTTTAATGCTTTTTATTTTTTAATCATTCCAAGTTTAAACGTTACAGTGTTCTAAACGAATAGGGCATAGGGGGGATAACTGGGACTAGAACACAGCCAGGAACTGTTTCTAACTACAGCTCCAGAGGTGTAGTTGCAAGTATAGAAATTTGCGACGCAGTTTGCAAATGTTTGTTGAAACAATGGATTTGGGAAACGCCAAATTAACAAACTATGTTTCTAATGACGCAACTTGCGACCTTACTTGGCTAACGATGGTTTTCGGAAACGCACCCCAGAGCAGCACATGTATAATGTCCATAGTATATTGATTTTCACATTTTCCTTATAGCGTTACACATTTTGTGCTCTTTATTACAATTATAAGGTTCTGACTGATAATTTTGTACTTTTATGTTCAGTAATTTTGTGACTTTTATTTTGAAAACATCGTCATATGAGCCCATATAATCCTTAATTCCATTAAGAATCCTTAATATTCCAAAGTATACTTACTTACTTACTCCCAGGGCCATTTAAATCAAAGTTGATATTTAGCCACACCATGTTGGTGTTTTGTAACATCTAATTTTTACAAGGTGGCCCAAGGTTTACAAGGTTAGCCCAACGCTCAACCCCCAATCTGGAGGACTAGGACATACACACATACACTATGGACAATTTAGCTTACCCAATTCACCTATAGCGCATGTCTTTGGACTTGTGGGGGAAACCAGAGCACCCGGAGGAAACCCACGCCAACATGGGGAGAACATGCAAAGTCCACACAGAAATGCCAACTGACACAACCAGTGCTTGAACCAGCGACCTTCTTGCTGTAAGGCAACCGTGCTACCCACTGCGTCACCGCCCTATTCTAATGTATTGTATATATATATATATATATATATATATATATATATATATATATATATATATATATATATATATATATACATACAGTTGCAATCAGAATTATTCAACCCCCTTTGATTTTTTTTTCCTTTTTTAAATATTACCTAAATGATGTTTAACAGAGCAAGGAAATTTTCACAGTATGTCTGATAATATTTTTTTCTTCTGGAGAAAGTCTTATTTGTTTTATTTTGGCTAGAATAAAAGCTGTTTTTAATTTTTAAAGAACCATTTTAAGGACAAAATTATTAGCCCCTTTAAGCTAATTTTTTATTCGATAGTCTACAGAACAAACCATCTTTATACAATAACTTGCCTAATTGCCCTAACCTGCCTAGTTACCCTAATTACCCTAGTTAAGCCTTTAAATGTCACTTTAAGCTGTATAGAAGTGTCTTGAAAAATATCTAGTAAAATATTATTTACTGTCATCATGGCAAAGATAAAATAAATCAGTTATTAGAGATGAGTTATTAAAACTATTATGACTAGAAATGTGTTGAAAAAATCTTCTCTCCGTTAAACAGAAATTGGGGGGAAAAATAAACAGGGGGCTAATAATTCAGGGGGTTGAATAATTTTGAACACAACTGTATATATATTGTATATAATTGCCAACACAAGCACTATAAAATATCATACACATACCACAATACAATGTGCCATGATAAATAACCGTAAAGTCATTAAATCGCTTCATCAGACTGCCATCAGTTTTTAAATGTTTATCATTACCAAATAAATTCTTATCCTGTAATTTATTTCATTTTTTTACATAAACATAACACTTCTCTAAATCCCAGGAATCAGTGTTTTCAGAGGCAGATCCTCCCGCTGGTAAATTCCCTGCGGACCCTCTCAAGACCATGTATATATTAACAAACTTTTTTTGTCGTTGTTTGCGTGACTGCAATCGATCCCTCTCCTTAATTGATATTCACAATACTAATCTTCGCTTATAAATCTGTGCAGCTATTGATCACATAAATGATATACAGCCTCCACCCCAAACAAATGTGCCAAATCAGCATTATTGCGATGTTAAGAAAGCATCATTTAATGCCCATATTGTGATAGTAATTATATTACCGCAGTCAAGCAGGAGGCTCTCGGAGACATAATCAACGTTATAAACACAGGTTATAGTATTAGAGCGATTCCTTCGGGAATCGAGAGTGAGAGGCACAGGACGGCGTGGCTGCTTGCCCAGAATTAAGCACTGTTTCCACAGCAGGGTACACGGCGTTAACCCCTAACCACCACATTTGTGCTGGTGCTCGGCCAACAAAGGCCTGTCAGGAGTGAAGTCATTAACCTTATGATGCTCCTGCCGATGGCTCTCAAGACTGCTGGAGAGGAGAGGTCCAGGGTCCAAAGAGGTATTGAGATGGAGAATAAGGAATGGGTTTGAATTAGGTATAAAAGTGACACATTACCACAAAAGAGGATAGGAAATAGTGAGTGTGGAGGAGGCCAGGGGGAAACTTGAAGGAGCAGGAGGTAGACTAACTAAAAGGAGTGGTGCTACTAGCTTAAAGTCCATGTAAAAATCAAAATAACGTTTTTCTAGATGTCAGAATCACTATGTCAGTCTTAAGAATATCTATAAGCTCTACTGTGCTCTAAAATAATGACAAATTTTGCATTTAGAAGATATATGAGCAATATCACATGAGTAACAGTGCAATATGGCTGTATATAGGCACTGTTGGGAGGCATGCGTTGACATGAGGCTGCAGGTCGAGTGCCTTAGTGACCCATCAGTGACGATATACAGCCATATCGCACTGCTACGAGTGTGATATTGCATTTATACAACAGTTCGCAGGCATAGTAGGATCTCAAAATGCTGTGAGCCCTTAGAGTCATCCTAAATCCCCCCCACTAGCGGTGCCCCTGCAACTGGGACTCGACTCTGCCTCTTGCTGTGAGGTGACAGTGCTTACCACCCTGCCACTCTCAAACCACTAAGAATTTTTTATTTTTTGTGTACAGTAAGCAAAATTAACACTACAATTTATTTATGTTTGCTGAGGTATCATTTCAGACCATGGATTACTGAATGTGTCATAAAAAAAAATTCAGATTTGCTAGTCACTTTTTTACACACATCATTAAAAAGTCAACAATGATTGGTCAGGAAGCTGTGTGTGGCCTTAAATGCTTCTTGTCCATGAAGCTGTGTGTGGCCTTACATGCTTCTTGTCCAATGCCGCAACAAGAATTAGTTGGGGTCACAATTGCATAATGTGATACAGTCCCAAAAATATTTTGCTGTCTAAACTCTGCATAAGAAGCAGTGATGGGAAGACTGAGGCCTGATGGCGCATCAGCATATTTGGTGTGGCTTGCCTTCCCAGGATCAGGGCATTACAGCATCTTTGACCTACAGTGTGGGATGAGTGTTCCCAAATGTGGGACCTTACTTTCTTGACCTGAGGTGATAAAGGCTGCTTTCCACTCCATTTTTACACATGCACTTGTAAACTTCCCCTCACTCGTTCCCTTGGGGGAATCCCCAATGCCATTCTGAAGTGTGTTCCACTTCATTAACTGAACTAAGGAAGCTTACATTGACATACTCTTGATCCCTTGATTTTGACAGAGCGAGTCTGATTCATATGTCCACTCCAGCACCTACATGTTCCAGAATTTATGCGATTGCGACGTCACAACAGTGTATTTCCCAAGTGCTAGAGGGTTTAGGGCAGGGGTGCCCAATCCTGATCCAGGAGATCTTCCTTCCGGCAGAGTTCACCTGCAGCCTTGATCAACTGTCTGTAATTACCATGTCTTCCTTCAGATCTGACTTAGTTGGTTTAGTTGTGTTTGTGTGTGATGTAATCAATGGCGTGCATTCAAAATAACTAGATGGAGGGAAGATCGTGTGTGAAGGATATAATAAATTGGACTGGAGTGCAGCCAAAGTTGTGGAGTACATGCATGCTGAAGACACTCTGACCTCATATTTAATAAGGCATCACTGACTTGTATCTCACCATTAGCGAACTCCACATTTCCAACACCTGCTCCACTCAAGAGCCTAGATGTAGGGCACAATGCATTGAGATGACGCTACCGTGAGAGAACTAGGCAACTAATATTTGGAAGAAGGTTGTAGTGCGGATACATCAGTGGTCTCAAACTGGATTCCTGAATGGGCCACTGCCCAGTGGAGTTCCCTAACCCTAATCCAGACCCCATTAAACACACATGATCCAGATTATCAAGCTCTTGAGGATTTCAGGAAACTTCCAGAGAGGTAAGATTTAAGTTTGAGACTTAAGCACAGCTCACACTGATTGTGATTTCAGCCACAATTTAATTGGTTGGGGTGCTAAAAGATTCCTATAATCCTAGGCTAAAATCTGTGTTCTTTGATTGTTGGTTAACATGTTTACTGACAGCCGATTAACAGCCTTTGTGATCAAAATGTCCTGGCAGTGTCAGAAAAGAACAGAAATTGATGATGCAATCAATGCAAACTTCAGCGGGAAAGGCACAAAACAGTTTCTTTATGGTTTTATTATCAAGGCATGCTATGAGTAAATTTAATGCTATAGTTTGTTTATGTATGCTGTGAGGTATCATTTCAAACCACTGGTCACTGGATTAGTCATGTATTAATAATGCCAAACTAAAGAGTCTTCTTGTGTGTGTCCGTGTTTGGCGCTTCTTCATTGCCGTTCACTCTGACATTTTGACAACTGAGATCTTGCAGTCTGACATGGGGATCATGTTCGTAGAGCCTGACAACCTACAATCATAAAGGATTATTAAAAGTCACAATGTGTGAGCTGGGTTTTGGTTTTAGTGGTTATTTTTCCAAGCAATGTGTGTAGGATTTAAATGTGCCTGTGGTGACATTCTAGGAAAATAGTGTTGCATAATGATGCAGGATTTGTGCCACTTTTTAAGGGAAGTGTCCAGTGAGTGGAGTTAAAGTGGACAATTTTCTTCAAAACAGATGAATGAGGCACTATTTTTCTAATGCTAGGTTTAGTCAAGACCAGCTAAAGTGAGCTCAAGATAAGACCAAGGCTTTGAAGGGTTGAGAACAAGACAACATCAGAATCAAGGTACGAGTTATACCTGCACTATTCAGAGCCACCTGAAGGGTCCACATATACAGTCTGAGAAATGTTTAATGACACAACATATTAATGAAGTCATGTACATTACAATTACAATGCATAAATAATTTAATTAAGGGTTGGGCGATGTCAACCAATTTGGCATCGTACGATGTCTAATGTGAAACATTGCGATGTACGATGGCGTCGTAGGTGACGGTGAATTAATTATTTATGAATAATTAATTAATTCATAACAAATTTATTATTTGTAGCCTACCGTTTCATCTACCTGACCCCCATGGTCTTTGTTTTACCCATAATCAAATCATAAATAAATAAAGATAAGTTACACACAAATTACCACCTGTCAATCACTTTTTCCACGAATGGCATGAATAGGCAGAGCGATCTGTGTCGTTATAATGGCGTCGACAAACTTGGTTGGTAAAAAGGTGCACAACCAACAGGAACCAACCAACAGTATCTGAGGTTTTGGCTAAAATTACTAAGTACAAGCCTGAAAGCGAAAGATTGAAGCAGTGTACTAACGCTGTGACACGTTACCTGATTAATTAAATATCACGTAGTAAGACGCCATCCAGCAGTACACCCTTGATAAACTGTCTGATGTGCACTGCTCTCTGGGGTTTTGTGCTTAAAGCACTGCCTGCGCCTGGAGCTCAGGCGTGCGCGTACGCTGCAGCATGACAGAGTGTGTATGTGTGTGTGTGGTCACATGATGTGCGTTTTCAGCGGTATAGTGTGGAAGGAGGGCTTTTCAGAAATGCTAGTTGAAACGCAAGTGTGAACGTGGATAGTTTTCGTCTAAAATGCCAATTTAAAACTAAGATGAATTATTGTAAACGGGGCCTAAGTGTGTATTTTTTGTCGGCTCAGCATCTTGATGTTTATCGCTCATCGGTGATGGACGATGGCATCGTCTATCAACCCAACCCTAATATCATTAGATAAATCCTTTATGAAATTAGGAATACAGAAACATGACTGAACCACAAATGATACATTTATTTATGCATTTTCCTGTCTATTGTTTGGTGTAATAAAGGAAATACCTCTGTTCAATCTTCACTTAACATATTTTTTTTCTATTGAAATAATTTCACATAAACATGAAAACTGCTCTCTTGCTAATATGATATTGCTTAAATATAACATATTATGATGGTAAACACTTTATTGGCATATCAATTAATTGAGGATAAATACATCAGACACTGCACAGGCACATTTGTGGTATCACTAAAGTTATCAACCCAGGCTCATTCTAAAAAACGTAATCCTATGGACGTTTCTGGAGACTGCGAAATACGTCCCGGGAGGTATGTATTTTTGCAGTTTTTGTTTCCGCGAATCCACGAGAGGCCGTTGTTTGCGCTTTTTCATATCTCAAATTTCTCTCATGAGTGCCGCTCGCGCCCACTGTTCTTGTGTAAACCCACCAGAGGCCGCTGTTGACTGACTGTCTGTCTGACTGACTGAATGACTGCCCGACTGACCAATCGATCAACCCACCCTCCTCCTTCTCTGAACCTAACCAATTTTATCGATTGACCTGCCCACCCTCTTACTTCTCTAAACCCAACCAACAATTTACAAAAGCCGTCCAGAAAAAGAAAAGCCCTCGTCTGATTTTTACCACGTTTCCAGATTTTACCACATTCTCACCCTGTTATTAACTTGTTCATTTTATTTTTTGGATTCTGTTTTTGTCTTACCTGATTTCTGGAACCGCTCTTCCTCGAACTCGAACCCCGTCGTCGTCGTGGTCAACTCCTCTCCGCGTAAAGTCCGCCGACGTACATGACGAGCTAACTGGACAAACTGGTTGCAGTGGGAAAGCCCTCCACATGGAGGTAAGCGGTCAGCTGGTAAGCGCGAAAAGGAATGATGTCGTACCGCCCCGTGGTGTTCGTTTAATAAAATGAAAGGCATCCATACCTACCTCCGGTTACATAATTCACACTCTCCAGAAACATCCATGGGACTACATTTTCAGAATGAGCCTGTGTTGAAAGTTATGGTTTTGTCATTTCAGTCTGAAACAAAGACAAGGTCAAAAACACTCAATAATATTACCAAGACCTTCACATTTTGGACAAAGCCTGGTCTTGAGTACAACAACACTACTGAAAACAGCAGTTTGAAAATTAGTGATATAAGAATTGACCAAATTAAAATCTTGCTGGGTAAGCTGGTTCAAAAGCCCCAATGGAATACCAGAACATCAGCACCTCATGTTGTGGTCCAGCACCACATGTGGTATTTCCTAGAGGATATTTCAGTATTCTGCAATTAAAAAAAGATACTGATGGCCCTATGCCCATACAAAAAAAAAAGTACAAGAAGAATGTTTCAGAGTGAAGAACTGCAGATGTATGAAAGGACTGTATTGTATTGTCAGGTATGCTCTGTACATCCTGTGAGCACAAAAGCTCTAAACTCGAGAGCCATTTCAGTGAGTCATGCAGTCACTAAATGCTTTTAAAAGCTTGGTCTGCCAGTGGAAATCGTGCCCCCTGGAGCTGTAAGACCCTGTCTAAGATAGCAAAGTTGGCCAATTAGAGCCCAGTTTGGCTCCTCTCAGTCATTGGGATTGGTTGTAAACACACCAGGAATTTAAGAGGATGCTCAAATGAGTTTAAAGGGACAGTTTTGGGAACGTCTCCCCTCCCAGCATGCATTCCATGGTTTCTGTTGGGTATATTGCTGGTTCAGCTGGTGGACTGGCAAAGTTAAGCTGTTCTCAAGCAAAACTGAGCACACCTACATATCATATTTTTGATAGCTACAGGCAGATGTACCCACTTCTTATTTCAGAGTGGGGTCTAAGGTTATGTCCAGATGGCAATGATCATGTTTTATTTATTTATTTACTTTTTTACAGATTCTAAAAATTTTGTATCCACACACATATCATTTCAAGAAATGTCTGCATCCAGATGGAATAGGTAAAACTGAGTTAAAATGGTGGGTGACACTTTCTATCTCATGCTCATAATGATTGATAATATAGTATAACATATACAACACATTTCTGCCTAGCATATTTTTTTGTTCACTAAAAAATATAGTTATGTTTTCCTGTCAGGTTAAGTGGAAATTTAAATCATGTTTTCACTTAACGCCATCAAGGATGCATTTATAAAGGTTAGTAGCTGTATTATGACTCACAATAAGTATAATTACGGCTTTCCTCTGTGTGCTCCAGTTTCCCCCACAAGTCCCAAGACATGCGGTATACAGTAGGTGCTACTTTAATGTGATCATTACCGCCGTGGCTTGTACCGCCGCCGCGTAAGAACGTGTTTTTAGGTATGACCCCAGTTTGCGACTATGCCCCCAGGGGGCACAAAGGGACGGGATGCGAATGAACAGAAATATGCAGTAGCTGTAAGTACCCTGCTACTTGTGAATGAAGATTAAATAATAAGACAAAACACTATAATTTCTTCATTAATCATTAAAAACTTAACAGCTTTATTATTGTTGTAAACGTGTTAAGTGAAAAGAAGATTCATTTTGGAAAAAGTCAAATTAAAGAAATAAATGACCACTAAAATAAACGACAACTAAAATGAAAGTAGGTACAAACATACATACAAATAGGCCTAAATAAATAAATATATAAAGCAGTGTTTTAGCCTAAACATAGAGAGATGTACAGTGTGTTATTTTAAAGTGATAGGACTAAGCAGGCCCGGCGCCAGGATGTCATAACTGAGGGTTCATTTTAATTCCTTAGGGGGGCACTAGACTCTAGATTTTGGTCCCTATTGTTCTTTTCATTTAGGCTATTTATTCACCTATTTTTACTTTGCATTACTGCATAAGTTACTGACTTAAGGCAGTAATATACCTTTTAAAGTAATAATAATATGCACAGTTTCGCTATTACTGATTTTATCTACGAAGGTTATGCAAAGATACCGTTTACATAAACGCAGACGAATCATGGCTTCAGCGCCAAACGAGTGCTTTAAATCTATTTTATTCTCCTTATTTCTTTCCGCTTTTTTTTTTTTTCAATTAATATATGTTTAAAGTTTTAGGTAAAGACATCGAACTATGCCCACACTAACCCACGGTTAGACTATAACCGGTAAATAAATCTAGTGAAATCAGCATAACCGAGTCACGCTTCACGTAGCCTATTACCCAACCAATATCAGTGTTAGGAAAAAGTTAAATGTTACAATCTAATGTCATTTCAAAAATAGTAGCTAAATGTGTTATTTAGTGTTACATTAGTGTAGCCAGAAAAATACCTAAAAAAGATACCTAAATTCACACTTATTACCGTGAAAATTGGATAAATTTTGGCATGGATAACACGCAACTCAATAGGCTATATAACTTTTTAAAATCATTTTAAAAGTAAAAATAAAGATTTTTGTTAGTCTTTCATAAGTCAGGTTTTTTTTTCGTGATATTGTCAGGTTGGCATTTGTAAAAACGGCATTATAAACCATTAGGCTATTATTAGGCCTACCCATCATTTTATTTGAAATGGGTAAGCTAAAATTGTCCGTAGTGTATGTGTGTGAATGGTAATATATGGTTGTTTCCCAGTGATTGGTTGCAGCTGGAAGGGCATCCGCTGCGTCAAACATTTGCTGGATAAGTGGCAGTTCATTCCGCTATGGCGACCCCTGATTAATAAAGGGACAAAGCCGAAAAGAAAATGAACAAATGAATGAATAAAAACAGAGCTATAAATGATTATGAGCATGAGCATCATAGAAAGTGTTACCAAATGGTGTGATACTTATGCCAGCACACATGCACCAACATGTAAACAAACACTGCTGAGTACAAACAAACACACGACACCTTGACAAAAAGCCAAAATGATACTAAACGTTTTGCGGATTGACCTAAATCTGTTGCTGGTGTCCAGCCCCATGTGAATGAACACATACCATATGAGACACAGCATCAGTATTTTGAAGTGTTGTAACACATACACGTTAAGCCAATATTAGCAGCATTTACCTGACACCTCTGTCTGTGGCACTGTGTTCTTTTCTCAGCCTCAATGATATGTTGCACAGGAAGTGTCATGGGTGACTTATGCCCTTGTTTCCACTGAGCAATATGGTTCAGTATAGTACTGTATACATTTGTGCCCATTTCCACTAAAGCTACCAGTATAGTGCAACTGTACCATACCACTTTTGTGGCACTCTTTCCCTAAGAATACCCAGTATAGCAGTATGGTACTACATTGGTGGAATTGGTGGACATTTCAATGGTGGACTGCATCTAAACATGTGGAAAGTGCTAGGGCTTCCACTTTGTTTCTCAATTTGAACACTCTTGCCATGCATATACATTTGAAATAATGAAAGATAATTCCAACTTTCTGTCTTACACCACACTAAAGTCCGTGCTTAATTTGCAAATGTACAATTTCTGGAACAAAACCAGAAAATCGAAGTGGATCGACGTCCACCACATGATTTCAGTTTTCCCGGAACATGACGTCATCACATTTCTTAACGGTCTTTGATTATTTTGTGCCATATAATGTTATGGGTCAATCATGGATAAAAACAAACATTTAACTACAAACATACATCTCATGAGACATCACTATTCAGTTTACTGACACTACTGATCTGAGTTTCAGTAGTCATGTCAAAGCAGTCAGTAAATCAGCATACTATCATCTCAAAAACATTGCAAGAATCAGATGCTTTGTTTCCAGTGAAGACTTAGAGAAACTTGTTTATGCTTTTATCAGCAGCAGGGTGGATTACTGTAACGGCCTCCTCACGGGCCTTCCCAAAAAGACAGTCAGATAGTTGCAGCTCATCCAGAACGCTGCGGCCAGGATTCTGACCAGAACCAGGAAATCAGAGCACATCACACCTGTTCTCAGGTCTCTACACTGGCTCCCAGTTACATTCAGAATAGATTTTAAAGTATTATTACTTGTCTATAAATCACTAAATGGCCTAGGACCTCAATACATTACAGATATGCTCACTGAATACAAGCCTAATAGATCACTCAGATCTTTAGGATCATATAAACTAGAAATTCCAAGAGTTCAGTCAAAGCAAGGTGAATCGGCTTTCAGCTACTACGCCCCTCGCTGCTGGAATCAACTCCCAGAAATGATCAGATGTGCTCCAACATTAGGCACATTCAAATCCAGACTGAAAACACATCTGTTTAGCTGTGCCTTTACTGAATGAGCACTGTGCTACGTCCGACAAATTGCACTTTTACGTTTTTCTCTTCTTTTTCATTCTTTTACAACCTGTTTTCTGTTTTTATCTGTTTTTTATTATCTGTTTTTATTTTATTTTTTCTTATACTTGTCTCTTTTATTCCTGTTTATGTAAAGCACTTTGAATTGCCACTGTGTATGAAATGTGCTATATAAATAAACCTGCCTTGCCTTGCCTTACTGAAATTCAGTTCACTTTCACGTGAAAAAAAAGATCATTTAATGACTTACACTGGCTGCGTCCGAAATTGCCTACTACTTAGTAGGTACTGCATTTGAATTTAAACATACTACTCGGCTGTTAGAAAAGTACATTTCTGTACAGTATGAATGTGAGTAGTATGAATGGAACTTGGACGTACTACATCCGCCGTTTTGTCATCATCAACTGACCTACCCACGTTGGTTGCGTCGCTTCACTCCCATTCGTGAATTCTCTTGTGGGACATCATGGGATAGCACAGCGTGCATTGGATGCGTACTTTAGAATCTTGCTGGAAGTAGTAGGTCATCAGGGTACTTCTCACATACTGATTTTCGAATTTTCTATGAATTCGGATATACTACTCGGCTCTCATAGTGTTTTTAGTGTACTATATAGTACGGAATTATGCTTTTTTTTGTCGCAGCCTCTGTCTAATCTTCAAGATGAGTCCACAGTTACTTCTTCCATGATGTTTTCTGGTCGACTTGACTCGCTTTGCTTCTGTCTCCGCTATCCAGGGACAGACACAGTTTCATCTTCTCAAGATCTCTTTTGATCAGGCTCATAATCAGATCTCTTGGTTTTAAAAAATAAAAATATGCGCGACTGCCTCTTTACCATTTTGAAAATACAAAGATTATTTAGGTAGGGGGTAGCACATTTGCCTCACAGCAAGAAGGTCACTGGTTCGAGCCTCAGCTGAGTCAGTTGGCGTTTCTGTGTGGAGTTTGCATGTACTCCCCGTGTTGGCGTGGGTTTCCTCCGGGTGCTCCGGTTTCCCCCACAAGTCCGAAGACATGCGGTATAAGTGAATTGGGTAGGCTAAATTGTCCGTAGTGTATGTGTGGGAATGAGTGTGTATGGGTGTTTTCCAGTGATGGGTTGCAGCTGGAAGGGCATTTGCTGCGTAAAATATATGCTGGATAAGTTGGCGGTTCATTCTGCTGTAAGGACCTCAGATTAATAAAGGGACTAAGCCGAAAAAAAAATGAATCAATGAATGTTTAGGTAGGCCACCATGCCATTATTTATTTTCGCTGCTCACTGAATGCGAAACAATCACCAACCAATGAGAGTGATTGTAAATGTAAGAAAGGTGATTGGTTGAAAATATTGTTGAGGGCCATTAATTAAACGTGACTTTTGCTTTTCCTTGTGAATGGTAACTATCGTCATGCGTGCATGCGCACATAATCCACGCAGCCTTCGTTTGCACTCATTCACATTCTCTTTCTCTCTCTCTCTCTCTCACACACACACACACACACACACACACACTTATGCAGGTATTCACCATGCACAAGTTAATGCTGGATCAATTAAAATAAATACCAGAACGCAAAACACGAATTTCTGACATATTCCGAAACAAGATCCGGCAAGATCTGGCTCAAATTAAGCACTGCTTACTGTGAAAACACAAGCGTGGTCTGGGTGAAATGAGGAATTACTCTAATGCTGCGTTCACACCAGACGCGGAAGAAATGTCAAGCGCAAGGGATTTACATGTTTAGTCAATGCAAAGACGCGAATAGACATCCTGCGGCATGAATGACGCGACTCATGCGAATGAAGCGGCGCAAGTAGAGCGTTTTGAACGATTTACCAAAATCTGAACTTAAGCGGACATTCGCACCACGTTAACCAATCAGGAGCTTTCTCTTGTAGGGGCGTGATTATGACGTAGTGCCTGTTGTTGGTGTGCTGGGGGAAAATCCTCTTGCCGACATCGGACAACAGTCCATCAAACTGTGCTCGGCTTAGTCTTAAGCGCCGCTGAAAGCCTCCATCATCCAGATACAGTTTCTGGAGGAGTTGATGAACTCACAGAGATGGGTGCACCTCAGAAAAGATCTAATGGACACGGCGCCGAATGAATATACGCTGTTTATCAGCCTTCCTAAAGCACATAAACTCTCAATAAAATGCATGTTAGCCATTTAGCAACGAAGCTAGAGTCACCGGGCAAACAGGGCCTGTCCATGAAGCGAATCTGTGTCTATTGTGAAGTGAATTTGACGCGCGAATGAAGCGAGTAAACTCAAAATGTTCACTCGTCTATTTACCCGCGAATAGTGTGATTTATTCGCATGTTCCGCGTCTGGTGTGAACACAGCATAATAGTCCTCCTTTTACTAATATGTTTACATTCCATGTCTATTATCATCAAACCGAGAACACACAATGAAAATGCTTCATTCACAGCATCACAGTTGTTGAATGCAGTGCTTGATGTTGCTGTCAACCAGCTTACGTCAATTCAGAGTTACTATGAACGGTGCGAAGGCCAACTAGAAAAAATGAACTAAGAGGAAATTATAATTCTTGGGGGACTGACCTGGAAGCTAGTTCCTATAACAGAAAACCTGTAACTCCCTGGTGTAAAAACCACTCTTTTTCCCACACTGAATCCTGTTCTGGTACCAGCATGTCTAATTACCAGAAATTATGGAAAGACGACAAATTAAATCCTATTTTGCATGCAGACTGAGTCATTCTGGAAATGTGTGTGTAGAGAAGAGATTCTTCAGCTGTGATGTGGCTCATGTGACTAATAGGGGAGGCAGAGCAACAGGCTTTTAAAATAAAAACCAGAAAGCATAAAAACAATTATCTCCTCAGCTGAAACACAGCCAAACACTTCAGACAAACATGATGCTAAACCTTTCAGTTCATGAATACTGATGCACATACTGACAGTATAATTAATTGTGCCACATTACAAGCTTCTGATTGTTTAAGCTTGTTGGTGTGTTCCAGTTCCTGTTCATCAGCTCGTTATATGCATGTTTTTGTTTATATTGCCATTCACTAGTCACTATAACATTGTTGACTTTTTTCAACACATCTAATTCAATCCAAAATGTTTCAAAGTGTCTTAACAGAGAAAATAGGCAATAATTGAAAATCAGGAGTGAAGATTCATCAATGTGAAACACGTTGAGTTCATTAGGCACTTTCAGCTCCACAGAATTCAGATTTGTTGTAGTTTGTTCACTGATGACTGATGCACTAATTATTGCGAATCACACAACAATGTAAACAAACTTTAATAAATGTGTTCAATCTTCTTGCAGGTCGGAAAATTGCATCAGGTTTTTTAACTAAAATAATGTCAAAAACCAGACTGATCTCATGAGGAAATGTAAGTATTTTACGTTTTGTCAGTTTAGTGGCTAATTCGTACAGTCGTACGAAAATGTACGATTTTAAAAAGGAGGCGTGGCACCCAACCCCACCCCTAAACCCAACCGTCATTGGGTGATGAGCAAATCGTACTAAAGCCGCGGTCACACTAGAGTTTAAGCTTGCGAAATTCTGTCGCACGGCGCTGCGAAAAGGGGCGGGATTAAACAAGATGATTAGACATTAAAAAAGAGAGTGATCGCTCCATGTTTTAAATTTCTGTTCAGAGAGGTCATGTTTTGATCCTGGATTGGTCTCACGCAGTCAAGTGATGCGATTTTGCAGGTCAGCATTCACCAAGCTTGAACTTTGCACCGCAGCGAAATGCGAAAGTTGACGCATGACCCTGTGTTTCCGGCCTGACGCATTTGCGTGCGTATGAATGGAAGTCTATGGGGAGTAAAGTCCAGTGTGACCGCAGCTTAATTTGTACGAATTAGATCGTACTAATTTGTACGAATTAGATTGTACGAATTCATACGAATTAGCCACTAAATCAAAAAGTTACGAATTGCTGTGAGATTGAGTTGCAAAAACTATGAACACTGTGTTTCTTAACCCTATACATATAATACACAAACACACACTCACTATCCTTTGGCTTAGTCCCTGATTTATTTATCGGAATAAGCCACCATTTACTTTAGCATACATTTTATGTGGCAGATGCCCTTCCAGCTGAAATCCAGCACTGGAAAACATCCATACACTCGCTCATTCACACACACAATCATACACTATGGCCAATTTTATTTATTCAATTAACCTAAACCACACGCCTTTGGACTGTTGGGGAAACCGGAGCACCCGGAAGAAACCCATGCGAACATGGGGAGAACATGCAAACACCGAAAGTCGGGGTTTAAACCAGTGATCTTTTTTGCTGTAAAGCGATATTGCTAACCACTGGGCCACCCGTAAAACATAAACAAATACCTTTAAAATCCAAAGAGGTGTCAAATTCTGTTCATGGAACACGGCAACCCTGCTGAGTTTAGTTCCAACCATGCTTCAACACACTAAAGCCGCGGTCACACTAGAGTTTGAGCTTGCGAAATTCTGTCGTACGGCGCTGCGAAAAGGGGCGGGATTAAACAAGATGATTAGACATTAAAAAAAGCGAGTGATTGCTCCATGTTTTAAATTTCTGTTCAGAGAGCTCATGTTTTGATCCTGGATTGATCTCACGCAGTCAAGTGATGCGATTTCGCAGGTCAGAGTTCACCAAGCTTGAACTTTGCACCGCAGCGAAATGCGAAACTCGACGCATGACCTTGCGTTTCCGGTCTGATGCATTCGCGTGCGTATGAATGGAAGTCTATGGGGAGTAAAGTCCAGTGTGACCGCGGCTTTAGCCTGAAGGAGTTTGATCAGGTGTGTCTAATTAGGGTTAAAGCGAAGCGAGTTTGACACCTGTGCTCTAAAGGATTGTTAGGCGGCAAACAGAGCCAGGACTAAGGCTGCGTCCGAAACCGCATACTTCCATACTATACAGTACGCTAAAATCAGTATGCGAGCCGAGTAGTATGTCCGAATTCATAGAATTCGAAAATCAGTATGCGAGAACTACCCGGATGACTTACTACTTCTGGCGAGATTCTGAAGTGCGCAGCCCATGCACGCTGCGCTATTCCATGATGCCCCGCGAGAGAATTCATGAATGGAAGTGAAGCGACGCAACTGACGCAGGAAGGTCACGTGACCATGACAAAATGTCGGATGTAGTACGTCTGAATTCCATTCATACTTCTTACGTTCATACTGTATAGAACGTACTTTTCTAACGGCCGAGTAGTACGTTTAAATTCAAATGCAGTACCTACTGAGTAGTAGGCGGTTTCGGACGCAGCCTAACAGTTTCTTGTGTAGTTTGAATGGGATATACCCTCATGTTTGTCTGTCTGTTTTCTCCTTATACTGAAGTTCACATAATTTTGGATCCGGTCCATATTCAGGCAGATGGTTTTTCTGGTCAGCAACGAAACAAGAGCAGAACTGATTCCTGAAAAGACCCCAGTGACAGATGAATCTGCAATTATCCCATTGGCTAGTCTGAACAACTGCTGACTTACTTGAAATTGCAAAATCTTATGGCACGTTTCCACTATGGTTTCAAAATTCTACTCAGTGCTGCTTGCAACGCTATGCCGCCATTGTTCTGGAGTATGTGAAATGTTCTTATGATGACTGTCCTTAATGCTTTCTTTGCCGCTTTTAATAACGTTAACAATCAACTTCCATATGAATGAAGTGAAAGTGCTTGCTAACCTGCACTATCAATGTGTCAGTTATGGCCCATTTCCACTGAGTGGTACAGTACGGTATGGTACGGCTTGCGTTTCCACTGCCAAAAGGGTACTAATGGTGGGTGTGGTGTACGACAGAAAGTTTCAGTCAACATCATTCTCGCTCAAGGAAATGTCAAAGTAAAGCTGTACGGGTCGTTCACATATTATATGAGAAGCACTTCTCACAAACAGAAGCTTTATACACTTAAATACTTGTGTATAAATGTTCATTACTAACCTTTCTATAAACATTTGATTATAACTGCAGAACAATGATGTGAAATAGTCTACTGTAACGTCTGCAATTATATAAAATAAATAAATAAATGCGACATATATGAACACATACAGACCCTTACAGTCTCAGATATGTTATTAATTACAGAAAAACTACACACAGCATACATTTACGCCTAATTTGGGTTAAAAAACAACACGCAAGTCAGTGCAAATCTCTCATCTGTATCTTTAATCCTCACCAGCACATGTTACAACTAATTCCGTCTTTCCGAGTTCATAATAGTCCAAAAGTTGTCGACAATAATTAAACATGGCAGTTTGTTTATGTTTTAGGTTTCTAAAAACCATCATTTTCTCCTTTGATTTTTTTCTGGCTTCTCCTTTGTTTATACATTTCTGAAAGGATCGGATGTCAGAAGCACTTCAATAATCATGCGCAAGTTATTATCATCAGCACAAGAAGTTCGTTATTTCAAATATAGATGCGTGGCGAGTGCACTCGAGCTCTTTGGAGAAAGTGAAGCGGCTTGCACTTTTAGACGACCTTGATCATCAACACGACGACAAGGTTTGTTTGAGCTCGGGTCAACCATGGCTTGTTGTTATACTGTATGTATATATTATTACGATC
The DNA here is from genome assembly GCA_903798195.1 of Danio kyathit. Classification (NCBI taxonomy): domain Eukaryota; kingdom Metazoa; phylum Chordata; class Actinopteri; order Cypriniformes; family Danionidae; genus Danio; species Danio kyathit. The sequence continues at coordinate 4,610,679 of LR812541.1, read as the reverse complement.
TAATGTCTCTGCTGTGTATTTAAAAATGGCGGTTCCTTTGTTTTCATTCTCCTGGCTTGTGTACGTGCTAGTGACATTTCTCTGAACTAATATCGTTTAGCTGCACGTCTAGCTCCACCTTTTGGTACCCTTTTGTCGTGCTAGGTACCCTCTCAAAAGAGTACCCAAAAAGTGGTATGGTACGGTTCGATTTTTGGTACTTTTTGACAATGGAAATGGCCATAAAAGTATACCGAACCGTAACGTAACACTCAGTGGAAACGAGCCATTAGACTACAGCTTTGCCCCTTTACTTTTGGCCAGAGGAGACGTGGTCATCCACAGCGAAACTTGATTTTTCCTAAGGTTTTGTTCTCTACAATTGTCAATTAGTAGAGTTTTGGTTTCTTGCCATTGTCACATGTGTCCTGCTTGATTGGGGCTGCTGGAGCTGTTCTTCAATGAATCGTACTTTATCTCACTTCGTATTAAACTGAACTAAATTTACCTGAACCCAAATTGCATTAAATTAAACTGAAACTGTTTTATTTGAACTACAACTACATCAGCATTATAACACTACTCTGCTTCCTGTCTGATATGCTGAACGTGATATTTCTTCATCTTTGTAAAGCTGCTTTGACACAATTTACAGTGTAAAAATGCTATGGAAACAAAGATGACTTGACTTGTTCTTTATAGCTATAGCCGGCCTGGTAACATAAGCAATACTTTAGGTGAATAGCCTGTGGTGCAATGTTGACCACCCTGTGTGCCTGTTTTTCTAAGTTACTGTATGTAGAGTTCTAGTAAAACACTTTCATTGCAGATAACTGGGCAGAAGCCCAGACACCCTCAGAAGACTTAAAGAAAGACAAACTGACCTTACAGCATATTGTGTTAATCAAGCTGTGCATGGAAGTGGTAGTTATTTTCTTTAAAATACGTATTTCTGTAATTAGAAAAGCAAATTCCCCTTATGTAACTGCTGGTAGACGACACTCTGGCAGGGCTTAGGAGCTCAAGTTAGCAGGATTTTGTGTGATATCTTAACTCTGGGGTGACATTCCTAAGGTCACAATGCAATGAATAAACACAACAGAATGTACATTAGCTTTTTATTATAGCGAATTACCAAAAGAAAACAAGTTTTACAGGATGTCTAAGGAGGAATCCTCCTTTATATTACAGCATTGCTGTATTGTGTATGTGTTGAAGGTCAGAGCCCTATACTCACCTCACAGACGGGTGCTAGAGGACGTTCTTCAAGCAAACTTCACGCAGACTAAACAGCAGAGGGCTGAGAAGACGAGGACAGTCAAATAGAGCTATTACAATAAGCAGCTGCTTGTCTGCAGGATATCAAGGTGCCCCTGTGGGTCGGGGCATGAACAGATGAGGGTGAGGGTTACAGGTGAACCCCTGCCCAGACATCTACACCACCATAACCCTCTTCCTCCTTCTTTCCTCTCATTTTACTACCTTAATAAAGACATAGAGCACTGTTGAGGGTTGAATGAGTCAAGTTTTATCTGAAGGACAAATACTTACAGCTATGTAGTATAATAAAGCATTGACTTTCATCAAGAGAAAGGTTAGTTACATTATGTTAAGTTATTTTATTTGTTGTTTTAAAATTGTTATTAATATATATATATATATATATATATATATATATATATATATATATATATATATATATATATATATATATATATATATATATATATATATTCAGAGGGGTTGAAATCCCAATGCTGAAGAAATATAGCCCATTTTAAGCTGTGCTGTGTGATGCTGATGGTTAATGGAAGTCATTCTGTTATTTACATGGGACCTGGGGTGCGTTTCCGAAAACCATTGTCAGCCAACTAAGGTTGCTAGTTGAATCATTACAAACATAGTTAGTCGATTTGGCGTTGGGCGTTAATTTGCCTTGTACGCATGCAACTACACCTCTAGAGCTGTAGTTAGAAGCATAGTTCCTAGCTGTATTCTATTCCCAGTTATCCACCCTATGCCCTATTCCTTTTGAACCTTACAACATTTAAACTTGAAATTATTCAAAATAAACATTAAAGTCATCTCTCTTTGATGCAATTTGCTTTCCAAGTATTTATTACAGATCAGTTTTAGTGATCTTCATCTTGACAATTGTGCTCCCTTCACAGTGCACTTTAAAAACATTTATGCCATTTTGAACACAGCCGTGGCTCATGACGAAAACTATAGGTGACCTATTATTTAAAATGCTAATGCTTTTAATTTATAGTAGGTTATTTATTAAGACATGTATCTGTACTGTATCTGATAGTTAGAACCTGTATCTGATAGTTGGCCTGTTAGTTAGAACATTTCTGCAGCGGTTTGAATGTGTCAAATTGTAAAAGTAGACTTTTACAATAAATAATAAAATAAATAAACAAGATCCTACTTAACAATGATAAAATAATAATTATTATTAAGGAGTTTCCCAGAGATGGGTTGCGGCTGGAAGGGCATCCGCTGCGTAAAAATGTGCTGGATAAGTTGGCGGTTCATTCCGCTGTGGCGACCCCAGATTAATAAAGGGACTAAGCCGACAAGAAAATGAAGAAATTATTAGGGAGGATTTTTTTTCATTTCTTAATAAATGGCCTACTGTAAATTACAACCATTAACAATTTATATGATTTATATATGAGATAAGAATACGTGTTAGTAAGTAGTTTTATGTTTTAGAATAGAATATGTAATATTCTCAAATATATTTGTAAAGGAAACACTGGCCCTATATGTGCCGTTTATATATATATATATATATATATATATATATATATATATATATATATATATAGTAACACTTTATTTTGATGGTCCATTTGAGTATTAGTAGACTGTCTGCTTAATATCTGCTGATACTGACATTTAACAGTCCTTCAACAGACATTTAACTGACTATAAGAAACTTTGCAAGTACATGTCAACTTACACTAATCCCAACCTAACAGTCTACTTATAATCTAATGAGAATTAATTGACATGTAGATGCAATGTAACTTATATTCAACAAACGGACCATCGAAATAAGGTGTGACCATATAGGTATATGTATATATATAATTTTTGTGTAATTTGCACCAAAAATTATGTTTTTTTTTTTCTTTTAAGAAGTTGTTACTCCATCCCGTTTAGAGCGTCATTATGGATGTTTTACAATATAACTAACGTGGTTCAAACGACAAATCTACGACAGAGAAATTACGGTTTTGGAAAACACTCTTCACTGCAAATGGTGCATCGTACTATAATAGTTTAGCCACGAGTTATGTTGTTGTTTGGGAAACCCACCTCTGAAACACAAACTTTTAAAAACAAAAAATCTAGCAAACACAACTTTTTAGCTTGTCATATATATTTATATATATGTAAATGTCACATACATTTAAAAATGTAAATAATGTTATAATGTTTCAATTACTAGCAACATACCACATTTCAAACAAAAATACTTTAATATTAAATAATAATATAGAAACATTATATAGCAAAAAAAAGAGATCAGATAAAGTGGTGAGATTATATAATGATTGTCAAAGTTTGTCATAGGTTACAATATTCATGTAAATCTGATTTTTTTAAACATGTTTTTAACAGACCAGCTTAATTTGGCTTTATTTAAATTTACCTCAGACTTTTAATCAGTTCACAGCATTCACCTGTATGTAATTTAGCACAGTTTTTTTTTATCAAACTGAATATATAGTAGAAATGTTTATATATATATATATATATATATATATATATATATATATATATATATATATATATATATATATATATATATATATATATATATATATTTAAAATAAATACTATAGAAATAGTAAGGGATATGGTTGGAGGGCTGCCAGTAAATTTCCTGACAACTTGGGGGTAGCTTCTTGAAAATTTCCAATCTAAAATAAAGTGTTCAAAAACAGCTGGTGTCAGAACTGTGGGAATCTAGACAGATGTCAGAATTTGTGGTCAGTCTGAAACTGTGGAGAACAAGCGGCCTTGAGCGTGTGCTTTTCTGAGAAACTCAGTTCCAAAACAGTGAACTGAGCGGAAGTAGTAAGGTCGAAAACAAAAACATTATGAGGTATCTTTGCATTCAGACCCAAATAGACACGAATAGATGCTCGTTTAGTTACTGTAAGTTCTGCCCACTCTCGTGAGAAATGGCGCACAGTAGGGTCAGCTAAAAATAGCTCTTGAGCAGTCATGCTAGGGAAGGTAAATGGAGACTCGGGCGTAATGTAGACCATGCGTATGTGTGATGTGGTGTGGAGAGTGTGTCTGATGTGTCACAAGCACTCAGCAGAGCTTATGGGCAGAAGCAGACAGGAGGAGGCTGGAAATACAGAGAGCTCTGGACCCGTGCCACCATACGCCTATGCCGCCCACTCTCGCCCCCGCCTCATAAACTCGCACAAAAACAGGACTATCACATGACTGAGTAAATACCTTCTATCCCTTCATCATCATTTATGCTCCTTTTCTACCCTGACCTGATTCAGGCACTGTTTTTGGGCTGCTAAGGCACGACTATAACTTCCTCCCACGGTGCGAGGAAAACAAACCCAGATAGTGTGTGTATGTGTGCATTTAGCCCACAGATCCACCGCTCTCCTGGCCAGGGACTTTCCAGGCAAAACCCCATCGAGCTGGAGTCAGCGGTTCAGACTGCGTGTCATGTGAGGATCACATAAAGGACACCCTGGGGTGATAGAGCCAATCAGAGATCATAAGGGTCAGTCCAGCTCTTAATGGTTACTTCAACTATACTCAATAAATGCCAGATTACAGCCTCCAAATTAGGCAATAATGGTTCATTCATGCTGCATTTAAAGGTAAGATATATGAGGATCACCCACAAACTCTGGAACACTAATTGTGACCATGGTTTTCCTATTAAAATAGGATTTTGAATGTTTTATAAGATGTTAAATATGTATCATGTGTTTTCATGAGACATGTTGTGAGACAGGTGACAATACCACATGCAGTTGTTTGCCCAAATGAAGAGGAGGAACTGGTAACACCTGCCTCACAAAATTGAATCAAAGAAACAAAGGAAAGGAACCGTGGAGTCCCAGTAAGCTAAATACCGACATCATGCTGTCTTGTTCCCCTTCATCTGCCCCACTTACCACACACTGTAAATCCTCAGGGCACAACACATGGCCCACACACAATCTTCAGGAATAAGTGGACCAAAGCACCTTCTCCACTTTTACAAGGAAACAACATAACCCTTTAGTGGAGAAATATGTAATGCAGACAATTTAGGGCACAATACTAGCTAATATGGGCCATCCTACTAGTACTACACCTGGAAGAATGTTTCAAGTGTTGGTCATGGTCAGTGCTTAATTTGTGAATTGCGAGGTCCTGGAATAGATCGGGGTAACGGATCCGGCATGTTACCCGAGGATGGAGAGGTGTCGCCCACAAAAGTGGAGAGCGGGGCGGTGGACGGCGGAGGAAAATGACGAAAGTGAAGAGGGTTGGGAAGTCGCGGAAGGAAGTGAACAGCGGACGGGGAAGTAGAGCTATGAAGAGGGGGATCTGTAAAATGAGGTGCCGGATCAGATTTCAGAGGTGCAGGAACTGGCGTGTTCCGGCACTAATTAAGCCCTGGTCATGGTCCAGTTCTGTAATAACATTGCCTTTTTTCTATTACCATCCAAATTATGAGGAGTACCAAGGTATACCATACACACGGGGTGTCCAAACTCGGTCCTGGAGGGCCGGTGTCCTGGAGAGTTTAGTTCCAACCCTAATCAAACACACCTGAACCAGCAAATCAAGCTCTTAAGCCGCGGTCACACTAGAGTTTGAGCTTGCGAAATTCTGTCGTACGGCGCTGCGAAAAGGGGCGAGATTAAACAAGATGATTAGACATTAAAAAAGCAAGCGATTGCTCCATGTTTTAAATTTCAGTTCAGAGAGGTCATGTTTTGATCCTGGATTGGTCTCACGCAGTCAAGTGACTTTGCACCGCAGAAACCTGCGAAATCTGACGCATGACCTTGCGTTTCCGGTCTGACGCATTCACGTGCGTATGAATGGAAGTCTATGGAGGGAAAACTCCAGTGTGACCGCGGCTTCAGTATATATACTAAAAACTTCCTGGCAGGTGTGTTGAAGCAAGTTGGAGCTAAACTCAGCAGGACACCGGCCCTCCAGGAACGAGTTTGGACATCCCTGCCATACACAGTGTTTCCCAGCATTGCTCCTGTAGGTTTCCCAACTCTAGACATTCTCAAACCCTTTCTAATCAGTCAAGCCCGAATCAAATGAACAGCTCATGAGGAAAGCCCAGACCCTGAAATAGATGGGTCAGATACTCTGTGGTGTGGCAGGTACAGAGTTCACTTACTCCCTTTCCTTTGTCTTATTTATTGCTACAGCGGACCGAACCACCAATTACGCTGGCAATTGTTTTACATAGCGCAGGGGTGTCAAACTCAGTTCATGGAAGGCCACAGCCCTGCACAGTTTAGTTCCAACCCTGCTCCAACACACTTAAAAAACTGCAGTACGGCGCTGCGAAAAGGGGCGGGATTAAACAAGATAATTAGTCATTTAAAAAATTTCTGTCCAGAGAGGTCATGTTTTGATCCTCGATTGGTCTCACGCAGTCAAGTGAAGCAATTTCGCAGGTCAGAGTTCACCAAGCTTGAACTTTGCAACACAGCGAACTGTGAAACTTGACACACGAGCTTGCATTTCCAGTATGACGCATTCGCGTGCGAATGAATGGAAGTCTATGGGGAGAAAAGTGCAGTGTGAGAGCAGCTTTACCTGTATGTTTCAAACAAACCTGAAGGACTCAATTAGTTTAATCAGGTGTGTTTAATTAGGATTGGAACTAAACTGTGCAGAGCTTGCAGCCCTACAGGAACTGAGTTTGACACCTGTGACTTAGCGGATGCCCTTCCAGCTGCAACCCAGCACTGAGAGTACAACCAACAGTGTTGGGAAACACCCAGACACTCTTCCATTCACACACCACAGCCAATTTAGTTTACACAATTCACCTATACCATTTGTCTTTGGAATTTTGGGGAAACCAGAGCACTGGGAAGAAACTCACGTGAACATGGGGAGATCATGCAAACTCAGAGAAAGAACAGAGAAAAGGAACTGGATTGAGAAGCACTAATCATGCACTAATAATCAACACAATTAATATGTGTTGGTACCGATAACCTTGTGAGCAGTGCACTAACACTGTGCACTGTCACGTTTCGGCCATCCTGAGTTTAAGTTTGAGCTCATGGACATATCTCAATCCCATCCTCCCTGTCTCTCTAACTTTGCTTTCTGACAACAATCCAAAATATTGTCCAATCCAACTAAAGGCAAAAATGCACAAAAATACAATTTTTGCCCAATGTGAATCTAGCATGAGTTTGAACGATTTTAAGTAGATCTGATAGAATCCCACATATATAAATACTAGTATCTGATTGAACGTGACTGATGTGAGACACATCATTCCAGGTTTGTAGAATTACAAACTCAGACAGCCATAGTGAAATTTTCATTCAAGTGCATTTGTTTAATCACTGAGGGGGTGTAGAGATCTGAATAGGTCTAAAGTTGGTCAGTCAAATATTCTGCCATTGTAAAGCCATTTTTAGCCACAGATGTTGGTATGGAGGCCATATAGTTAATGTTCTATAAAGCAGTTCTGGGTTATTCATATTCTCCCTGTTCAGTGGGTCCCCCAAAGCGATGTCAGATGGAGTGCAACCAGCAGGAGGACTATCAAGTTGTATCCTCCAACCACATGGATAGGCCCATGTTCATGGCCGCCAATAGGGGTGCAGAATCAAACAGACTAGCTCCCCCTTCATACTCTGATAAAACAGTCTCTTTTACCATGTGGCCCCAGGGAAGGTTGAAAAACAGTACTGTCAGTAATTCCTCAGGATAAAGTGGAAAGAATTCTAAGCTTGGCTCCTATGGCAGGTCACCTTGGAAATCCATTGTCGAACAACTTCACGATCAATTTCATAGGTCAGGACATGGGGGAGTATGAAACAGTTTTGCCAAAGTGTCATGGTTTGTGTGTACATCCGCACATATCAAAAAATGATGATCCAAAATAGTGGTGGTCATAAACCACCACATCTAGAATACTTGTCCGTAAAGAAAACCTTCAACTTTGCACAATGCAAAACATAAGATTAATGTTTTCCTCAGCCATCATGTTCTTTTATGATCCCCTTTGATAATTCTGACTTTTAGCATGTTGGCAGAGTTTAAGTAGGTCAATATAGGTTAGAAAATAGAGTTGTACAATGTAAATATAACAGTGTTTCCCCTAGGTTTACAGCTTTGAGGTGGGGGGGGAGTTGGGCGCAGCGCGGCGTGGCTGTTCAGCCTGACACTGACACACGGAGTCATGATGTTAATTTGTTTCTTTTAATGACAGCAGTAAAAAAACTGAACAATTATTTATTATTATGCTGTATGTAATACTTTAAACATATCTCTTAAAACCATTTAAGTGTGAACGTGTCATAGCCAGAAGCAGCTTTACAGAAAATAATTCATCCATTTTATTCTGGCTTAGTCCCTTATTTATCAGGGGTTGCCACAGCGAAATGAACCGCCACAGAAAATAATATAACACAGATATAAAAATTGTTATGAAAAATTACAATGCAATTTGGAAACATTTGCAAAGAGAGAGAGAATATGCACTGGCGATATCTTTACTGCTCTATTCATTTAACCTAAGAAATGTAATGTTTAGACCATCACTGTGCCTCTCGCGATCTGTTCATTCACTCTCGTCGTCATGATTTCCGAGTATTTTAACTCATTTTTGGGGATCACGAGGCCGGTAAAAATATGCGGGAGATTCGTGGTGCTTCTGGGAGAGGTCAAGGTTTGATGAGATGCTAGATAGCTGCGAACGCGTCACAGCAGCTCAAAACAGTGCAAATACAATAGCTGCACCTGCATTAAAGAGCTTCACTCGCGCGATTCGCGCCAACAAACTAAACAGAGGTCCCATCTCATCGGTATATATTTTAGCTGTGTGACGCGAGCGCGCTTGTAGGCTATGCATAGGGAGCTCACGTGCGTCTTCAATCCTGTCAGATGTGGCGCGCGCACTCTCATTCCCATACAGCGGAGAGGGTCTGTGCGAAACTCCAATGTGCGCGATTCAGAGAGCAGAAATATGTAATCGCGCGACCATGTAGAGACAGAAATCACATGCCTTTGTGTAAATAAGATACTAGCTTGTTTAATAAAAGAAGTTGTGATCTGGCGCTGTATATAAAATAGAAATAACTGGACTTCAAGGGGGGCGGGGAAAGCCGTTGGGAGGGCGGGGCGCCCCGCCTTATATAATGGTAGGGGAAACACTGTATAATGACCCCCATAGTTCTAAAGTTTCTGATGCTATAAACAAACAAAACCTATTAGATCTAAATCAACTTTTTGAATACTTGCCAATAGATTAGTCCTTGTTGCTTTACTAACAATCAATTGTATATTTAAATGATGTTTTGATTCATAGTAAATTATACAATTATTACAGGGGAAACCCCTATGTAAGTTAGGTCAATTGGATAAAAAAAACAACAGCGATAGTCAATAGATCACTGCTTGGAGGTTTCAAACCTTTAACCTTTACTGCTTTTACAAAGTTTGTGAGATTCATAGCCACAAGATCCGACCACAGAAGTCCATACCCATTTTCCACTGTTTACTTTGGTGTTGACTGTGCAACTTTTCTAAGAGACTGCTAAACCATGATTTGAACGAGCTACCACTTTGTTTCATGCTGATCTATTATTGGTCTATTGTTGGTCTTATTACTTCAGGCACGCTGATAAATGAACAGTTTCCTCGCTGGCATGGTTTCTAGTGTTTTTGTGAAACCTGTTGGAAGGCAGAATTAGACTATACACTTGCGGTACGTAGAAAAGAGAGGTGGAGAGAGATGATTAATCTGCCACTCATAATAGTTTCCTGATGGACTGATGGACTCCAGATTCCCACATCACTGAGCCACCTGCTAACATCTCTCTCCGAAGCCAGCAGTCTCTCTCTGTCAGCCTTGGTTCCCAGATGGACCAATGTGGTTCAGTGTGACCACATCAGTGAATGCAGAGTATTGGGGTAATAAAGAGAGTCAGCAATCCCAATTTTTTATATATGTCTTCCAAACATCTCGAGTGGATGAAGTGAAGAGAGGTTTAGACACAGCAAGACACACTTCTGTTTGTCCTCTTTCCAGATGGTGTGGGCACTGTGAGGGTAAACACCTGTAAAATGTGCACACTCACAGCTGAAAGCCCCCAAAAAGATCCCAGCCACCTCACATCAAGACGCTTTTAATTTACTTTTTGACATGGGAATATACCATAACTCAGAATCTGGCCAGGTGTGTTAGCTTTGCTGACTCCAGCCACCCACCTGCTTTCTAGACTTTTGCAGTGTTTGCCTGGATGATCTCATAGTAACCTAATACCGCTATGCCCAGTCATTGCCCTTCCTGCCAAGAAGAACTGAGCGTGGAGCTTTTGAAGTCTTCTGGCCATGGATGAAGTCATCTCTTTGAGTCAGCAAAGCACGGAGAATAACAATATTTTCTGTGAAAAGCTTTTTATTACAGTATAGAGGTACAATATACGATTTTGTTTTCATTAAAGAATCCAAAAAACCATAGAACAGTGTTATATATTTTCTTGAATATACTTAAAATGTGCTAAACGTTTTGAAGAAAGTTCAAATCTAGAGAAATAAGCTATTTTAGGTAGTGACACAGACCGTGTGGCCATAATGACCTCACACACCTTCGATTTCCAATGTGGTTTATATAGATGGTTCCCACTATATATTCCAGTGTGGAAAACAGGGAAACAGCAGCGAGGCTTTAATATGGTGTGTTTTATTTGACTGCAAAGAGCAGCGTCAACAAGCCTAAAATGTATTTAGTCTAATAATCCAGCACTGCTTGTTCTCCATGTGATCACGAGGAGCAGAACCAGAAGTGGTGGACTGTGGCATAATAAAAGCTCCTACAATTATTCTGACCTTTATCCAAACATTGCTACATTTAGATACAAATCTTAGTACAGTGTCTACACTACCTGACTTTTCTAGGCTTCCCATGGTCTTGGGAAGAGCAAACTGACTGATCCATTTCAGATTGAACTGCATGTCTCGTACTTTGGTCACACTGTTCAAAAGAAAAGATCACTGGAATGTTTGGAAAGAGGGTAGAAGATGCAGAGGGAAATCATCAGTGAGGGATCTTATTGCAGGACCTCATTAGCTTAAAATGTTAATTGTGAAATGTAATGCTTTGGTCAATCAAGTCAATGAAAACAGAGTTGTGTGCGCAGAATAATGAATGAGACCTCCTATTATGCATTATAAAAGGTCATATTTTGGTTTTGGGGGTCTCCAATAACAGTCTGATAAGCATGCAAGTTCAAAAAACACTTTCATTGTCTTATAATATGCATTTATTTTTACCTAATTATCCCAACGACTCCCATATGATTCGCTCAGCAATTCATTTGTTCCCAAACCCCTCCTTAGCACGAAGCTAATCTGCGCTGATTGGTCCGATGACCCAGTCTATTGCAATTGGTTGACTGTGTTCAGTGTGAGACAGAGAGAAATGCCCACCATGGCATAGTCAAAGTGCAGAGTGTATGTATGAGCCCAATGCAGAAGTACAATGCAGTTAAACATCAGCATATTGCTCTATTCTTAACCACGACACACATTCAGTATTAATCCACACAGTGGCAAAAGCTGAACTATTTTGAAACTTGACCGCCGCACATGTGTAGGAACAGCAGACGGTGGCCATAGCAATGACAACCAGCAGTGGATCGCATTTAAATCCGTAAACAAAGCGGCAAGCGCCACATTTTCAACGTGGTTTTAGACGCAATATAGGAATATAAAGAGTTAACCGGATACAGTACAAGCCATGTGGAGCGGTTACAAGTAACAAAACACAATTAAATACATAATTTGCAATCTAGAGAAAACAAGGAGGCAACAATTTTAATCGTACTTACTTACACTTGTGAAATGGAGGAAAGAGTTTGCTACAGCTTGTGATGAGAATCAGCACTTCCAAGTCCGAGGCCATGGTGCTTCACCGGAAAAAGGTGGTTTACCATCTCCAGGTTGGAGGAAAGTCTTTACCCCAGGTGGAGGAGTTCAAGTATCTTGGGGTTTTGTTCACGAGTGAAGGAAGGATGGAACGTGAGATTGACAGGTGGATTGGTGCAGCGGCAGCAGTAATGCGGTCAATGTATCAGTCCGTTGTGGTAAAGAAGGAGTTGAGCCAAAAGGCAAAGCTTTCGATTAACCGGTCAATCTACGTTCCTACTCTTACCTATGGTCATGAGCTTTGGATCTCAGATACAAGCGGCCGAAATGAGTTTCCTTCGCAGGGTGGCAGGGCGCACTCTTATAGATAGGGTGAGGAGCTCTGACACTCGGGAGGAGCTCGAAGTAGAGCCGCTCCTCCTCCACATCGAGAGAAGTCAGCTGAGGTGGCTCGGGCATCTGTTTCGGATGCCTCCTGGATGCCTACCTAGGGAGGTGTTCCAGGCATGTCCCACCTGGAGGAGACCTCGGGGAAGACCCAGGACACGATGGAGGGACTATGTCTCTCGGCTGGCCTGGGAACGCCTCGAGATCCCCCCCGGAGGAGCTGGAGGAAGTGTCTGGGGAGATGGAAATCTGGGGTTCTCTCCTAAGACTGCTGCTCCCTGGGACTCAGCCCCGGAAAAACAGTAGAAAATGAATGAATGAATGGATATTTCACTTCACTTAGAGCTGTGGTACACACTGCATAGAAGGTAATTTTCAAAAACCCATAATAGGGGCTCTTAAAAAGAATCTCACTTAGTGTATGCATGTAGAAGTCATTCCCTATATTTTTGGGATGATTTCGATTTTTGTGTACAGCAACATTTTTGGCATGTTCCACTTTCCAGAACTCCAGCCATAACATCTTCCTCCACCAAAAAAACATGGGGCTTAGGAGAGTTGTGGAAAATAATTTCTTGTTTATCCAGGCTTTTGCTTGAATGGATTCATGTTTCCTTCTGGCTATGGATTTTCCCTTGTGTGGAGACTCAGCCTCCTCTTCTGGAAACCAAGGCCTTGTTTTCAATGGCTTCATGACATTGCATAAGAGATTATTTTATTTTGACAATTTGACTAGAAACCTCTGCTCAGCCCATATGGCTCCATCTGATCTTTCCTAGCAATGGGGTGTAGTCCAAAACATGCTGCTCACAGCATGACTGAGCAAAGTGTGATTCATAGTTCATTTCTATATGTTTGTAATCATCTTGTACTAGACATGAAAAGTGATCAGAGATGGTAAGATCAAACCAGTCAAGATCCCAAGACTTTCTTTTAGATGACCTATTAGATGGGTCCCACTTTATATTACAGGTAGGTGGCCTTAACTATTATGAACTTGCATTTAAAAAATAATACAATGTACTTACTGTTTTCATAATGTAAACACTTCTGATGCACTCTAAGTGGGATGTGGATAAGGTTGGGTATGGGTTTGGTGTATTGGGTAGGTTTGAGTATGGGTTAAGGTGTAAGGCATTGTCAACAGAGAAATCTTACCAAAGTCCTTACCAGTACATTTTGATTAAATTTATAATGTAATCTGTCTACTTATTTTTTTCCCCCTTTTCCCACACTTCTCTGCATAAATAAAGACCTGTCCAGTTGCATTTGAGGATCTGTCAACTTTTAGAGATTTTAGTAGACTACAGTAGCTCAGAAACCTTCAATATGCAATGTTAGTTGTTTCAAATCCAAGACATACTCTAACAGCAGGCAAAAGTCCCTCTTCCCAAAAAAAGATGTTCATTGAAACTGAGCTGCAAAAATGTGCCATTCATCACTGTGTCACTCAAATGAACATCCATGTTTACATATTAATGCTTAGTCAGTATTCAGCTGTATATACTGTGCATGAAGGTTAGCCAGTCAAAAAGAATCATTTTCAAGTCTTAAAGGGGACCTATTATGCTCCTTTTTACAAGAGGTCAAATGAGTTCATGATGTCCCTAGAGTGTGTATGTGAAGTTTCCGCTCAAAATACACCACATATTTTCTTTTATAACTCTTTGAAACTGCCTGTGACAGGCTTTGATCCACATTGTGCCATTTTGGTGACAGAGGGTGGAGCTACAAACACCTATGCCACAGTGAGATCATGAGAAAGTGATGCAAATGCTAAAGGCAGGGTCCCAACAACTGTGCCTTTGTCTTTGGGTAATACTTTCAAGATGGTCAGGGCAGGTGAAACCTCAGGATCTATTCAAAACCCTAAAACAAAATCAACTTCAACTAAAACTAGTCATGCCACCTACAAACTATGCCCCCTCCTAAAACATAATAGACAGGACGACTCTGTAACAAGTCTTTCAAAAGTCTAATTTGAGACAGACTTGTTACAGACTTCCCTTATCCCTGTAGGAGACTCTTGTAGGCTCTTGCAGACTCATGGACTTCTTGAAGATGCTTTATGACTGCAGACTAACCAACACGTCTCAATAAAGAAATTCTGTTTGTTTGAGTCTCCTGGATTGGGTTCTCATCTTTATTCATTTTTTTCCAACATAGCCCAACGTCAGGGGACATTGCATTTTGTTTGGAAGTGAAAATTGGATTGACGTCAGAACCCAATGTCAGGCCGCCATCACTGTGCAACGTCTAATGATGTTACAGCTTAACTCTGGAGGCAGCATTTGTTCACAAAGGCACCTCACAAAACAGATATCAGACAGATTTCTGAGAAAGCATAAAGATTTAATCATGTACAACTAAATAGAGAGAGGTTTGGTGAAAACTAGAGGGATATTTGGTTACTGCAATACTAACTTTTCACCACAAATACCATAAAAATTGGAATTTACACAAAATGACCCCAAGTGGTGCTTAGAGACACCTTTTTTTAAAAACTCAACTGTTAGAAATGCACAGGATTGTGGAATATTGAATGCAGCAAAGGACACTGAACTTTTCGCCCAATTGACTTCCATTCGTACCCATGCGAATGCGGCAGACCGGAAACCCAAGCTCATGTGACAAGTTTTGCATGTCGCTTTATTCCAAAGCTCAAGTTTGGTGAACCTTGACCTGGAAAACCACATCACGTGATTGCGTGAGACCAATAGAAGATCAAAATGTGACTTCTTTGTGCAGAAATTGAAAATATGGAGCAATCGCACATTTTATTAATGTCTAATCATCTTGTTTTATCCCGCAGCAACGTATGACAGAGTTTTACATGCTCAAACCTTAGTGTGACCACGGCTCTATACTGCTTTTAAAATTCAATCAATCTCCCGTTTCAGAAAGTGAAGCAGAATTTGGGTTTGGAGGGCAGCATTTTAAAGCTTTCAGATGCAGAAATAATGTTTGTTTCTTTGCAAACTACAAAATAGTGACTTTGTAAAAACATTGATATGACGCAGATGTAATACGTGTTCAGTCTACAGACATGAGCGCTTGACAACCAAAGCACCAATGCTGGACTACAGAGGAGTGTATGTGTGCAGGCACATAGTGTTTCTTTCCAAAGCCACATTGCCACCTACTGGCCTGGAAGAAACGAATACAGTATTTTATGCCATTTGCATATCTATGGGTGTGCCTCAAATCAGCTCCCTTAAAACATAGTCAGGGCACTGATCAGGATGTCAAACATTTTTCAGAAACTTCTTCCAGTGCCATTCCATTTTTAATAATATTTGTAAAGAAAGCATAGGCTCTAAATGTGTCATTTACATATATTTCAATTATTATGGACAACGAGTGCATGTTTTACCAAAACTAATATTGGATTACACGTGCGTGTAAAACAATATCATTTGCACAAAGAAATTATGGGGTTCTTCTCTAATGAAGTTATTACTCCACCCCGTTTAGAGCATCATTATGGGTGTTTTACGTTATAACTAACATGGTTCAAACGATGGATCTGTGACAGAGAAACTAAGGGTTTTTCTGAAACACTCCTCACTATATCATTCTTTTCCCAAACAATGCATCGTACTAAAGTTCAGGAGCGAGTTACGTCGTTGTTTGGAAAACCCACCTCAGAAGCACAGAATAGTGCACTCACTGCACTCCAACGAAACGGTCAGGTTTATAATCTAATAATACATATTAAACCTTTAACATCATTAAATGTACATGCTGAATCACTCATATGTGTTGGCTTGCACTGAATCACAGTCCTAAAAAAATTAAATTATTATTATTTATTATATATATTATATTATTACATAATATTATAATATTAATATATTATAATATTATTATTTATTTTTATTTCCAAGATCTGAGGTGAACTATCTGCTGCTGCTTTCAGTAGTATGGCACTAAATGGCATGTAAAATGGCATTCAAACTCAAAACAATATTAACATTTAACACGGGGGCCTCTGGGGTCAGAGACCCTGCAGGTGGAGGGCAAGGGGGCCTCTAGGGCCCAAACTGCAAGCCAAGGGAGAGTGGCTGGTCCCAGGGCAGCTCACTGGGGTCAGAGAACCTGGAAGTGGAGGGCAAGGGGCCCTACTGGGGCCCAGACTGCAAGCCCAGTGAGAGTGGCTGGCCCCAGGGCAGCTCCCTGGGGTCAGAGACTCTGTAGGTGGAGGGCACAGAGGTCTTCTGGGGCCCAGACAGCAATGTGTTTTATGCAGTGATAAATGTGTACCTGAGGTGATCATTTTTAATTTATCCTGTTGTTCACCTGTGAGAAATAGAAGCCGTTTCTAAAATATAAATTTCAGGTGTTAGCAAGAAGAAAAACTCCTTGTAATATGGAAAATATTCCTTCTATCGCGTGCCGTTGCTTTTATCTAGAATACAACTTAAATCAGCCTTAAGGCTGGATAGTCAGGCACGCTCCTGTTGGTGTCATCAATCTGGCAACCTGCACTTCTGTGTGTTTTGAACAAGCAGCAACATCCCACTCTCCCACGGGAAGCCAATACGGAAGTAACTAAAACTGCAATTCATCGACTCGCCTGTTGGGCTGGCTCCAGGAAGTCCAAGTGCTTTCTTTCTGCATTGGTAAATTGGCCATTTTTACAGCTGATAAAAACATGTTTACAGCCTGGTACAAACGATGGCTTTGGTGCAAATAGCTATGATTACCCTTCATGACAACTCTGAGGGGGGTGAATTTTTTTTATAACTCATCCGTTTCGTTTTTATTAGGTTATATTAAGTTTGCATAATTAAGGCGTGGCCACTTGAGTGACAGCTAGGTCTCGCTGGTCGCTGTCTCGTCACCTCAGCTGATTCTGGCTAATTGGCCACTGAGCTCGGCATATACATCGTATTTTTGTTTTGTTTAATGTTTCTTTACACCGTCATTTGCCTTTTGGAATTATTTCCTGCAATTATCAGATACTATAGCATGCTGTGTGGACTTAATTGTGCTTACAAACCGTTCAAGTTGCCTCCATTTCCCAGGTGAGGGAATTTATATGCTTATATACCATCTCTATAAATGTATTTGTTTCATTTAAGATCATTTATCATTTAAATGTTCTTTAGACCTGTAATGCACTCCAGAATCTGACAGATTGACTAGTTGTAGGCTGAAGCGTTGTCATACAGTGTTAGTGCTGGATTTTATAAACAGCCTTGCATTTACTAACACAGACTATATTTGAAGTAATTCGCGTTTTCCTCCTGTCGAAAAACGTCATAAGAACAATGTTTAGTGGCTCAATGTGTTACAACAGTGTTTTTAAAAGTCTAAACACTTTATTGATACAACCAGTGTACAACCAAGCACGTGTGGTGAGAACACAAATGAGTCACAGGTAATGAAGTATTAAGCGTTCTCCCAAAGTAATAAGTCTGTTTTAAGCCACGTCTAAGCATAATGCTGAGAATCCAGCATGCGTCTGTAGCTCCGCTCACTCTCCGCCTCTTTGCCCTTATTTGGTATCCCGCGTTTGGTGCGATGACGCGCAGACAAAATGGCGACGGTTGGCCGCGCCTACTTGTAGCTTCTTTTGCAGTGTTCAGAAACCTATGGGTGACGTCATGGATACTACGTCCATATCTTTTACAGTCTATGGTTTTGAACCAGGCGTGCAAAACCTAGTTCAACCACTGGGTGTCAAACTTACATACTGGATCTTTAATCTAGAGGTAATGCAGTGCAGTCCGGGTAGCTTTACAGGCATGTTAAAACTTTCTGGTTTAGGAATGACTCCACAGAAAGTGGATAAAAAATTGTGGCTGAAAAGATCTAAAAGTTTTGCAACTTTTGTTTTGTTTTATTGCTCGTTATCGATTTTCCAGCTTGCTGTGCCACATACCCTTTCACATACACACAACCTCACTCACCCCCATTAATGCGAGAGATCACAGGCTTCGTGTTTGTTTTGTTGCGGTCCCGCTTTGTGCTGCATTTCCGTGTGATGGATCCATGCAGATGTTTAAAACTGAGTTTTCACGGGGAAGTGGATCTGGTAAGCCCCTGCAGCCGTGTCCTCCTGCTAACCCTTCACACACACACACACATGCGCACGCCGTCTGCGTTAGTCATTGCTGCAATGGCTTGTGTTGTTTTAATGCCTATTGTTTCTGCAGCGCTGCTGGCTATAGAGTTCACACACTATAAATGAGTCATAATCCATTAGTGTGTTATAGTCCACCCTCAGGGCTTTCCATTCACAAATATGACGGCCTGTAGAGGGAGTCGCTCAGTGATGTTGAATGACAGAAGGATGAATAAAATCTTCCTTATCTGCTTGAGTTCTTCATTTTTAAGGTCAAATGAATGTGTGTGTGGCAATACTAGTAGATTCACTGCAGCATTACAAACCAGATTAGCTTTGTAAACTCAGTCAAAGTTTTTTTTTTTTACCTCCAGGAACTGACTGGATTACAAAAAAGTGAGTTTTCAATGTACAGTTGAAGTCAGAATTATTAACCCCCTTGTTTATTTTGTTCCACATTTCTAAACATAATAGTTTTAATAACTCATTTCTAATAACTGATTGATTTTATCTTTGTCATGATGACAGTAAATAATATTTGACTAGATATTTTTCAAGACACTTCTACACAGCTTAAAGTGATATTTAAAGGCTTAACTAGGTTAATTAGGTTATTTAGGCAGGTAATTAGGCAAGTTATTGTATAATGATGGTTTGTTCTGTAGACAAACGAAAAAATATAGCTTAAAGGGGCTAATAATATTGACCTTAAAATGTTTTTTAAAAAATTAAAAACTGCTTTTATTCTAGCCGAAATAAAACAAATAAGACTTTGTCCAGAAGAAAAAATATTATCAGACATACTGTGAAAATTTCCTTGCTCTGTTAAACATCATTTGGGAAATATTTAAAAAAGAAAAAAAAATTCAAAGGGGGGGTAATAATTCTGACTTCAACTGTTTGTATTTAAACAACATCCAAATTGTGACAATTATTCACCCTCATGTGAAAGTTCTTTTTCAGATATTTTCCAAGTGCAGTTTAAAAGATTTATTTTTAAGTTTTAAACTTAATAGTTTTAATAATTAATTTCTAATAACTAATTTATCAAGTGTTTCCCATGATGAAGTTACATACTATTAGACTACTAATTTATCAAGATACAAATACAATATGACAAAATGTCATAACAACGAATGTTTTATGTTACTTTAACTCATTTTAATCAGTTAATCACTTTACAACTAAATATATTTAGTCATACAAACTTCAACAATATTTTTTGAGATGATTAGAAAAGTTTATTTGATTCACCTAAAGATTTTAGGCAGCATTAGTTTTCCTACAGTGTACTGTAAATTTTAGTTTAAGTTTACTTAATTGAATTGCGCAAACTCATTGCATTAATTCAGGCAATTAAAATTGATTTTAACTTTATTGTATTGAGTATTTATCACTTACTAATATATTTAAAATACTCCTATACTCCTATTATAAGTTGTGCTGACTTCTGCCGGATCTGTAGTAAGTAGAGTTTTACAATTAATTTTTTACAGAAACCTACACAATAGCACAACCTTAAAATCTAAATCATGTCTCCATATGTTAATTGTGTTCAAAAATACACAATAACACTTATTTTACACATACATTTTCCAGAAAGTATGCTGGGAACTAGAAATCATGGTTAAGTCATTCAGTTTAAGTTGATTCTAATACAATAAAATTTGGAGTTCACGTAACCTGTTTGTATTAAGTTCAATGAACTTTCATTAAAACATATACAGTTGAAATCAGAATAATTAAACCCCCTTTGATTTTTTTTTTCCCTAGTTTTTCACGATTTTCTGTGATTTTTTGCGATAAAAATTAAATTTTTAAAAATTTTTATCAACTGCTCCTCAGCAGTTTTTAATCATTTATTCATTCATTTTCTTTTCGGCTTAGTCCCTTTATTTATCTGGGGTCGCCTCAGCGGAATGAACCGCCAACTTATCCAGCATATGTTTTACACAGCGGATGCCCTTCCAGCTGTAACCCATCACTGGAAAACATCCATACACATTCATTCACACACATACACTAAGGACAATTTTACCTTACCCAATTCACCCATACCGCATTGTGTTTGGACTTGCAAACTCCACACAGAAATGCCAGCTGACCCAGCTGGGGCTCGAACCAGCGACCTTCTTGCTATGAGGCGATTGTGCTACCCACTGCGCCACCGTGCTGCCCCAGTTTTTAATCTAATAATTGTTTTAATATATTAATTAAATCAGTTTTTAATCTAGTTGAATCTTTTAATCTTAATCTAAAAAATCAATTATTTTATATTTGAAAAAGAATACTAATATCCACACGAGGGCTAATAATTGTGCCTTTAAATGTATGGTAAGATGTGGTTAAATTAAAAAACAAATTCACAATTACACATTAATGAGAAGTTCAAAGCCAAATCCAAAATATAAAAAAAATGTTCATTCCAATAATATGAAAATAACAGCCTGATCTCACGAGGAAACTTAAGTATTTTACGTTTTGTCAGTTTAGTGGCTAATTCGTACGAGTTCAGTCGTACGAAAATGTACGATTTTAAAAAGGAGGCGTGGCACCCAACCCCACCCCTAACCCCAACCGTCATTGGGTGATAGGCAAATCGTACTAATTTGTACGAATTAGATCGTACGAATTCATACGAATTAGCCACTAATCAAAAAGTTACGAATTGGCCGTGAGATAGCGTTGGAAAATAATATTGAGATTTGGACTGTGTTTTGAGGGTTAAATAGTTTCCACTCTTTTGACTATCACTCTTCATTATACGCTGTTTTTTCCCCCCATCTCTCTCTCCAGCATTTCAGATGTTTTTGTCTTTTTTTTTTTTTTTTTTCACAGTGACAATATCCGCTATGATAACCTCAAACTGCATTGAGTCTGTCCAGCGGCTCACTGCTCACAAATAACCTGAGGCCAGACGGTTATTAGAAAGTCTGGAGCCGGCGTTTCCTCCGCGGTGAGGAGCAGGAGGAGCTCTTCTCTTCTCATATTAAATTGAAGACGAGGGTCCCGCTTCTGATCTGGCCACCACATTCAAATTAGCCTCCGCTTTTCCTTCATCTGCAGTCATAAACAATGCAATATGGTAACACTCTACAACAATCAGCTCAACAATATCAATAAATCAAACATTAACGCATGAACAAATGTGCAATGCATTTGGTAGTTTTATTGACAATAAAAATATGAAGAGTTTCGTTGCAAAACGAGATATATCCATTTAGAGAAATGTTGGGTATTTGACATTATTATGTAAGACATCAACAGTCAAGTTCATTCCCAATTTTTGTACATTAAACTTTTACTTGAGCTCAGTGAAGGCCAGGAACACATGTTCTTCAAATCCAGGATATTATTTATTCAGTTTTATGTCCATAAATAGTTCATAACTAAGTCAAAAACCATGCCCAAATGCAACATATTTATCTTAACATTGTCAAACATCTTAAATTGGTTAAAAAAAACAATAGATCATAAATATATGGAATAAAATATACAAAGATTGATTAATAATAATAAGATTCTGAATTATTTTTGGCCAGACACGTACACAACACAACACAACATAACTTTTTTTTTTTTTTTGCAAACGCTATATATCCACCATAGGCTATATTCTACTACTGTAATACCATTAAGAAGAGCTAGTGTAAGTAAGATTAACCGATCACACCAGTTGGGTTTCCAGGCACAGCTTCATGCGTTTTAAACAGTCGCGCGCATCACATCAGCTTTTGGGAGCGAGTGATCCTCTCATTCGGTATTCACCTGCTCGCGCGAACACAGTTATCTTTGTCAGTCGTGCTGCTTCTCGACTCTAAGATCGCATTTGCCATCCTTATTGTCGAACCCTGCTTTTAAGAAAACTACATCGAAATCCATGACGTCATAGCTTGACACTGAAGCTTTGATTCCCTGACGCCCCATTCACACGGGGCGTCAGCTTCAACGCTTCCCATTCACTTTGAATGGGTGACGTCAGGCGTTGCCGAACTGCATTGTGGATCCGTCGGCGCCGCTTCAGAGGCGTTGCTCGCTGCAGAAGTTTGGACATGCTCAACATTTCAAGCGCCGACGGAAGCATCAACCAATCAGATCGCTGTATGCAAATACACCAGCTCCAACAGTGGCCTATTGCTGACTAATTTTATTGGCTGACGCTGCTATGACGGTCGCGTCAGCCCCAACTTCAGACACGCCCTCTGTCAAGCGTTGAAGCTGAAGCCTCGTGTGAATGGGGCGTGACTGACAGACAGCTGTTGATCAGTGACAGAGACAGCTCGCCTACAGTATAAGCAATTAAATAGTAAACGTATTTTAGTTAGCCTATTGAATCCTCTTTCTAAAAATATATGTTTTTTTTTTATATTATTGTTAAATCAATGAGCAAACTCAGAGCACTTCACCAGCGGTGACTCTCTTCCCAGGGGATGCTGAGCTCGGGCAGCATCCAGAACGTTCTATAACTAGGGCCGGTGCATCCATAGATGCGACCAAGGCGGCCGCCAAGGGCAGCAGAATAGGCTGCGTCTGCGACAATCTCCCCACCGCCCCGGTCCTCGCTGTCATACGCGCAATCACACTCGTCTCTTGTTTTTGCTTTCAGTTTGAGGGCGGCATGATCATCTTTTACCTAGAGCTCCAGTTCAGTTTGCTCCGGCCCCGTCTATAACCGTTATAACGCACTTTGTAAAGAAACTGGTCTGGCGGATATCGCGTTTTGTGAAAAAATACATTTTAAAGTAGGCCTAAAATGTACATTCTCCAATGTTATTAATGGCAGCAATTCACACATAGATTAAGGTACATCTGAACAGTGATTTACAATAATAAAATCCAAATGTCAAAAAATGGCGTTTATCGCATTTTGCAACCAAACTCTTCATTTAACTCTTCATTGTTAGAGCTTGTTATCTGGGGTTCACTGAATAATATGAACAGATACAAAATGTTTATCATCATATGGAAATCTGATATACACTCACCGGCCACTTTATTAGGTACACCTGTCCAACTGCTTGTTAAATTTCTAATCAGCCAATCACATGGCAGCAACTCAATGCATTTAGGCATGTAGACATGGTCGAGACGATCTGCTGACGTTCAAAACGAGCATCAGAATGGGGAAGAAAGGTGATTTAAGGGTGCTTTTACATCTGTAGTTCGCTTTAGTTGGTCCGGACCAAAGGCAATAAATGATACATTGTAGCATTTTCTGCCGTCTTTGAGTCGTTTTCATACCACACTGATTGTTTTAGTCCAAACCAGTTGAAAAGAACCAAAATGCAGTCATGTGACAAAACCCACATCACTCATTGGCCAGATGTTGTTGAACATATTTCCTAAACTGCTTTTCGATTGGTCAGAATTCACGTGCGGGAAAATGCCAATGGAACTCCTGCAAGTAAACAAACCGGCAGACACAAAATGTTGCTTTTTACCATGGAGGGACGACTGCTTTGGCTGATTGTATCCCTGCTCATTGTATACTATATAGTTTGTATACATCACTTTAGAGAAACTATAGAGTTCGAGAATGAAGCGTGGCTGTGGTTGGAAAACAATGTTTTAAGGCATTGCAAACGGCGAAGGCGCATCGCACGTCACTTTAGGAGAAGGCGTGAATTAATTTAGCTAAACTGTGACATAGTCATCTTCCGGAAATATTACCAACGATCCATCAGGTAATGTTTTCCCCCTCTCTCTTTCTGTTATTAAAGCGCTGTCAACAAATACTTTTCCTCCACATTTCATAATGCACAGCGCATCGGCCAACGGCAGCTGGATTAGTCTAAAAAGGCGCAGTACTTTTTGCGGTTGGGTCTGTTTTAGTTCGGATCATGTTCTCACCACAAACAAACCGCTCCAGGGTTCGAACAGGGTTCCACCTCTTCAAGGAGGTCTCGGTACGCTTTTTTGGTTCGCTCGAGTTCGATTTCTACATACACACCTGCCCAAACGAACCGCACCAAGAGGGAAAACGAACTCTAGTGTCATTCAACCGAACTAATAAGGCAGGTGTGAAAGCACCCTAAGTGACTTTGAACGTGGCATGGTTGTTGGATATTTTCTTGGCCCATTAGTACCAATTGAGCATTGTGTCAATGCCACAGCATGAACAAATGTGCAATGCATTTGGTAGTTTCATTGACAATAAAAATATAACT
This sequence comes from Danio kyathit, assembly GCA_903798195.1. Classification (NCBI taxonomy): domain Eukaryota; kingdom Metazoa; phylum Chordata; class Actinopteri; order Cypriniformes; family Danionidae; genus Danio; species Danio kyathit. Next base: position 4,585,947 of record LR812541.1, on the reverse strand, counting down.
CCTTATTGTTAGTTCTTGTTATCTCGGGTCCACTGAATAGTATGAACAGATACAAAATGTTTATCATCATATGGAAATTTGATATACACTCACCGGCCACTTTATTAGGTACACCTGTCCAACTGCTTGTTAACGCAAATTTCTAATCAGCCATTCACATGGCAGCAACTCAATGCATTTAGGCATGTAGACATGGTCAAGAGGATCTGCTAATGTTCAAACCGAGCATCAGAAAGGGGATTTAAGTGACTTTGAATGTGGCATGGTTGTTGGTTATTTTCTTGGCCATTTAGTACCAACTGAGCATTGTGTCAATGCCACAGCCTACCTAAATATTGTTGCTGACCATGTCTATTGCTTTATGACTACAGTGTCCCCATCTTCTGATGGCTACTTCCAGCAGGATAAAGCACCAATCATCTCAGACTGGTTTCTTGAGCATGACAATGAGTTCACTGTACTCAAATGACCTCCAAAGACATCAGATTTCAATCCAATAGAGCACGTTTGGGATGTGGTGGAACGGAAGATCACATCAGATCAAAGGTAAAAAAAAATAAATAAATATAAAGCAAATAATAATAACTAATAGTACATTTTAACAAACTATTACTGTGTAAATCAGGGCAAATGTGTTATATTATAAGATTAAATCATAAGCTTGATAAAAAAAACTTGATAAACCTTTGATAAGACAAAATCTGAACCTTCATTTCTGTAAATGTATTTTGTTCACTGTGATTGCTGTTGTCAGATGTGTTCAGAGACTGTGGGATGAGTGTAATGTGTCCGCTCTGCTCCTCCGGCCTGTGCAGCAGTGGGCTGAGGCTTGAACTTTGTTTGTTTGGCCTTGCTTCACTGTTTTCAGTGGCTGCAGTATCAGGAAAAGACACAGCGTGACTGGAGAACAGGACAGTCATGCTTACTCTACGTCTCTGTCATGTGTGACTCAGACCCAAATAGACAAACACCTATTCTAGCATCACCACACTTCTGCACTGTTCATGCACACAGCAGCCAGCAGACATTCAGAAATAAACATAACAAAGAAATATGAAGACCCACTGATGACAAATTACTAGACAAAAAACAACAACTTTTACAAAACAACTAATACACTTTAGCAAAAAAAAAAAAGTTTTTATTTTACTTTTTAGTTTTTACTTCACTTTATTTTGGTCCATTTGTTGAATTTAAGCTACATTGCATCTACATGCCAACTAATTCTCATTAGATTATAAGTAGACTGTTAGGTTGGGGTTTGGGTTAGGTTAGTGTAAGTTGACACGTACTTGCAAAGTTTCTTATAGTCAGTTAAATGTCTGTTGAAGAAGCAGTATCAACAGATATTAAGCAGACAGTCTACTAATACTCGGGAACTTGGGTTCTGCAGCAGAACAATAAATAACAGCACACCAGCAAGTACATTTCTGAATGGCTGAAAAAAAAGACTTTGGAGTGGCCCAGTCAAAGTCCTGACTTAAATCCAATTAGGATGCTGTGGCATGAACTTAAAAAGTCAGTTTACACTCAAAAACCCTCTAATAGGGCAAAATTACAACAATTATGCAAAGGTTCCAAAAGGTTGCCAAATTCCTCCACAGTGCTGAAACAGACTCATTGCAAGTTACCGAAAATCCTTGATTGCAGTTGTTGTTGTTAAGAGTGGCCTATCCAGTTATTAGGTTTAGGCCCAGTTTCACAAACAGGGTTTAGCTTAAGCCAGGACTAGACCTTAGTTAAATTAGGCCATTTAAGCCACATTTATAAAATCAGCCTTAGAAAAATACATTACTGGTGTGCACCTGTAAACAAAAAATGACATTGACATATTTTAAGACATCTCACTGCAAGTTATTTTCAGTTGAGACAGCTCAAACATGCAATTTAATCCAAGACTAGCCTTAAACCTTGTTTGTGAAACCGGTGGTTAGGGTTCAACACTTTTTCACACAGGGCTATGTAGTTTTGTATTTTGTTTTTACTTGTGTTATTTTGACTAATATTTAAATTAGTTTGATGATCTGAAACATTAAAGTGTTGACAAACATGCAATTAAAAAAATCTGTAAAATGGTGCACATTTTTTCACACCCCTGTACTAGGTGCTAGATAGCACTTAAAGTGGTTCCCCTATGATTATGAGCCAAAGCACCACTATTTGTGTTATTTAGCACCATTTCCTTGTGAAAATTATAACAAAATATAAATATATAAATATAGCTAAATATAGGCTTATTATTTAGGCCCATTAGTATGAAAAAATGCTTGTTTTACCTAAACTAATATTGGATGAAAAAAATGTGCATTCATGTGCATTTAAAACAATATCATTCAACACAGGCTCATTCTGACTACGTACTCCTATATACATTTCTGGAGACAGCAAAATACATCCCAGGAGCTACTTTTTTGCAGTTTTTATTTTTGCGAATCAGAGGCCGCTGTATATGCTTTTTCAGATCTCAAATTTCTCTTGCGAGTTTCATTCGCGGCTGCAGTTTTCACGTAAATCCACCAGAGGACGCTGTCAACTGACTGTCTACTGATTAAATGACTGACGGACTGTCTGACCTACCCTCCCCCTTCCCTAAACTCAACCAATAGCGTTTTAAAAAGCACCAATTGACCCGATTGCATCTCGATTGCATGTCAAGTCCACCGAAGTACATGTCGAGCTAGTGGACAAGCTGGTAATGGCTGAAAAGCCATCCATACAGAGCTAAACGGTCAGCTGGTAAGCGTGAAAAGGAATGGTTTCAAACTGCCCCGTAGCATTCGTTTTAAAGATGAAATGCAGCCATACTGGCTACATAATTCACGATCTCCAGAAACATATATAGGGCTACATTTTCAGAATGAGCCTATGTTGATATCATTTGTACAAAAATAATTATAATACTTTAATGACATCTTTCTCTAAATAAGTTGTTACTCTGCCCCATTTACAGCATCATTGTGGACATTTTTTTACGTTATAACTAAGGTGGTTCAATTGATGAATCTGCGACAGAGCAACTATGGTCTTAGGAAACAGTCATCACTACATCATTCATCTCTCAAATGACGCATCGTACTATAGTCACAAGTTATGTCATTGTTTGGGAGAGCTGTTATTTTTACGTCGCATGTAGAACCTCTTTGTTCAGGCTTCAGAGCTACAAAAGACTAAATTGCTTGATTTGATTTCTACATTCAAAGTTTGACTATTACAAGAGCTGGAATCACTGGTCAGATGTGGTAGAAACAGCACACTGAGGACATCTGCTGGTTGCAAGGTGGTAATGCAAAAATGAAAAGCATAACTCATCAGTGTGAACAAAAATATATTGAGTGGTATATTTACATTTATTGCTATCGTGCTTGGTGTGAACAGGCCTTAACACCAATAACTGTGACGATCATTTAACTGTCCACTCATTCCAACACTAATCTGGTGAAGAATGAGTCGGTTCACTTTTTATAACACAGATTGCTCTGTCCTGTGTCATGCTGTACTCTAACAGTCCCAGCACAACGCACACACACATACACACACACACACACACACACACACATTCACAGCCTAAGAAGAACTAAACATTCCAGACACCTGCCATTCAAACAAAAACAATGTCACTGTTCTACAAAGTTAGATAAAGTCAAGCCACAACTTTATCTAAGTGTTATTTGTAGTACAGAGAGCTGTACTGCTGTCTGTCTCTGCACAGTCTCTCCTAGCTGTCACAAAAACTCTTTCTTCACAAGTGTTCAAATTTATGGAAATACAGAAGAGTCAGGACTTCACATTGAAACTGAGATAGACTAGACCCAAGGAGACATGATAAAAACCTAGAAATGATCAACTCTCATTATTGAGTCTGTTTGTGTTGAATGACCACCTGTAGTTTACTAGTGTGTATATATATATATATATATATATATATATATATATATATATATATATATATATATATATATACACACACACACACATTTTTATGTTACAGCCTAATTTCAAAATGGATTAAATTCATTTATTTCCTCAAAATTCTACACACAATCCCCCATAATAAAAACGTGAAAAAAAGATTTGAAATTGTTGCAAATTTGTTAAAAATAAAAAAACCTGAAAAATCAGATGTACATCAGTATTCACAGCCTTTGCTCAATACTTTGTTGATGCACCTTTGGCAGCGATCACAGCCTCAAGTCTTTTTGAATATGATGCCACAAGCTTGGCACACCTGTCTTTGGGAATTTTTGCCCATTCCTCTTTGCAGTACCTCTCAAGCTCTATCAGGTTGGATGGGAAGCGACGATGTACAGCCATTTTCAGATCTCTCCAGAGATGTTCAATAAGATTTAGGTCTGGGCTCTGGCTGGGCCACTCAAGAACATTCACTGAGTTGTTGTGAAGCCACTCAGTTGATATTTTGGTGGTGTGCTTTGGGTCATTGTCCTGCTGGAAGATGAACCGTCGCCCCAGTCTGAGGTCAAGAGCGCTCTGAAGCAGGTCTTCATTCAGGATATCTCTGTACATTGCTGCATTCATCTTTCCCTCTATCCTGACTAGTCTTCCAGTTCCTGCTGATGAAAAACATCCCCACAGCATGATGCTGCCCCCACCATGCTTCACTGTAGGGATGGTATTAGCCTGATGATGAGCGGTGCCCGGTTTTCTCCAAACGTAACGCCTGCCGTTCACTCCAAAGAGTTCAATTTTAGTCTCATCAGACCAGAGAGTTTTGTTTCTTATGGTCTGAGAGTCCTTCAGATGCCTTTTAGGCAAATTCCAGGCGGGGAGTGACTTCCGTCTGGCCACTCTACCATACAGGCCTGATTGGTGGATTGCTGCACAGATGGTTGTCCTTCTGTAAGGTTCTCCTCTCTCCACAGAAGAATGCTGGAGCTCAGACAGAGTGATTATCGGGTTATGATCACCTCCCTGACTAAAGCCCTTCTCCCACGATCACTCAGCCTAGATGGCCGGCCAGCTTTAGGAAGATTCCTGGTGGTTTCAAACATCTTCCACATACGGATGATGGAGGCCGCTGTGCTTATTGAAACTTTCAGAGCAGCAGAAATTTTTCTATAACCTTCCCCAGCCTTGTGCCTCGAGACAATCCTGTCTCGGCGGTCTACAGACAATTCCTTTGTCTTCATGCTTGGTTTGTGCTTTGACATGCTCTGTCAACCCTGGAACCTTATATAGACAGGTGTATGCTTTTTCAAATCATGTCCAATGAACTGACTTGACCACAGGTGAACTCCAATGAAGCTGCTGAAACATCTCCAGAATGATCAGTGGAAACAGAATGTACCTGAGCTCAATACTTTCCGGATGCACTGTATATATATATATATACATGTGTGTGTGTGTGTGTGTGTGTGTGTGTGTGTGTGTGTGTATATATATATATATATACTGTATATGTAACGTTACCAGATATTACTACTGTAGTGTTAATACTGTAATGCTAGTAGATACACACAACTTGATCATTACAAATAAATAATCACAATCATCTTTAAATGCATGGAATTTGAATAGGCATTGCATGAACATTATATTTTAGTTTACAAAAAATTATCAATACATTCAACAGTAACTTTAAAGGTTCTGTGTGTAAGTTTTTGACACTTCTAAAGCATAAAAACACCATAATATGTTTGCAGATATTTAAGAAACATGCTAAGTGAATGTTCTTGTTTATCTGAAAAAACAATGCTTAAGATATTCTTTCTTAAGATCTTTTTAAAGCAAATGTAAGTTGCATGCCGGCAGGTCTGTTTGTTTTGGTCAAGCCACCTAATGCCAGTTTAGCCAATTATATTTTAGCACCCTGCGTTGCTTTGCTAGAAAACAGATTCTTTTGAGATTATTTGATTCATTTAGTCAGGAAGGCTCTTGAAGTGTGTGTCCGCGACTGAAATGCGACCTCCGGTGGACATTAACAGACTCTGAAAAGAGACGCAGATTTAGAGTTCCGCATGAGGTGGTTATTAATTAGCATATAATACAAATATTATGAACGTAAACATTTGGTGAGCAGGTTACATTGTAACCCTGTGTCCTAACAACTTGCTATGTGACAAGATTTGCTGTGATAAGAAATTGGGCTGTTTGCACCAGACGCAACTCGATAGAAATTTAAATACAGCCATTCAGAAGCACAGAAAATGCTTGCACTCACTGCACTCCAATGAAATGGTGAGGTTTATAATCTAATTAATACATATTACCTCTTTAACATTATTAAATGTACATGCTGAATCGCTGATATGTGTTGGCTTGCACTGAAGTTCCATTTCAAACGATTTATTTTATTTTCCAGATCTGAGGTGAACTATCTGCTGCTGCTTTCAGTAGTATGGCAATACATGTCAGGTAAAATGGCATTCAAACTCATATTATTAGCATTTAACACTGAATAACACACATGAGGTGTACCTGAGGTGATCATTGTCAGTTTTCTGCTGTTCAGCTGCAAGAAGTTAACAATATAAATTTCAGGTGTTGGTTAAAACTAAAACTCCTTTTAATATGGAAAATATTCCTTCTATCGCGTGCCGTTGCTTTTAATTAGAACACGATTGAAATCAGCCTTTAGGCTCGACAGTCAGGCACACTGCTGTTGGTGTTGTCAATCTGGCAACCTGCGCTTGTGTTTGTTTTGAACCAGGTGTGCAATACCTAGTTCAACCACTGGGTGTCAGACTTACTGCACCTTTAACTATAATTCAAAGAGAATCGACAGAAGAATTATGAATGTTCATAGTATAAATAAAAATATTAAGTAAACTTTTTCGATGATATAATAATAAAAAATAATAATAATAATAAAAATACATTTTAACTGTTTGTCATGTGTATATTCACAGTACAGTTTGCCCTCTTGTTAAGATGGCTAGGTTAAAATACACTGTAAAAAATGTTGGGTTCAACACAATTCCTTCATGTTTTTCCAGCACAAATCAATTAAGTTAACCTTTAATGTTTTTACAAATTTAAGTAGATTAAACATAAACAATTAAGTTGTCCCCAAAAAACACAATAAAATTGTGTTGTTTCAACTCATTGTAAATAAGTAGTTTGAACAAGTCATTTTTGAGTGTATAGACATGCTGTTGAAGTCTTTATCCAGAATCTGTCAAGCCGTGTGTCTGTACGCTACATACTTCAAGAGGGTCACTGGATCTGCTCTTCATGTAATGCATCTCTGTATGGACTGACAGGTTGCAGGTGTACCATGATTCAGCCTGTCAAACACACACTATAAAGCACAAGTGTGTATGAAGAAGGTCCGCCAGCTCGCTAACAGCACCCAGGGGCAAAAAAAGTGTTTGATGGTGGATTAAGTTGTTGTGGTTTTGTGCCCGCAGCAACAACATCTCCTCTGGTCTTCACGGCTTCTGCTCTCTTATCATTCAGAATGGTCCATTTCACTTTCATCTGTAACACACTATTGTCAGAGGAGCAGCCAAAGGGCTCTTTCTTTGTCTTTGTTTACCACACAACATCTGCGAGAAGGTCTATAGCCTTCACTTAAACGCCTGTGTTCTGACACTCTAGTTCACCCTAGTTACACACTTCTCGTGTCTGCGTGCTTCATGAGCGCCGTTCGCTTCTGACGGTTCACCTTGATGTGAAGGAGAACGACATCTGAATGATATAAATAATGCAACTGAATGAGTATGACACGGTGCAGTTGTTGGAATCGCTGTCTTATGGCTCTCGGTTTCAGAAATGTCATTTGAAGGTGCCGTGTTGAAAGAGCCCCCATTTCTTCAGCACATGCAGATTTCAGAGTCGCCACCGGTTTGGACTTGTTTTCCAGTAAAAATAAATTTCACGCAAGTTTTAAACACTCCTGCGGGCCCTCTTGTGTGTCACTTTAAAATTTCCATGACAACATGTCAGTTTTAAGTGACACATCTTAGCCCAATGGTTTAAGAATATATACATGTATACAGTTAAAGTCAGAATTATTACCCCCCCTTTGAACTTTTTTTTCTTTTTTAAATATTTCCCAAATTATGTTTAACAGAGCAAGGAAATTTTCACAGTATGTCTGATAATATTTTTTCTTCTGGAGAAAATCTTATTTGTTTAATTTCGGCTAGAATAAAAGCAGTTTTTAATTTTTTAAAACACATTTTAAGGTCAAAATTATTAGCCCCTTTAAGCTATTTTTTTTTTGATAGTCTACAGAACAAACCATCGGTATACAGTAACTTGCCTAATTACCCTAAACTGCCTAGTTAACCCAATTAACCTAGTTAAGAATTTAAATGTCACTAAGCTGTAAAGAAGTGTCTTTAAAAATATCTAGTCAAATATTATTTACTGTCATCATAGCAAAGATAAAATAAATCAGTTATTAGAAATGAGTTATTAAAACTATTATGTTTAGAAATGTGTTGAAAATCTTTTCTCTCTGTTAAACAGAAATTGGGGGAAAAAATAAACAGGGGGGCTAATAATTCTGACTTCAACTGTGTGTGTGTGTATATATATATATATATATATATATATATATATATATATATATATATATATATATATATATATATATATATATATATATATATATATATTAGGGCTGCACGATTAATCGTATTATTATCACGATAACGATATTTGTGGCCCACGATCAATAATTTAATATATCGTCGTGATTTTACAGTATAAAGACCAAGCCGTTATTCTAATGTGTGAGGTTTACGAATTGTACCGCATTACAAGCATGAGGTGACTGCATGTAGATTGCAAGTGTTTTTTTCGAGGAATGCAATGTTGATCAGGCCTTTGCTCCTGTTCAGCCCAAACTTTCACAAGGTAACACAACAAACCTTATTACCGCCTTAAAAGCCATAACAAAGTGGCTGTCATCAGTGGGTTAATGAGCTCAGGAGAATTTTGCTTTGCATTTTTCTCTGCATTACAAACATCACTAAACCAGACAATATTTGTTTTATAAGTTAACCAAATATTCGCGGAGATTCAGCTGTTTTTTTCTGACGCGTTTACCAGTCATGTAGACAGAAGAAACTGTATCCAATTGTTTCAATGTAAAAAAAAAAAATAGTCATTGTGGCCCTGTTCACGCGGGTATTGAGGTTCGTTTTCATCAATCTGATGCAACTTTTATTATCTACAAGAAAAGAAAATGTAATTAAAAGTTTCAGATCAATTAATTTGTAAAACGACTAGCATTAAATATGCATTAAATAATGAAATAGATTACTAATTTCCTTTATTTCCGATTAGACCATGCACTTTATTCTGTTTTACAGCTTTAATATGTATATATGATTTTTTTTTAAATAACATTCGTTTAACAAATATTTTAGCACATCGATAGTAATTAAATTACCTGTCTTTTGATTAAAAACTTTATGCAAAGGATCAGGGGCCTCATGTACAAAGACTTGCGCAGAATTAATACTAAAACATTGCGTACGGACAAAGCTGTAAATGTGCGTACACAGTAAAAAAATCTGATGTATGAAACACTGCGTACACGGAATCCCACGCATATTCTCTTTGTACAATTAACATGAAACTGAGCGCACGTGCACTAGCGCAAAACCCCTCCCTGGCTCCTCCCCCGTATAAATATGGTAATGTCTCCACTTTGGCAAAACCAAAGAAAAAGCAATGGCAAAAGCAAGCAAGAGGAGTAACTTCACAGAATGGGAATTGGAGGTGCTCCTAAGTTTGTCCCCCTTTTTATTAACAATTTATAACAAAAGAAAAAGAATAGAGTGGGAGAGTTTAGCTGGCGCAGTTAACGAGGTCTGAACATCGCACTGTGAGTGAATTAAAAAAAGAAATGGTCCGATGTAAAGGTGCAGGTTAAGAGGACAACAGCGGCGCACCGTCAAAGTGTGGACCGAACAGGTGGGGGAACAGGGGATGCTGAACTAACACCCTTTGAGGAGAGAGTTGCCTCAATCGTGAGACTTTACTGTCTGGAGTAGTATCCTTGTCTGTGAGAGACACGGATGTATTAGAGGAACACTTTGTTAGGGCGGTATAGCAGCACCCCTCTGCTCTTATCAAGGCAGCGCCACCGGCATTTCAGCTGCCCAATCGCATTTGAGCATCACATTTACTGAATGGAAATGTTTCCGATTCACGTATGCAAATTCTTCTTCAGATGGCGCCTTTGTAGCAATGTGCGTGCAGTTGACCGATCCGATTACATTGGAAAAACCGGCAATCACTGCAAATTGCTTGGCTGGTCAACTGCATGGTATGTAAACCTTATATACCTGCTAGACATGCGGATGATCCCATCCCATACAGCTGGCATTGCACGGCTCAAAGACGACTGGCTTAACCTCGAGCGGTCTGCCAGTTCCCTTTGGAAAGAACCAGTTGCCAGGATACTTTGTTGGTGCGATTATTTTGTAGTGTGCAATTTAAGATAATTGCCTTTAGGAGTCGCCAATGGAAATAAAACAAACACACACGAGAAATACACGTACGCCAGACATGAAGTTGGCGCAGACCAACGATGAAATCTGCCGTACGAAAAGTTTCTGTGCGTATGCAGCGCTGATACATGAGGCCCCAGGAATTGATCGCGCGCGCAAAAAAAAAGCAATCATCCAATACATGCATTGCTCTCATGCCACATTTTACTGTAGACCCAGTCTTAGGTCCCCCCTAAATGTTCTCATTGGATGAGATGCATGATGACACGCATCCCATGCCTTTACTGTTCAACATCCCACCCCTCCAGTGAACCATTGTTTGTCTGTGTGTGTATTTAGAGCCAGTGAGCAATGGACTTTTAAAATAAAATAAAAAATGTGTTAACACATGCTAAAATGACATAAATTAATTAATAGTGTTAATTTAATACAATAAAACAATAATAATCCATTGACCTGCTCAGTATTTGTTCATTCATTAATTTTCCTTCGGCTTAGTCCCTTTATTCATCAGGGGTCACCACAGTGGAATGAACCGCCAACTTATACAGCACATGTTTTACACAGCAGATGCCCTTTCACCTGCAACCCAGTACCGGGAAACCGCCCAGTCTTATAAAATACAAAAATTTATATGTTGGTTTAACTGGGAGAAGAATAGAGTAAACGTTCTCAAAACCTAAACAGTGTGTATCTGCTGTAAATAACCAGCCTGATCTCACGAGGAAACTTACGTATTTTACGCTTTGTCAGTTCAGTGGCTAATTTGTATGAATTCGTACGAGTTCAGTCCAGTGTTGCCAGGTTGGAAATGTGAAAGTATCATACCAGAACCTTAAAATTATCGTATTTGGAGGAAAATTATCGTACACTAGTCAAACGGAGAGTATACAGCTATTATCTAGACAAAAAGTGTTTTGACACAACGTGCAAATCACCACAATACGTAAAAAAAAAAGGCGTACCTTAGTGGGAAGGTTCAAACTCCACCTCGAGTCTCTGTTATCGAATATCTGCGTGTGTTGCCAGATGATGAGGGATTCATTTTGCGGTACAAATTGGATGCCTACATGGAGCGCAACATAGTGCTGGTTGGCTTGAAAGCAGTGCACCCTCCCGAATTTTTAACACACTAGTCTGAGGTGTGCACCACGAGCCGATCCAGAGGATCTGTAATGAGCCGATCTCGTGACTTTGTTTTGATGAGATTAACTTTGGAAAAACACGTTCACATGATGCATTTGAATGGGGAAAAACGAGAACAAGGGCAAACTCCCCTGTCCTTCTCACCTTCCTTTTCAGCACTACTTTTTAAAACTTTACAAACAACTCACGGCCGTGCGCAGCCAGTGTTGCCAGATGTAGCTGACTGATTCCAGCCCAAAAACTATCCAAAACCCAAAAAAATCTGGCAACACTGCGCCCAGCAGGAGCGTTAACTCGTGAGAGAGAGTCATTCTCCACGTTGATTGGCTGAGAAGATGTAACGTAAGATGAGATAGAAAACGTGTCTAACTCCACCTTCTCCTGTCACAGACAGCAGACACAAGATGCAGCTATCAATAAGTATAGAAGCCCTAAGATTACAATGAAACTCATTTTAAATGCCATAAATTTCTGAAATTATCGTACAGTATAGGATTTTTTTCATCATTGATCGTACATCGTACAGAGGTCGAAATTATCGTACAAATACGATAATTATCGTACGTCTGGCAACACTGGTTCAGTCGTACGAAAATGTACGATTTTAAAAAGGAGGCGTGGCACCTAACCCCACCCCTAACCCCAACCGTCCTTAGGTGATGAGCAAATCATACTAATTTGTACAAATTAGATCGTACGAATTCATACGAATTAGCCACTAAATCAAAAAGTTACAAATTGCCGTGAGATTGCGTTGAAATAACGCATATTGTTGGTTGTGTTTAAAAATAATTATATAAGTCTCCATAGATGAAGCATCCAGAAAAACTCAAGACTTACAGAAGAAAGAAATGAAAACGAGCAGGGAGAGAAAGACTGTGCTCTGTTGTCCTCCTACACATCGTGATCCTGCACCTTTCATGTGCAAAGCAGATGTAGTCAATTGACATGCTAATGAGACACACACACAGAGATATGCAGGGACATTCGCTCATACACACATTCCCATGTATCAGTTCAAGCCCTCGCTGTCAGCCAGGCTCATTCCCTCCTCCCTCCACCCGCTTGTGCTCTCTTTAAGTGGAAACGATTGGAATTGAGTTCAGCGTTTCTCCCTTGAGAGGAAACCTGCCTGCCAACCGCCGTCCCGCCACACACTTACCAACCAGTGTGTGTGTGTGAGAGTCGCAAATCCTTTACAGCAACTTCGCACACTGCCATATTCCTGTAGATTGGTGACTAATCTACAGGATTAGATTAATTAATTAGTGGTTAATTGCCCTCGTAATGCTCCAGGGAGTGAGAATAAAGGATACTGTCTGTAGGTGTGTTTGCTTTATATGTAGGATTCTGCACTTTTTCTAGGTCATTAATCAATGTGTGATAACTTGTCTTTCAGAGCGTTATGCTGATAAGAGGAAAAATAATGAAAAAAGTAGAAAAATGCAAAATGGAAACATTTTCATTTGTGGTGTAAAGCTTTTGGATCCCAGCGAGTATTGGAGGTTCTCAATTGCATTCCAGTGGATGCAGTCCAAAATTTGTTTGCAGGTCTGTTCTGATAGAATCACAGATTGGAATCAATGCTAAATGCATACATGAGGTGTAAAACAGATTGCACATTTCACAATTTTAACAATTGGCTCACTTGGAGCAGTTGCTTCAGAACCTGGGACTCCCCCATCGCTGCATTGCAAAGTTCAAGCTTGGTGAACTCTGACCTGTGAAATCGCATCACTTGACTGCATGAGATCAATCGAGGATCAAAACATGACCTCTCTGAACAGAAATTTACAACATGGACCAATCACTTGCTTTTTTAAATGTCTAATAATTTTGTTTAATCCCGCCCCTTTTAGCAGTGCCGTACGACAGAATTTCGGACACACAAACACTAGTGTGACTGCAGCTTTAGAAGGTTCAACCAACTCGTTTAAATTTAAATTTGAACTCTAAGTTGACTTACCGAGAGATTAAAACCTCAGAGTTTTCAGTTTCAGAACAGCTGATCTGAGTTAGGTCAATCAAGTCTGAGTAGACTAATTCAGAGTTAAGCTTCGGTCACACTGCACTTTTCTCCTCATAGACTTCCATTCATACGCACACGAATGCGTCAGAGCGGAAACGCAAGTTTGTGCGTCAAGTTTCGCTGTTTACTGCGTTGCAAAGTTCAAGCTTGGTGAACTCTGACCTGTGAAATCGCATCACTTGACTGCATGAGATCAATCGAGGATCAAAACATGGCCTCTCTGGACAGAAATTTACAACATGGAGCAATTACTTGCTTTTTTAAATGTCTAATCATCTTGTTTAATCCCGCCCCTTTTCGCAGCGCCATACGACATAATTTCGGACACACAAACCCTAGTGTGACTGCAGCTTTAGAAGGTCAACCAACTTGTTTAAATTTAAATTTGAACTCTAAGTTGACTTACCGAGAGATTAAAACCTCAGAGTTTTCAGTTTCAGAACAGCTGATCTGAGTTAGGTCAATCAAATCTGAGTAGACTGATTCATAGTTAAGCCGCGGTCACACTGGAATTTCCTCCCCATAGACTTCCATTCATAAGTCAACGAATGCGTCAGACCGGAAACGCAGGGTCATGCGTCGAGTTTCGCAGGTTGCTGCAGTGCAAAGTTCAAGCTTGGTGAACTCTGACCTGCGAAATCGCATCACTTGACTGCATGAGATCAATCGAGGATCAAAACATGACCTCTTTGGACAGAAATTTACAACATGGACCAATCGCTCGCTTTCTTAAATGTCTAATAATTTTGTTTAATCCCGCCCATTTTAGCAGTGCCATACGACAGAATTTAGCAAGCTTAAACTCTAGTGTGACTGCGGCATCAAGCGCGCACACTGCGACTATAAAAAGACATTAACAATGGAGCGCAGATATTATGAGTCACCATAGCAACATCTGAAAAAAGAGATCAGCATTTTTTTCTCCAGCTAAACTTGATGTGCTCATGCAAAGTTATAGCAAATATGACCATATACAGTTGAAGTCAGAATTATTAGCCTCCCTTTTATTTTTATTTTTCTTTGTTAAATTTTTCCCAAATAATGTTTAACAGAGCAAGGAAACTTTCACATGATGTCTGATAATATTTTTTCTTCTGAAGAAAGTATTTGTTTTATTTCGGCTAGAATAAAAGCAGTTTTTAATTTTTTAAAACCCATTTTAAGGTCAAAATGATTAGCCCCTTTAAGCTATATTTTTTTCAATAGTCTGCAGAACAAACAATCGCTATACAATAACTTGCCTAATTACCCTAACCTGCCTAGTTAACCTAATTAACCTAGCTAAGGCTTTAAATGTCACTTTAAGCTGTATAGAATTGTCTTGAAAAATATCTAGTAAAATATTATTTATTGTCATCATGGCAAAGATAAAATAAATCAGTTATTAGAAATGAGTTATTAAAATTATTATATTTACAAATGTGTTGACAAAATCTTCTTTCTGTTAAACAGAAATTGGGGACAAAAAATAAACGGGGACTAATAATTCTGACTTCAACTGTATATTTAAAAAAGCAACACCACTGCATCAGTGAAACAGAGACAGTTAGTGTGAGAAAACATAGCTGCTCAAGTTAATGCGTAAGTATACATTTAAAGTATTTAAATATTTAAGTATAATAAAAAATAAGTCATGTGATGTGTGACGTTTATAGACGTTCACTACATAAAATAGGCTACTGTAGCCTATAGTTTCTACAACAAATTTGACAAAACAAGAATGCATACAGTATAACCTTAACTCAATGTTCAGTGGAAATGTTTAATTTAAGGTTCTCACTTCATCAGTTTAAGATAACAATTCTAAAATTGAGTTTTTAATAGATGTAAAAGTGCACTTGTGTGTGTCTGACTTTATTACTGATCAAGTGATAGAGGTTGATATGACATTTAGGATGTTAGCAGTACTAACAAATAGTTTTTAGAAAGAGTAATAATCCCATTAATCTATTTACAGAACATGTCCCTGTCGAAGGTCAGTGAGTTAAAGCTAATTATTTGTTTTTTGCAGTAATATCAAAGGTAAAATCTAAAAATTTGGTATTGAATCTAATTGTGATTTTCCCAAAAAAGAACAAGCCATTCTTATAACTTTGTTCTTTGTGTGACTGAAATGTAGTCAATAAATGACTAAGGCTAAGGCAAGAAATACGCTTCATCTTTAAAAAAGGGGAGGAGACCGACAGAAACTCAGAGTTTACAGAATAAACCCTGCTCCTGACCAGGTTAGGTTCACAGAGTAAATTACCATGCTAACTGACTCTGGGTAAAACTTACCTCTCTTTCAGAAACAGGCTTGACTTACCCTGCTTTCTCGAATTTGACAAACCTGCCATTTTGAAACCTGTCATTTCAGGGTTAACATACTCTTACTCTTAACCTCCTTTCTGAAATGGGGCCCTGGTCTTTCAGATTGGGAAAAAACCCGGATCAACCAGCTAGTTCTACTAGTCATCTTGTCCAAGTTTCCCATGTTGTTGAAATGAAAGGCTTTATATCCAAAACAATCTCTGAAAACCATGAACAAAAAAGTATAAAACTACATCACTTTAGACTCAATGTCCTCAAGCAGAACCATTTGAGAGTCTCTTCCATATACTGTATGATTTTGACGTATGATGGTGTGTTTAGGGTGTTCTGGACTCTACAAGAGTACAAGCGGTGGTGTCTGCAAGAGGCCTGGCAATAAGTCCATCACATCCCGGGCTATCGACTCCCTCTGGGGGATCAATACTGGAATGATGGGCCTCCTCTGTCTCGCCCATCCATCCACTGGGCCATTGAGCGCATGTTAATGTTATGAATTATTGAGAGAACGGTTACTATTGATTGGCTGTGGGGATTATTGAAGGGGTGAATTGCAGTGAGAGGGCGGGCGGAGGTCTGGAAGGAGGCGGAGGGAGTCTGCGCCAACGGCCAGGTCAGAATCCTCAAGCAAGGTTTAAGTGTTCACCGAGACGGCTGACCTCAAAAACGTTCAGGTCAGAGGTTGCAGGAAGGACACAGTTGACGTTATGATGGGTGTTTTGTCTGTCTGATTGTTTAAAGGGCACCTATGATGGAAATCTACATTTTGGAAGCTGTTTGGACAGAACTGTGTGTAGGCATAGTGTGTCCACAGTCATATTGGAGTGATATAAACACAACAAGTATATTTTGTAAAACTTTTCTGATGTTAAAATAAAATCCAAATCCCAGCCATTTTAAATCCCACCGCAATGTGGCATAGGAGTGCGGTTTTCTGTCTTCACTTCAAATGTGTCAGCACAGCTATTAAAGTATTACCAGGGATGAGTTCAACACATGCACAGTACCTCCTAGTGGACCAGTTCTGTGTTTCAGACCCATGTCTTTGTACATGCAGCATCCACAAAGACAGAAATGTTGGATTGCACCTTGGTGATGTGTGCAGGTGTCCACAGACACTCCTGATGACCAAAAAAATCCATCACAAGTACAGTGTACAGACTGTTTTAGCGGTTTAACATATACCTTGGACTTGAGACACTCTCTAGTTTTCCATTTCTGAGGCCCTGCTGAGGGAAAAAAAACTAAAGAAATTGAAACTAGCTTTAAGCTAATGTCTAACGTTTGGCAAGGTTGTTAGACCATTTTAAACCAGATCACACAGACCAACAATTCTTTAAGCCATACCTACCAACATTTGTCTCTGAAAATCCGGGAGACAGTGGGTGGGTTGGTGGGGGGGGTTGGGATGACGGACTACCATTCAGAGGCTTGACAAGGGGGGGGTCTGCCGGGTCTGTCGGCGATCCAGGGGTGTTACGCCCCATTTACAGGGGGCGTCAGCTTCAATGCTTCCCATTTACTTTGAATGGGTGACGTCAGGCGTTGCCGAACTGCATTGTGGATCCATCAGCCCCACTTCAGTGGCGTTGATCACTGCAGAAGTTGGGACTTTCTCAACTCTTCAAGTGCTGACAGAAGCGCCAGCCAATCAGATCGCTGTATGCAAATACACCAGCTCAGACAGTAGCTGACTAATTTCATTGGCTGAAGCTGCTATGACGATCGCGTCAGCCCCAACTTCAAACACGCCTTCTGTCAAGCGTTGACGCTAAAGCCCCGTGTGAATGGGGTGTTACAGATTGTACCAATCACCTGAGGACCGAAGGAAGGGGTTGAAATTCCGGGAGTTTTCCGGGAGAATTGACAAACCGGGAGGTGGGTCTGAAATACGGGAGACTCCCAGAAAAAACGGGAGTGTTGGCAGGTATGCTTTAAGCAAGGCTGCTTTAGTGCTTGGTGTGAAAGCATCAGTATTTGATTTGCAAATTCCAGACAGATACATCCATCAGTTATTTCTCTGGACAGGCACTATGAGAGTTTGAGTAGGCTGTCCAATTCTGCTCCTGGGCAGCCAGTGTTCTGTAGTGTTTAACTCATGCTGCCCCAAAACACCTGTCTGGATGTTTCCAGTAATAGCGAAAACCTTGACTAGCTTGTTTAAGTGTAAGCTGTCTATTGGTAACGAAACAAAGTATTTCAGTTTCTGCCATGTATACAAATGTTAATTTAACAATTAAATAATTATTTATTTAGAAACATATAGAGGTGACACAGTGACGCAGTAGGTAGTGCTGTCGCCTCACAGCAAGAAGGTTGCTGGTTTGAGCCTCGGCTGGGTCAGTTGGCATTTCTGTGTGGAGTTTGCATGTTCTCCCTGCTGTCGCGTGGGTTTCCTTTGGGTGCTCCGGTTTCCCCCACAGTCCAAACAGTACACAGTACAGGTAAATTGGGTAGGTAGTGTATGTGTGTAAATGAGTGTGTATGGATGTTTTCCAGAGATGGGTTGCAGCTGGAAGGGCATCTGCTGCGTAAAACATGTGCTGGATAAGTTGGCGGTTCATTCCGCTGTGGCGACCCCGGATTAATAAAGGGACTGAGCCGAAAAGAAAATAAATAAATAAATGAATGAAACATATAGATAGGATTCGGCTGGGGGTGTCATGTTTTAGTCAGAGGTGGACATTTATTCAGCATGTGAACTCTCACAGTGCATTATGGGTATTTCTAGCTGTTGGGCTGTTCATTCAGAGATTGATTGAGGGCACTTTGAAATGTCACCATGGACAATCCCTACAAATGGCTGCTCCCTCAAAAATTGTTGTGTCTATGTTTATACTAAGTCATTTGAGACCTCTTGTGCAAAACTAGTTGAACAAACTCTGAGTTGTAGAGTAAGTTTTGAGTTGAAAAATAAAAAGAGAACTTAATGAACTGAACAGAGAAAACGAAACAGAAATGATTTCCAAATCAAAATAGGTGGAGCCACAGAGACACACCCACCAATTATATAATCACCATAAATCAATCGTTTAACCAGGGAAGATGTTCCAGAAAGTTTGCTTTGACGTGCTGTTTCAATATCCTGTAGCAAACTCCAAACAAACTTTGTTTTAACTTGATTTTGTTCAAAATTAAATCACACTAGATCATTCTTTGTGTTCGCTAGAAATGTACAAAATTGAAAAGTCCAAACAGCCTCTCAAAATATAGTTGAATGAAACTGGTAATCATGCACTCTTATCATTCCTAATTGTCAAAGCACAACTTACGAAAATCCATAATGTAGAGTCGCAAGTGCTGCTAGTAAACGGTATGGACATGTCTTATCCCAAGGGTGCCAAAACTTGGTCCTGGAGGGCCGGTGTCCTGCAGATTTAGTTCCAACTTGCCTCAACACACCTGCACTGATGTTTCTAGAAAGTTTAGTAAGAGCTTGATAAGGGTTGGAACTAAAGTTTGCAGGACACCGGCCCTCCAGGACCAAATTTGGGCACCCCTGTTTAATCCTGTGGTCTATTTCTGCAGGGGTGCCCAAACTCGGTCCTGGAGGGCTGGTGTCCTGTAGAGTTTAGCTCCAACATGACTCAACACACCTGCCAGGACATTTCTACATGATCACCTGGCTCAGGTGTGTATGTCTGGGGTTGAAGCTAAACTATGCAGGACAATGGCCCTCCAGGACCGAGTTTAGACACCCCTGTGTTAAGAGCGTCTGGCAAGGAAGAGCAGAAAATTAAATGTATCCTTACAGTTTGACACCTAATAATGATAAAAATACATCAATTTTAATGATCAAGATATTTGAAAGTGTCTCAAGTTCCTTGAAACACCACCACAGATGAATATTATGAATGAATGTTAAAGAAATATGTACATTGGGACCACACACATGCAGTTTTGTTATAGGATTAACATTCATAATTCTGGACTATGATACATTTGACCGAGCCAGATGAAAGACTTTTAATACCTGTTCCATTTGGTTGTTCTTTTTGAGGGGTTTTTGACCATATTACAAATGCAAAAATAAAGAAAGAAAGAAAGAAAGAAAGAAAGAAAGAAAGAAAGAAAGAAAGAAAGAAAGAAAGAAAGAAGAAAGAAAGAAAGAAAGAAAGAAAGAAAGAAAGAAAGAAAGAAAAGCTCATGAAATTGTATGATTTACAACAGGGTGAATTTCTCCCCTTCATAATGACTTGGTATGTCCCGAGAACTTGTATTAACCCACTAAACCTAAGAATAAGTTCAGTCAAAGCATCCCTAATAAAAACAAGTACATTATGCTTTCACTTATCTAATGTAGTGTCTCATTTTTTAAATCCAGTACAACGTCCTTGAGTGCATTTCATGAAGTAACTGATCTCAAAACTTCCTCCAGAAATCTCTTTGGTTATCCTGAGCTAGCTTAAAATGCTTTCCTCTCTTTCTGTTCCGAGAACGCTCGCGAGACAAGAATCCAGTACCCTGGTGCTGAATCCCCATAGGCCTTTCTTAGCAAATGTTGCGGCACTAAAAAACGAAATCGCTGGAGCGTTCTGCTCCTCACTAGCATTATCTTCTATTGATCCCAGTCCTTAAGTGTGACCATAAATCCTGCCGTGCACTGCTGACCGAGGCCAGCTAGCAGAACCCTCTGCGTGAAAACTCTGAAACCAAAAACACTTCTTCCAATCTTTTAGAATTAAGATCAAGTCATTTGGAAAGAAAATGTTTTTTGTTTTAATGCATTGCAAAAAGGGTGAGACCTCAAACAATCGTTCTCACAGACAGTCTGAAGGCACGTCCGATTCAGGAATTCAGGAAATCACCGTTCGAGTCAGACGAGACATAACTGGAATTATCCGAGGAGGCAGTCGTAGAATGCGAAAGTAAAATGACATTGATCGCTAGTAATGGCTTTTGAAATGAATCCAGGGTTTCTTGTTGAATGCAGCGAGCTTGGATGTACATAACAAACAATCTAAAAGCTTGTCTAATAGCTCACTATAAGCCAGGAAGACCAATATATCTATTCTCAAATAGTCTCATAATCCCCATTTACACAAACAATCGACGCTGCATCCATTAGGTGATGAGCTACAGGCTGCGTTTGTTGCTGAACAGAAAATCAGTGATTAAGTTGTTGGATGATAATGCAATTATAAAGCTGTTTCCAGGCACTTCTGCTTTGTTTTGATTCATATGATGCCAGGGGGTCTTTGTTATATATGTTGAACATCCGCTGTCAGACTACAGAGTCTGCATAATTCTGAAATGTAAATATCCACTAAATTTGTTTCAGCTTCGTAACTCAAAAGATTCAATACATTTCGCTATGTCTGAGGGAGATTGTTTTGGATATGGACAATTTGTGCAGATTTATTCTCTGGTGGCTTTTTGAACAGGATTAGTGTGGAGTGAGCCTGTTGGAAAAGAAAGAGTGTGTTGTTGGAAAAAGAAATCTGGATCCAAACTCTGTGTTCCAGTAAGAAGACCAAACCAGCGCGGATGTTAATATTTCAGAAGGTAGTGACAGCCTGAGTAAGGCCCAATGCCCATTCTACCCCTTACACCCTAACCCTTTGTTTTGCGAGTTCCCGTGAATGGGGTAAGGGTGTCCCAATTCTCTTTAGCTTGAAGGCGTAGGGCTAAGGGGAAGGAGTAGATAGAACTTCGAATGGAGATTTTTCAGAACCACACTCGAAACCAAGGGGTAAGAAAATTTCCCAGAATACACCAGCCACAACGGCAGTATAGCTGCACGCGGAAGTAAGGAGATCCACAAATTAGCATTTTTTGTCATTATTACGAATTTTTACGACAAACAAGCACGTGTTTTAATATATTCATAACCGCGTTTGTGTTTTACCGTCATGCTAAATTAAAAAAAACGCTAAAATAAAAACCGCAAAATTTATAATCCATAATCATAACTCCTGTACAGCAGTCCCACAACATTCTGACACTCGATGACCCTGTCAGAAAAGTCTAGTGGCTGGGAATGAGCTTTTCACAGTGTCTGCTATAATGTTAATGTTGTGTTTGGTGTGTTTACATAGATGAATATGGCCACTGTGTAAATGCGCAGTACAGTTACGATCTTATTGTCACATTAGATCATTATGATAACATAATATATGCCTTCAGTGATTTCCTGAAGATAAATAACAAAAAATAACTGGAGTAACTACAGCAGTCGCGATCATCTGATCTCATATGAAGTAAGAGATCACTCTTCCCCTTCACACTCAGTTTTAAGGGCCATGGGGAAGGGGTAGGGGTACAAAAACAGAATAGGTATTGGGCCTAAGAGTGTCTGTTGGTGTTTGTGCTTGTGTTGCTCAGTGACAGATGTATAGTCTTTAAGGGTGCTTTCACACCTGCCTTATTTAGTTCGGTTGAATCGCACTAGAGTTCGTTTTCCCTCTTGGTGCGGTTCGTTTGGGCAGGTGAGAACGTAGCAATCGCACTCGGGTGCGCACCAAAAAAGAGTACCGAGACCTGCTTGAAGAGGTGGTCTCGGTACGCTTTCAAACGAACACTGGAGCGGTTCGTTAGTGGTGAGAACGTGATCCAAACTAAAACAGACCCAACCGCAAAAAGTACTGCGCCTTTTTGGACTAATCCAGCTGCCGTAGTGCAATGCGCTGTCTATCTTATGGGGTTTGGAGGAAAAATATTTGTTGACAGCGCTTTACCAACAGTTTTAAACAGAGAGAGAGAGAGAGGGAGGGAGGGAGGGAGAAACATTACCTGATGGATCATTGGTGATATTTCCGAAAGATGACCATGTCGCAGTTTAGCTAAATGATTTCACGCCTTCTCCTAATGCTTTCGCCGATTGCAATGCATTAAAACATTGTTTTCCAGCCCCAGCCGCCCTTCATTCTCGAAATGTATAGTTTGTCTAAAGTGATGCATACAAACTACATAGTATACTATGACCAGGGATACTACGTCAGCCAGTGCAGCGACATTGTGTGTCTGCCGGTTTGTTTATTTGCGGTAGTTCCACGTGAATTCCGACCAATTGCATAACATCTGGCAAGTGAGTGATGTAGATTTTGTCACATGACTGCATTTTGGTTCGTTTCTACTGGTTCGGACCAAAGCAATCAGTGTGGTGTGAAAAGGACCCAAAACGGCAGAAAAATGCTACAATGTATCATTTGTTGCCTTTGGTCCGGACCAAATGAACCGAACCACATATGTGAAAGCACCCTAAGTGCCCTGTTTCTTTTTTTTTTTTTTGTTCAGATCTTTTTATTAACATTTTGGTCAATAAAACATCAATTTCAAAAATATTTGAAAAACAGAGACAAATGATCTTTGCTCCAACAGAGCCCCCCCGCCCCACTGCACCATTTCTATACAATATATTATGCCCATTTTTAATCTGTTTTACATCATGTCATGATATATACATACATACAACCCAAGTAGATAAAAGTTCCATTATATGTTCACTCATCTATTGTGCATATATACACACACAATGAGTCACAATAGGCTTAGCAAATGTAAAATGAAGTAATGTAGATAAAAATTTAAATAAAATAAAATAGAGGGAAGAAAAAAAAAGTGAGAAACAAAAAAAATCAACGGTCAAACTGAAAATGTTAAGTTTGAATCCATTTGCTCTATATATATCAACACTGGCTGCCAAATAAGATAAAAATTTTGACTGCAACCTTTGGTGGAGTACTGAATCTTCTCCATCGGAAGATGGTACATACTGTAAGATGCCTAATCCAATGATTAAAAGTTGGAGGAAATTTGTCCTTCCATTTAAGCAGTATAAGACATCTAGCAATTAATGTTGAAAAAGAAATCATGCTTTTGGTATTATTGTCTAAACTGGGATCTGTAATTAAACCAAATATTCCTACAATAGGGCAAGGGTCAATTGACACATGCAAAACATTTGAAAAGAAATTAAATAATAATTGCCAGAACTTGTTAATTTTAGACCATAACCAAAACATATATGTGTGATTAGCTATCTCTACTTCACATCTATTACATAAGGGATTTATAGTTGGTGAAAATTTAGCTAATTTTGCTTTTGTCCAATGTAGGCGATGGACCATTTTAAACTAAGTGCCCTGTTTCATTCTATTATAATTAAAAGACAGAAAAAAATATTCCTCATGACAACTCAGAGCTGACTGAAACGTTTAAAGGAACAATCTTTTGTGGAAAAAGGCTCCTTTTACAATTCCATTAGAGTTTATTGTCATTTTTGAATCTATGGCGGCAGCACTTTTAGCTTAGCTTAGCATAAATCTAGTGTTGGGGAGGTTACTTTGGAAATGTAATAGATTACAGATTGCAAATCACCCTATTTAAAATGTAATAAGTAGTGTATCTTTTCAATTACTTTATAAAAGTAAAGTAACTGATTACATCTGATTACTTTTTGATTATTTTTAAGTTTCTAATGGATATTTTTAACTAAATCATTTTCAAGCATTTATACCAAGCAGGTGTGACCTTACAGTGGCTCTGTTTACTGTTAGAATTTCAACATCTTTCATCACTTCAATTAAGATTTTATTCATTTAATTTTAAAGTGCAGCCACCACAAAACCAGACCTTATAAAAAAAACATTGTTTACTGTTGTTACAAAATCTAAATTTTAGTTAGTTGTGCAGGGGGATTTTTGTGGCATTTGCAATAAAAAAAAAAACATCTAAACTATTTTTGCAATTTTTATTTTTAAATCGAAGCAACTTAAATCCAAGTCAATTATATCTTAGTGATCAATAAAACTGTCAATGAAAAATATGAGGCAGAACTGTTCAGTTCAATTATTTACTGTAAATAATGTGCTGTACTAAACAGAAAGAAATTATAGAATATAAAAACTAAAAATCCACAATTACACAATTAAAATACTATAGTACTTTATAGTAAAGGGAAATATTTAGAAATGAGCATTATATGGTATATATATATATATTTACAATTCTTCATTAATAAATTACACTACATAATGTAGTATCATTAGTAACTATCATGAACTAATAGTAATTACCATAGTATCCTTTAACCTTTACTACAGTAAACTATATATATAGACCTCCTCTCCTTCAGTCATCTTTCCATCAAGCAAATTTCTTGTGTTATCCTTGGTTTGGTGAAATCACCGACCAGGGGTGCGTTTCCCAAAACCATCGTTAGCCAACTAAGGTCGCAAGTTCCGTCGTTACAAACATAGTTCTTTGATTTGCTGTTTCCCAAATCCATCGCTCCAACGAACATTCGCAAACTGCATCGCAAACTTGAGCACTTGCAACGACACCTCTGGAGCTATTGTTAAAAGCATAGTTCCTGGCTGTGTTCTATTCCCACTTATCCCCCCTATGCCCTATTCATTTAGAACATTCTAACATTCAAAGTTGGAATTATTAAAAATAAAAAAGCATTAAGGTCATCTCTCTTAGGTGTAATTTGCTTTCAAAGTATTTTTACAGATTAGTTTTAGCGATCTTCATGTTTACAATTGTGCTCCCTTCGCAGTCCACTTTGAAAACATTGATATCATTTTAAACACAGCCTCATGGCGAAAGCTATAGGTATATTTAAAAGCGGACATTTTGTTACAGTACGTCTCCAAAGGTTGTGAAAATAAAAAACAGAGCATACGTTAATTATTTTATTTTATAGTGGGTTATTTATTAAGTTTCTCTGCTGTATATGGCATGGGTCTGTTGGTTGGAACTTTCTGCTGTGGTTTGCATGTGTCAAATTGTAATTTTTTTTTTAAATAAATAAACAATATCCTAAATAATAATAATGATGATAATAATAATAATAATAATAATAATAATAATAATAATCATCATCATCATTAATATTATTAATATTATTATTAAAGTAAATATATTTATAATAAATCGCCTCATTATTTATTTATTTATTTATATGATTTATATATGATATTAGAATAGTGTTAGCTTTTGTAAGTGATTTTATGTTTTAGAATAGAATAATGTTCAACTTCTCAATAATATTAGTAAAGCAAACATTGGCCCTATATGTGCCATTTACATTTATTTTATTTAATAGGGAAAGCGAGTGCATGTTTTTACCAAAACTAATATTGGATTTTATTTTAAATGCGTGTTTGTGTAAAACAATATAGTTTGCACAAAGAAATGATGGGGTTCTTCTCTAAAGAAGTTACTCCACCCTGTTTAGAACATCATTATGGGCGTTTTACGTTATAACTAACGTGGTTCAAGCGATGGATCTGCGACAGAGAAACTACGGGTTTTGGGAAACACTCGTCACTACATAGTTCTTTTGCCAAACGATGCATCGCACTATGATAGTTCAGCCGCGAGTTATGTCGTTGTTTGGGAAACGCACCCCAGAGCGAGGTGGCAGTAACGCACAAAAAAGCTTATTGTCGACCTCCGAAAAACAGGTAGAAAAGAATCTCATTTTCACGGTCATATTGCTTAATTTTCATCAGCTAGACACCGGCCTCACAGCTCCGTGAATGCCAGTGGCGTCACTTATTGATCCGAGATCGGTAAATGTAGCTCGTGTGGACGCTACTGTGCTACTTGACTTAAAAATAGCTTCGCTACTGCTAAGCTATTTGATTTAGAAAATAGCGACGCTACTGAGAAATGTAGTTATAGCAGAACAGCAGCGCTTTAATAAATGGCCTTAGCAGAAGGCATCGTGCATATCAAAAACAGGCAAAGCAACAGATTAATATTATTCAACATATTTAGATGTAACCCCATTTGTAATCATTAACATTTCCATAAGTAACTGTAATTTAATTAAACATTTTTTCTCAGTAACTGTAACGAATTACAATTACATTTATTTTGTAATTAAATTACGTAACGCAGTTTCAAGAGTTCACACTTAGCTGATGATTTGTAATAAAGCGTGTTTGGCATGCTGTCCCGGGAGAGAGCCCTGAGCTCAGAATATCCTTGAGCACGGGGCTTCCTCCCGTTTGTAGGGCGACAGGAGAGTCTGAGCTCAGGTGGTCTCGAGAACTCCCCTGCTGTGAACTACTGTATATATCTGGCTAAGAGTTGCCTTAGGATGCTATTTTGGTTAGTCAATTTTTCTATGGTGCCTGTCTTTGAACGGTGGGAGGAAACCGGAGAACCCGGGGAAAACCCACGCGAACACGGGGAGAACATGCAAACTCCGCACAGAAACACCAACCGGCCCGGAAGGAACGGACCAGCGGCGTTCTTGCTGTGAGGCAACAGTGCTACCCACTGGCCGCCGTGCCGCCCTATCGGAGAAGGGGAGGAGTAGGGGTGGAAGGGGGGATTCTTCAAACGAAGATGACTGGAGCAAAGCGCTCTGGTACTTTATAGTGTGTCCGTGTTCATCTGATTGGCGCAATACGCGGAGTTAAGTGATACCAGCTGTGTTCAATCATAAGCACGTGATCCTCTCGAAATTAGTTTGTAAACAAACCACGCTACATGTAACTAGTTACTCCCCAACACTGCATAAATCATTGAATCAGATTAGCATCTCACACACCAGCAAAGTTGTTACTAAACTTGGCAGTGGAACTATTATGCTTTGAGCATCCTGAGTTCAAGTTCTGGCTTGTGGACCTTACCCGATCCACAACCCTCTCACTCCAAGTTAATTTCCTCTTCCTATACTGTCCTATAACAAGCATCGTTTAA
This sequence comes from Danio kyathit, assembly GCA_903798195.1. Taxonomy (NCBI): domain Eukaryota; kingdom Metazoa; phylum Chordata; class Actinopteri; order Cypriniformes; family Danionidae; genus Danio; species Danio kyathit. Next base: position 4,558,380 of record LR812541.1, on the reverse strand, counting down.
AACATTATTATTTTATTTATTTTATAGTTCTCGCTAATCTAATTGGTTCTTTAGATAAATGATAAAATCATAGAAATATTTAAGCCTACATAGAGATACAGTATAAATAATTCTCACATTTTACCTAAATACCATAAAACATAAAAACAATTAATTGGATTAGTTGGTAAAAGATGTCAAATTAAAATCTAAATATGTGCATAGATCGCTGTGAAATACTGTGACGGTGGAGTACGGGAGGAGGCGGCGCTCTTAAATCTGCAGCAGAATAGCATATATCATGTGACAGCTATAAAGGGCTGCCCTTTAGGGTGCAGCGGGTGCGAGGAGCTTGACTCCTGTCTGAGTGATAGTGAGCCCTACATCATTCAGACCTCACCTTATCACTCGCTCACTCTCGCACCCTTATAAATGTCAGCGATAAATCTGCACTCAATCCTGCTCAGTGCATAACTCATACACAGACACACACACATGCGGACATAAACAAATATGCACTGTGTGTTTGACATGCACTCCGCATCTAGTTGTTCAGATTTGATGCAACTCGTCTCGTTTCTTTGCACGTCTCTTACCTGTCGAGATGCCAGCGATGCTTTTTTACTGTGTCCTTATTTCAGATATCTGCCATCACCTCTCCATTCCTCCCTGGTGAGATGTAAAGCACCCTTCAGCCCCCCTCACGGCAACCTCCGAGCAAAGCCCCTGTGAGAGCCAGCACAGGTCGGCCGTTGTGAAATATAGCAAGGCGTAATGACCCTCTAAATTAACTCCTTGTAACCCTGCATTTCTCAAATGGCCGTCATTAGCATATAATAGGGTGCAGGGAGACGAGAGAGGGCCAAGTCTGCCCTGCGGCAGGCCTGCATCAACCCAGCACTCTGCCTCAGCACCGCAGGCACTGCTGTAACTGTACTGTAAAGTTCAGCCTTATAAACATGTCAGCTAGGCATGTAATTAACCGACCGGCCATTAGATAATGGATCTACTACCTGTGAGCCGCCTGTCATTCAAGTACAGCACACACACATGCTTTCTTTCTCCATCTGTGGTCCAAAGACCATAGCTATACATTTCCAGATTTTAGGAAATCAATGTGGTGATCTTGCAATGGTTTTAAAAACATGTTTACTGCTATTTGCCCAGTGGGATGATTAAAACTATAAAGGTTTATTATGTGGTCTATATTATTGGTTAGTTTCAATTGCTTGCATAAAGTAATGTAAAGTCATAAGGAAAGGAGCTGAGAAAGGAACTGGAACTTGAATGTAAAGGAATTTAACATGAGAAGGAGAAAAAAAGGACAGATAGAAAAGGGACAAGGAATGGAATAGAAATGAAAGGGAACCAAGGAGAGTACAGGGGAAATTAAATGTACCAGGGAAAAATGCAAATAAAGGAGGGGAACCATGAACAAGAATAGAGCAGAAAGGTGATGGAAAAGCGAAAGAAGAGAAATGGGAAAATCAGGGAAGGGAATTAAACCAGGAAAGGAACCAGAAAAGCAAAATCGAAAGGAACTGGGAAGGGAACCTGGGAAAGGAAGAAAATCAAACAGAACAAAGAAAGGAATGGGAAAGCATGTAAAGAAATTTTACAAAGAAAGAACAGAAAAAAGAACATGGACACAAGGGGAATTGAACCAAACAGGAGAGAAACCTTGAACAGAAAAGAAAAATGGAAATTTAAAAGTACAAAGAAGGAAAAGAGAGGACCAGGGAGGAGAATTGAACCAGGAAAGAAAGCAAAAAGCAAAAGAGAAAGGAACTCGGAAAAGTACATGGCAAAGAAACAAAAAGAATGGGAAGGAAAAGTCAAAGAGAAGGTATGTAAAGGAATTTAACCTAGAATGGACAGAGGAAGACAGGGAATTTAATGGAAAGGAAAGGAACCATGAAGGGAAGAAGAGGAAAGGGGAAATGAATCAAACTAGGAAAATGGGAAAAAAAAAAGCAGGCGAGGAACCTTGAACAAAAACAGAAAGAAAAAAAAAGGAAATTGAAAAGCACAAGAAAGGAAAAGAGAGGACCAGGTAGGAGAATTGAAGCAGGAAAGAAACCAGAAAAGCAAAATAGAAAGGAACTAGTAAAGAGAACCTGGCAAACAACAAAATCAAAAAGAATATAGAAAGGAATGGGATGGGGAACAACCAGGAAAGGTATGCAATGCAATTTAACCAAGAAAGGTCAGAAAAGGAACCTGGAAAGGAGATAAAACAAAACAAGAGGAAGGAACAGGAAAAGAAAAAGAATAAGACATAAAATGGAAAGAAAAGAAACCATGAAGGCAAGGAGTGGAAAATGGAAATGAAACAAACAAGGGACATGGAAATAAAGCAGGAGAGGAACCTTGAACGGAAACAGAAAAGAAAAAAAAGGAAATGGAAAATCACAAGAAAGGAAAAGAGAGGACCAGGGAGGGGAATTGAACCAGGAAAGAAACCAGAAAAACTAAATAGAAATAAAATCAGAGAAGCTGGGAAAGAAACAAAATAAAAAAGAACATAGCAAGAAATAAGAAGGAAAAGAACCATGAAAGGAAATTAAAGGAAACCTGGCAAAAAGAAAGAAAAGATAGAAAAATGAAAGGGCCTGGAAAAGGAAAGGAGCCAGAAACAGTACAGGGAAAGGAAAGGTAAAGAAGGAACAAGGAAAGGAAAGGTGCTGTTCTGAACAGCTGTCATTGTGGCACACAAAGAGCTTGTTGATTTAAAAAAGCCTCACTGCAATTGCAGCCACAAAAATTCCTTTTCTAATTGAGAGGCACGTCAAAGGCACATTGGTTTGGTAAGCCCCCCTCCTTCTCCTCCTCCTCCTCCAGGTCCCCACCTCAATCACATTTACACCTCCACTTCATTCTCTCCCTCTGTAGTTATCTTTTTTCTTCTCAGCCTCAAATTAATGAAAAGCGGGCCAAAGAGGGAGCGCTTTCAGTCATTTTAACAGCCAGTTAATAAATGCGATTGCAAATGGAACTTGTCACCGCACGCTAGAGAGCAGTGCGCGGTCAATATCCCGGCTGGCAGGTGCTGAGGGTCACATATAAGTCAGTCCAGTGATGGATATGTATCCAATAATTGATGTAGGCCGTCTGTTATTGTGGGTTTCACTCCTGCCTCTATTGCTTATTAAAAGCTGTTTGCTTTAAGTACCAGGCTGCCCTGTAACTGCCCATGCTGGCTGTTAGCTGAACATCACAAACCACAGGCAATGAGGACCATGGACAAACTCTGCCTGTCAACACAAACAGCAGTTGTAAAATACTATATTCTTGTTAAATTAATAATAAAACATAAACAAATAAAGCTGATGTGCGGAAACAATACGATAGTATATAAATAAACTGTGTGGCTCTATATAATTATTTGGTAAGAAGCTGTATGAAGGCTGATTTATACTTCTGCGTCGAGTGATCAGAGTGACCCACGGCGCCTGCCTTGTTCGTTGCCGTGCATTTATACTTCTGCGTGCTGTTTGTGTTGCTCTGCAATAACACTTCTGAAACGCTAGCTGGCAGCAGGTTATGTTATGTTCCTCTGTGTCGAGTTTCTTCGCAGGTGTTTTGTTTTTACTGCACGCTACCTTAATGTACAAGTAGCTAAAACTCGCTCAGTCATAGGCGGGAACTGGCGGACGTGCAACAACTTTAATCATAAGGTAAACACAAAACTACAGTTTCCATCTGGAGCTACTTCAAGGGACTCGACACTTGTAAACACTCGCTCCAATGGGTTTGCGTAGCTTTCGGTCCCGCCCACACTGGTCACAGCTACCAAACTGACCAATAACAGAGCTTGCACAACGCATCGTTGCAATTTGCAGTTACATTTGTTGAGAGGTGCACATGAGCGTCTGCATCAGCCACGCCAAGAGCTATGAAATCGCATGAAGGCTAATACATTTGTGTTTAATGCAGAAGTATAAATCAGCCTTAATAAGCGTAAAAAAAAGCAAAAGAATGCCTCACTTTTCTCTGTTCTTCTCCACTTTTGAAATTAAATGTGAGATCAAATGAGATCAGTTCAGTGTCCATGTGTCTGATTATACATAAATGTGTGCACAGACTACAGAATATGCCCTTTATATATACTATCGTGCACTAAGTAGTGTGCAAATGTGACCAATCTTAGGAGTGTAGTAGTGCTTAGCAAAGTGATCTAGGTGTGAGGGAAAAAAAGCAGAGCACATAATGTACAGTCCGTTGCTAAATCATCCTTCAAATATAGTCAACATAGGCTCATTCTGAAAACGTAGCCTGGAGTTATGGAGATCACGAATAATGTAGTCAGAAGTACGTATGGCTGCATTTCGTTTTTAAAATTAACACTACGAGGCGGTATGACGCCGTTCCTTTTCGTGCTTACTAGCTGACCGCTTACCTCTGTATGGATGGCTTTCCTGGTGTTAAAAGTTTGTCCAGTATCGCCATGTATGTTGGTGGACTTGAGCCGCGGAGAGGAGTTGACCATGACGACGATGTTTGAGTCCAGTGAAGAACGCTTCCAGCAAAAACAGAAGACAAAAAATAAAATAAAGAAGTAAATAACAGGGTGAGAATGTGGTAAAATCTGAAAACGTAAAAATTATTCGAGGGCTTTTCTTTTTCTGCATTGCTTTATAAAACGGTTGGTTAGGTTTAGGGAAGTGGGTGGGCAGGTCAATCGGTGCTTTTGAAAACACTATTGGTTGGGTTTAAGGAAGGAGGAGGGCGGTCAGTCAATTGGTCAGTCAGTCAGTCATTCAAACAGTCAGTCGACAGCAGCCTCTGGTGGTTTTACGAGGGAACAGGAGGTGAAATGGCACTTGCGAGAGAAATTTGAGATCTCAAAAAGTGTACACAGCGGCCTCTGCAAAAAAACGTAGCTCCAGGAATGTACTTGGCACTCTTCAGAAATGTATATAGAGGTACGTTTTAAGAATGAGCCTGGATTAAATATAGTAGAGAGAAAGGTCAGAAAAAAGGTCAGATTTTAAGGACCAAAGCTTAAAATATCAGATACACCAACGCAATCTCACTGAAGCTGTAACTTTTTGATCTAGTGTCTAATTCATACAAATATTTCTGATCTCATTTTAGTACCATTTGCTGGGGTGGGGTTTGGAAGCATGCTTCCTTTTAAATATTGTATGTTTTTGCATGAATGAAATCATATGAGTTTGCAGAAATTAACCAGCAGTTACAGTTACAATAATTACATTTCCTCGTGTGATTGGGCGGGAAACCCATGTGCTAACCATTGTGCCATGACTCGGAAAGGTCAAAGCATTTATTGAGCAGAGCAATATACAGTGTGTTGGCATGCTTGTTTCTTGACGTAGTGAGAAAGTGAGAGGATATAGAAAGAAAGATGGATGGGAGGAAGGAGAAAAAGAGGGAGACACGTCAGGAATTACCGCAGGGCCAAACGCTGCACGACTGGAAGGGTGTTGTTATTGTAAAACTCAGAAAGAGCTGCTATTGCACATTTCTGACATGTAGTGCTGCCTTTCAGGGCCTGATCAAAGTGCCCCAGCGCTTCTGCGTCTGATAACCAAATCAATTTTCCCAGTCTTTTGTTTTTCGCTGAATAATGCACATTTAGTTGTAACCTTCGGGCACAGAAGGAAGACAAGGCAGACGAGAGGGGCAAGAAATGGAAGGGGTGAGAGTTAAGGAGGAAAGTGCTATTCCTTTATATCCAGAGAAACGAAATATATTCCATAAAAGAGAGAAGAAACTGAGGGAAATATTCAATAAACTTAGCAGAAGGTTTAAAAGCGGGAAGGCTCTGGAGGACCGTGAACAGCGGTTGGAGGCGGTTCGACAGGAGAGAACGGGATGATTAGAATATGAAATGTCTTGGAAGGGGGGAGTGGGTGGGAACGGAGCCAGAGAAATGGAGAGGTGAGATTAAAAGATTACCTGTCTTCTTCTCTCGCCCTTCAGGACCCCAGCGTCTGTCTGCCACCGCTGCCAGACCAGACAAGTCAATGAAAGAGAGACAGCTTCAAAACAAGATAATCATTACAATCAATCCTCACCGTATTACCTCTGGTTGCTGATCACATTTTCAATCACATGGCTTTGTAATTGTGGATGTTTCTTGGCTTGTAAGAACTTATCATGTTATAAAAGATCTGCCGGGATATTATTCTAGGACCGAACTAAATTTTCAGTGGGGTGCATTTGTACAGCCAGATTTTGTTTGCTCAATTATTTAAGAATTCCTGAAGATCTAAAAGTGTATGAATCAAATACTAAAGTGTGAAACAGCTTACCAATCTTTGAACACACTTCTCCTTGACAATGTTATGCTTACCTTATGACTTAATTGAACTGCAATTGCCGATTTAAATAAAACTGGGACGATATCTGTGTGTGAGAGAGATCAAACCATTGTTCTTGCTGCTCTGTGGTAAAAGACTGAGTTGTGTCACTCTTGATCTGTGTGCTGCTGTCTGTTCTGCTGGGTGAAATACCCTTGACCTGTCGCATCCGCAGACATTGATATTCAGTAACAAGCCCCACAAAACAAAACGATCCATATCACAAGGTGACAGGAGACAGCTCTTTCTCTGTGTGTGTTACTCTCTCACTCTCACTCACTCTTTCTTCGGTATAAATGGGCTTTTAAAGTAAGTGCACATATGGCTGCGGCCTGCCCTGGCCCTTTAACCTTAACAGTGACACGGGAGAGATTTTTCAAAGAACATCCAAAAAGTTGTCTATAGATTAGTTCCTGAACAATAGCTTTGGCAAGGGCAGAAAGAGAGAGAGGGAGAGAGAGAGATGGAGAGACAGTCAAGGAAGGAATGAAAAAGGACGGCCGAAAGGAGCAGACAGTACCTGTGTTCGATCTACTCTTGGCATTGACAAGTGAACTTGCTCTTTCTTGTCTCTCTCTCTCTCTCTCTCTCTCTCTCTATATATATATATATATATATATATATATATATATATATACATTTCCTTCAGCAATGTACTCCAACAGTGTTTCTCATAAAGTCATTTATCTACAGTCAAGGTTTAGTAAAAGAAGTCAACTACACTATAAGCTACTGGAAAAAAGTGTAAATACTTTATTGATTGTTTCAAACATGACAATTTCATGTAGACCAGAGTTTCCTGAAGTACCTGCGGCACTGCACATTTTTGATGTCTCTTATATTTGGCACATTCATTTGAGCTCTCGGAGACTTTACTAATGAGTTGAATAGTTGAATCAGGTGTGTTTCTTTATGATGACATGGAAAATGTGCTCCTAGAGTTTATGTTACTCTAGAGTAGGGGTGTCCAAACTCGGTCCTGGAGGGCCGGTGTCCTGCATATTTTATTTCCAATCCCATTTAAACACACCTGAACCAGCTAATCAAGCTCTCTCTAGGTATACTAGAAACTTCCAGGGAGGTGGGTTGAAGGAAGTTGGAGCTAAACTATGCTGGACACCGGCCCTCCAGGACCGAGTTTGGACACCCCTGCTCTAGGGGCTCTATTTTAACGATCTAGGCTCAAAGTGTAAAGCGTATGGCCTTTAAGGGCGTGTCCGAATCCACTTTTTCTATTTTAAGGATGGAAAAATACGATCTGCACACTGTCGCATGGTCTTACAGGGTTGTGCTTATTCTTTTAATAAGTTATGGGTGTGTTTTGAGCATAACGTGCATTAAAACAATCAGAGTCTCATCTCCCACTACCTTTAATTCAGTTGCGTCACACTATGGCGCATTTGCTATTTACATGGCGGACTTTGTAAGTGGAAACACTGATTCACTAGCGAGAAAACAGTTAAACAGACCATCTGCAGCGCGAGGATAAAGAACGAGCCTTCTCCATTTGGCCTCCTTACTTTCTCTTTACTTTTTCTCTTTACTCACTTACTTTCGAGGATAAGGAAACAGTCTTGTACGCACTCCACAGAAGTCCTCCATTAGCCTACATATTCATTTAGTTTGTTAAGCGCAAAGATTTGTTTCAAAACTATTTCTAAATTCAGTTCTTATTTCCAGCAAACGTATAAATGAACAATAATAATGAAGTGTGGTTAAAAAACAGAGTTATATCCAAACACACGTCCTGTTCTTATGCCCCATATAGTAATGCATACATCTCCAAAACCCGACAGGTAGACAAATCTAAACTTGTTTTTATTAAAACCAATATAAATATGCATATAATAAATAAAACTGCTAATAATAACAACATAATACAAATGCAAATTATCATGAATAAACTGAAAAAAAAAAGCCCCCGAGATGAGGCATGGAGGCAGTGGTTTTTATATTAATGTAGAAAATAATCATTTTTGTAATATTTAAATCCTTTATTTTTATTTATATGTAAGGCAAGGCAAGGGTATTTATATAGCACATTTCATACACAGTGGCAATTCAAAGTGCTTTACATAAACAGGAATAAAAGAGACAAGTATAAGAAAATAAAAAACAGATAATAAAAAAACAGATAAAAATGTGTTAAAACAGGTTATAAAAGAATGAAAACGAAGTGAAAAACATAATAGTGCAATCTGTCGGACGTAGCACAGTGCTCATTCAGTAAAGGCACAGCTAAACAGATGTGTTTTTAGTTTTGATTTGAATGTGCCTAATGTTGGAGCACATCTGATCATTTCTGGAAGCTGATTCCAGCAGCGAGGGGCGCTGTTAGTACCTGAAAGCCGATTCACCCTGCTTTGACTGAACTCTTGGAATTTCTAGTTTATATGATCCTAAAGATCTGAGTGATCTGTTAGGTTTGTATTCAGTGAGCATATCTGTAATGTATTGAGCTCCTAGGCCATTTAGTGATTTATAGACAAGTAATAATACTTTAAAATCTATTCTGAATGTAACTGGGAGCCAGTGTAAAGACCTGAGGACAGTTGTGATGTGCTCTGATTTCCTGCTTCTGGTCAGAATCCTGGCCGCAGCATTTTGGATGAGCTGCAACTGTCTGACTGTCTTTTTGGGAAGGCCCTTGAGGAGGCCATTACAGTAATCCGCCCTGCTGCTGATAAAAGCATGAACAAGTTTCTCTAAGTCAAACAAAGCATCTGATTCTTGCAATGTTTTTGAGATGATAGTATGCTGATTTACTAACTGCTTTGATATGACTATTGAAACTCAGATCTGACTCCAGAGTCACACCAAGATTCTTCATCTTATTTTTTGTTGTTGACCCTTAGTGCCAAGGTACGCATTCACCTTGAGAACCTCATCTCTGTTAACTGAAGAAAGTTTTGGCACATCCAACTGTTCATTTCATCAATGCATTGGCAGAGGGTGTCAATAGGGCTGTAGTCATTAGGCAGTAAGGCTAAGTAGATCTGAGTGTCATCAGCATAGCTGGGGTAGGAAATTTGTTTTTTTCTCATAATTTGGCTCAGAGGGAGGATATAAAGGTTGAACAGGAGAGGTGCCAGAATCGAGCCTTGTGGGACTCCACATGTCATGGGTGTCCACCTTGACCTATGGTCACCTATACTGACATAGTAACCTCTCCCTTCAAGGTAAGATCTGAACCATTTGAGGACCGTTCCAGACAGCCCAACCCAGTTTTCCAGCCTATCCAAAAGTATGCTGTGATTGACAGCGTCAAATGCAGCACTAAGATCGAGCAATACCAGCACTGTTAGTTTGCCTGAATCTGTATTTAGACAGATATCATTGATTATCTTTATAAGAGCGCTGTCTGTACTGTATGGTTTCCACCGGGTGCTCCGGTTTCCCCCAGAGTCCAAAGACATGTGGTACAGGTGAATTGGGTAAGCTAAATTGTCCGTAGTGTATGAGTGTGAATGAGTGTGTGTGGATGTTTCCCAGAGATGGGTTGCGGCTGGAAGGGCATCCGCTGCGTAAAAAATGTCAAAATGTTTTGAATGTTTTTTTCTTAGGATGACCCAGACAAACGGTTATGATTAGTTTTTCTTGCATGAGGGTTAGCATGTCAACTTTGATGTGCAGAATTAACAAGCGGTGTGACTGGTCTTGCTCTAACAGATGGGAATTAATCGTGCCTAATGTAGAGGCAATGGCCAGTAACCTTCTGGAGAGATTAACTTGAATGAATACCTGAATGAAATGAAGATGACAAAGCAGGGGTGTTCATCCGGATGCGCCGTACCACTGATCCCACTGAGACTGAAGAATAAATCAGACACCAAAAGAGGGAGAGTGAAAGATGAAGTACTAAAGCCATGTGGCAGGTGTAAAACAGGGATTCTCTGGAAACGAAAGGTCTGGGATGAAGGCCTCTTGTACTCCATCTCTCTGTCTCCCATTTGTCATCTAATCATGGGCTTAAGGGTCACTAGAAACAGGTCTGTTAGAGCTAAACTTAAAGAGTTACAACGGCATGTGTTCTTTAGTCATGAAACCATATAGTGTCCCATTCATCATTTTTTTTTCCTTCAGAAGGAACCATCATGTGCCCTAGATTCACACATATGCTGAATTCATACTGAGGTGATCTTATTACAGACTTATTCCTGACAGTCAAAGCAGCACTATGTTACAAATGTGTGAACTCAGTGGAATAACACAAGAATTTAGGGTGTGGTTTGGGATTAGCTCAACTAGAGCCACCAAAATGTTTTTGGATATTTCCCTAATCTGATCCCATTTTAGAGCTCAAAGTCTATGATGAGTTCAAGTTGTATTTGATAAAGCATTAAAAAAATTGTAAATTTGGCAAAACATGCTCATTGGGGATACAGTGCATCCGGAAAGTATTCATAGCGCTTCGATTTTTCCACATTTTTTGTTACAGCCTTATTCCAAAATGGATTAAATTCATGTATTTCCTCAAAATTCTACACACAATACCCTATGATGACAATGTGAAAAAAGAGTTACTGAAATTGTTTCAAATTTATTAAAAATAAAAAAACTTGAAAAATCAGATGTATATCAGTATTCACAGCCTTTGCTCAATACTTTGTTGATGCACCTTTGGCAGCGATTACAGCCTCAAGTCTTTTTGAATATGATGCCACAAGCTTGGCACACCTGTCTTTGGGAATTTTTGCCCGTTCCTCTTTGCAGTACCTCTCAAGCTCTATCTGGTTGGATGAGAAGTGACAGTGTACAGCCATTTTCAGATCTCTCTGGAGATGTTCAATAGGATTTAGTTCTGGGCTCTGGCTGGGCCACTCAAGGACATTCACCGAGTTGTTGTGAAGCCACTCCATTGATATTTTGGCGGTTTGCTTTGGGTCATTGTCCTGCTGGAAGATGAACCGTCGCCCCAGTCTGAGGTCAAGAGCACTCTAAAGCTGCATTCTGAAGCTACACTCTACATTGCTGCATTCATCTTTCCCTCTATCCTGACTAGTCTTCCAGTTCCTGCTGCTGAAAAACATCCCACAGCATGATGCTGTCACCACCATGCTTCACTGTAGGGATGGTATTAGCCTGGTCATGAGCGCTGCCTGGTTTTCTCCAAACGTAACGCCTGGCATTCACTCCAAAGAGTTCAATTTTAGTCTCATCAGACCAGAGAATTTTGTTTCTTATGGTCTGAGAGTCCTACAGATGCCTTTTAGGCAAATTCCAGGCGGGGAGTGGCTTCCGTCTGGCCACTCTAACATACAGGCCTGATTGGTGGATTGCTGCACAGATGGTTGTCCTTCTGTAAGGTTCTCCTCTCTCCACAGAAGAATGCTGGAGCTCAGACAGAGTGATTATCGGGTTATTAATCACCTCCCTGACTATAAGGCCCTTCTCCCCTGATCACTCAGCTTAGATAGCCGGCTAGCTCTAGGAAGAGTCCTGGTGGTTCCAAACATCTTCCACTTACGGATGATGGAGGCCGCTGTGCTCATTGGAACTTTCAGAGCAGCAGAAATGTTTTGTAACCTTCCCCAGCCTTGTGCCTCGAGACAATCCTGTCTCGGAGGTCTACAGACAATTCCTTTGTCTTCATGCTTGGTTTGTGCTTTGACATGCATTGTCAACCCTGGGCCCTTATATAGACAGGCGTATGCCTTTTCAAATCATGTCCAATCAACTGAATTGACCACAGGTGAACTCCAATTAAGCTGCTGAAACATCTCAAGAATGATCAGTGGAAACAGAATGTACATGAGCTCAATTTAGAGCTTCACGGCAAAGGCTGTCAATACTTATGTACATGTGATTTTTCAGGTTTTTTATTTTTAATAAATTTGCAACCATTTCAAAAACTCTGTTTTTCACATTGTCATTATGGAGGATTGTGTGTAGAATTTTAAGGAAATAAATTAATTGAATCCATTTTGGAATAAGGCTGTAACATAAAAAATGTGGAAAAAGTGAAGCACTATAAATACTTTCCGGGTGCACTGTTTGTGCCCAGGGTTACATTTTTGGGAAACTGCAAATACATGCCCTGCCATATGTATGGCTGCATTTTGTGTGTGAAGACAAATGCTACAGGATGTTATGACACCATCAACAACTTTTGTTTATTTTGTCACTACTACTGACTGCTTACCTCCATATGAACTGCTTTTACATTGCGATCAGCTTGCTCGGTAGCTTACCTTGTATGGTGCTGGACTTGGGACACAGAGCAGATATTGGACATGCTTTGAAGCTGGTGAAGGATGGCAGAAGTATGACAAAAAATAAGCAGTCTGAAATCAATCATTGTGGTCATGATGTGCTTTTGTCTTCTAGTTGGCTCTTGAAAACACTATTGGTTGGGTGTGGGAAGGGGGTGGGTTAGTCGATAGCATGGTGATATATGCAGGACAAGATGGCTGGCTTCTCATGAAGATGCCTGAGAAGGATGTGTAAGTGGCACATATGATAAGCAACCGTGTCCCAGTAACGTATTTGAGATTGTCAAAAATGCACACAGAGACCTCTAGTGTTTTTGCTAAAGGACAAAAAGCTGCAAGCAGACATCACCTCGGCCTTGTATTTCACAGTTCCCAAAAACGTAAGCCTGAGCACGTATCTCCAATGAGCCTGGGTTGAAAAATGGGGTGCCACAGCAACTGGGTTGAGAAATGCTGCCCTAAAACAAGGTAAACAAATGGTGATACCAGCTTGGAACCTTTGCTTAGAAATTACTACCCATTAATTATTCTTCTTAAAACCTGTAAGAGAAGCTTGATAGGGTAAAGTTCAACTCAAAAAATGTATTTAATCAAACATTTCAGCATTGTACTCTTCAAAACCATATTAGTAATCACAGAAAATGAAATACAGTGTAGTGACCTCTCATCCATCTTCCATCTTTCAGTTCAAAGTGAAATAATGAGGTCTAGTAATAAAAAGAATACTATTAGCACACTTTGAACCTGCTCGCTCCTCTAGTATTGGAAATTCACTTCTATTGATCACACAATAGCTATATAGGGACTGAATACTTGACCCCTAATCCCTTTATAGACTGACCTCGACCGAACCATGTCTCTTAAATGAGTGTGTATGAGCTTTTATGTGCATGCATGAGTTGTGTTGGGTTTTACTGGAAGGGTTCATATTTGGGTAAACTAAAGAAATTGCAGAAATGTCAAATAGTTAGCTGCATTATGATGTTTTGGAATTTAAATCTTAAGTAAAAGTGATTTTTTAATATATATTATTAGCCTCACAACTGGATAGTTCACCAATTTGTCCACACCATCTGATATCAGTAAAAATAAGACGTAGAATGTGATGTACTGTATGGTATGTGGAATTTGTACATTTCTATGCTAAGTGCCTTTCATTATTATTCATGAGAAGATCTGGCCTAACAGATACTAACAGTACTCTAAAATGTAATTCACACTTCTACCCTTTCACACTTGTCACCAATGAAACAATTTGGTGTCTTTCACAAGAAATAAACCTTTTTGCTATGCCAAGTCTCAATATGTGCAATGCATTTTAAGAGCTGTGTTGGTGCAAGATTTTGGTCAAAAGATTATTAAAACAGTGATTTAAAGCTTGTCATTGAATCTTATGCTGTGTTCACACCAGACACAGAACACGCGGATAAATCGCTCTATTCGCATGTACATAGACGCGTGAACATTTGAGTTTACTCGCTTCATTCGCACGTCAAATTCACTTCAGAACAGACGCGGATTTGTGTAAGGGGCAGGGCTTCTGCCTGCCCGGTGACTGTAAATCATTGCTAAATGGCTAACATGTATTTTATTGATAAAATAACTTTGTTTATGTGCTTTATGAAGGCTGAAAAACAGCGTTGATTCGTTTGGAGCAGTGTCTGAGTCCACTAGATCATTTCAGAGGTGCACCCAGCTCTGTGAGCTCATAAAATCCTCCAGAAACCTAAGCTGGATGATGGAAGCATTCAGCGGTGCTTCTGACTGAGCCGAGCCCAGTTTGATGAACTGTTGTCGGTGTAGGCAGGAGGATTTTCCCCTGCGACTCCAACAACAGGCGCTACATCATAACCATGCCCCCACAAGAGCAAGCTTCTGATTGATAAACGCGGCGTGAATGTCCGCAGAAGTTCAGATTTTTGAACTCGAGCGATTTGCGCGTTAAGCGCGTCAAACGTTTGCATTGACTTAACATGTAAATCACTCGTGCTTGAGGCTTCTTCCTCCAATTTGTTCCAAATTAATGAATATAGTTTCTGTCAGATTTAATTTAGCCTTTTATACACATATAAACATAGATCATATCTCTCAGATTTGATTAAAGGCATCTTCTTTATGTTCCTTGTTTATGTTCTTCTTTATGTTTTTTTATGAACTTTTATAGACTTTACTTATATTATACTTTTTTGTAGCTTGACAGCTTTGAAATTGGGTAAAAATATTGTGGATCAGTTTGGAAGACTGGACTAACGCCACAACCAGCCACCGCATGTGAATAAAGGCTGTATAAATTCTTCAATAATTTTCCCCCATTGCATTTTCTTCCCACTCAGTGTCATTTTAATTGCTTCTCAATGCTTAACACCTATTGATTAATACATGCATTAACGGAGATGCTGTGCTATAGTGTATACATGGCTTGTTCATGTATATTCATATCATCTCATCCAAGCATCACTCGGCCGTCTCAAGGGAGCGCCTCAAATTGAAAGACTTAACAATGGCATTTGTCTCATATTAGAATGTGTTCTTTTTAATTAAAATACTTTTTACCATGAGTTAAAGAAGACACCCATCAAATGACATTAGGTGTAACAATAGCTTGTATATCAAAAAATGACACCAGGGATATTTATGATACTCAGGTTATATATAGCAATAAAATGTGATTACATATTAAAAAAAACATTTAAGGATTGCAGTTTTGCCTCAAAATACTTTTATTATTTGTCATTTAAGATCTTTAAAGTGTGCCACTATACTCATTTAACGGCTATAATCATATAAACATGACACTAAATGAAAAAGGAACATTATTTCAGCCATATTTTGACAGATATTTAAAACATTGAAGCACACATTTTATTTATATTCATTCCTGAATGAATAATTTTTATGCACATAACACTAATTTGATGAAACAACGATAACCGCTCTTGTCTTTGACCCATGTAACATTCTTGCGAGGTGCACTTTTGATAAAATAATTACAGCGTCTCCTGCAAATCAATGACAAATTGCTGCATTATTACACTTTATCTGCTTTCATTTCAAAATGAGAGGTGATAAAAGGCGCAAAGAAGACGGTCTTTGTCGCTATCTGGACTGAGCGAGGATTGTAATTATGTTAACACCAGTAGAAGCTTCGTCCTGTAAGTCACTCACTCATTCATTCATAATTAATTAATTGCTCATAAAAGCCCAGGAGAAGGAACAATGATTGTCCCACATTTTTTTCCCTTTCTTTCTCTCTTTTCCCCCCTCTCGGATCTTTTCTTCCCTCTCTTTGAAAGGAAAACAGAAATATTGGTGACTAACGTTATGAGAGAGGCCTCATTTCCATAGCCGCACGGTGAATTTCTGGCACCTTTTTAGTGCGCTTCGCCTGCAGGCTTCAATAATAATGACTGTTTTTTAGTGGAGGGGGCTGGGCGAAGCGTGTGGGCTTTATATACCTAGAGGGAAAGATTTGGGGCATAATATATGTGCGTGTGAGAGAGATAGAGTACAGCGGTAACGGAAGAAAGGAGGTAAAAACTACTATGCGAGAGATCAGGTTCATCAAAACAACCATATACCCACATTCAAGCACGTTCTTCACTCTAACAGACAGACAATGATGAAATAAACGTGCAGTTGGTGTGCATTAAAGCTGCTCTATGGCCTTGTCTGGGATCCTAGTGCAGTAACTTACACCCTAGGCGTCTCGTCTGATCCATGTCTCTGTTCACATTTCAACATGCTGATATCAAATGGTCGCATGACAGGGCATCCCAATCAAGCCAGATAAATGATAATAAGCTGACAGAATTCCATGGCACAGTAGGAGGGCATGCACACAATTTCATGCACACACACATGACGTGTTCTTGTGTTTAAAAACAGCTAGATGGAGCACAACTAGGTGCATTAAATGCTCCAGTTCGATACAAGCTCTATTGACAGCAGTTGGGAAATGATGTCCATTAGCACAGAAAATATTTTTGACTTTGAAATAAAATTTGTGCTTACAGTAAAGCACTTAAAATGGAAGTACAGGTAGCGCAGTACAATACACAAAGAATCACTGACATTGTCTATGTATAGTGGTGGCCAACAGGCCCAGTTCTGCTGGGGTACTAGAGGTGCTAAGCACCCTCAATCCAAAGCCTGGATGCGTCACCTGCCTCGAGTTTCACGAAGGAGCCCTGGAAGCTAAACAGAGGAGAGACGCCAGTGCTGGACGAGAGAGGACCGGGCCCGGACATATTGTTTTACTTTTGCTTTCAGTTTGACGGCAGTCTCCATGAGGAGCTGCCATCTGTTTGTTTATTTATTCATTTACTCAATGAGTTTTATTCACTCATTTATTTACTCATTTCTCGGTTCTCTGCCATTTCTTCCTGGCGGCCAGGTGGCCGTAAACTTCATTAAAGTGGTGCCGAAACCCAGGAGGGACACATTGTCCAGTTTCCCTCGCCACTGAGAGGGAGGGCGAGTGTTAGGAAGTTAACCCGAGTGGGGGAGAAATCCATTCATCTGCCCAGAGTGCTGGGGCAGCCTGAGGCTGGCGAGGAAAGGATCTGCCTGCTGCCGTCTCCCAGCATGGGGAGGAGCAGGGGATGTGGGACTCACCTCCAGAAGGGAAAGAGCTGAAGGGAGTCATCCCAGAGAGCCCGGGGGAGTCACCGCTGTCCTCCATGATGCCGAAGCCTGCGTCCATCCACCGAAGCAGGAGCGGAGCAGGAGACCAGAAATGCCGCCAGGCCAGGAGAACCGCCGCCAGACACCAGAAGACGGACAAGTGGTTAGATTCCTCCACAAGGCTTCCAGCACTTCATTGAATCTCTCAGCTGGTTAAGGACCAAGTGGCAGCGTGTCCGAACCCCAATTTTTGTTCCCTCTTTCCCCTCTTTCTGTCGCTTTTCAGTCTCTCCTCAGCTATCCAGCTCCTTTCTCTCAGCCCTATTATTCTCAGGTTTCGCTGGTCCTGAAGCGTGGGAGTAAGCGCCGACACGAGGTGCCCCCGGCCTCAGGGATGATGGGGGTATGTAGCGAGTGAGGCAGGGCAGAGAGCCATGAGTGCGTGCGAGACGGGTGGCGTGAGTGAGATAATCAAGGACACATGGATGCGTCACCTGCCTTGAGTTTCACGAAGAAGCCCTGGAAGCTAAAAGGAGGAAAGACGCCAGTGCAGGACGAGAGAGGCCCGAGCCCGGACATATTGTTTTACTTTTGCTTTCAGTTTGACGGCAGTCTCCGTGAGAAGCTGCCGTCTGTTTTATTTACTCATTAAAAACTTATTAAAAGTTCGTCGGTTCTCCGCCTCCTTCTTCCCGGCGGCCAGTTGGCCGTAAACTTCATTACAGTGGTGCCGAAACCCGGGAGAAGGAGGGACACGTTGTCCAGTTGCCCTCGCCGCTGAGAGGGAGGGCAAGTGTTCAGGAGTTAACCGGAGTGGGGGAGAAACCCATTCATCTGCCCAGAGTGCTGGGGCATGGTGAGGAAAGGATCTGCCTGTTGCCGTCTCCCATGGGGCGGAGCAGGGGACACGGGGCTCACCACCGGAAGCGAAAGAGCTGAAGGGAGTCATCCCAGAGAGCCCGGGGAAGTCACCGCCATCTGCCATGATGCTGAAGCCTGCGTCCATCCACCGAAGCAGGAGCGGAAAAGAAGACCAGAAATGCCACCAGCCAGGAGAACCGGGCCAGACATATACGGGGGTACATTTTCACAATGAGCTTGTGTTGAAAGTATGATGTGTCTCGTGGACTGGAAACCACCTGGAACAATTTCAGAAGCATTTATTTCTGTGATTTTACTCTGGAAATCCTTCTTCAGTATTATGAACAGTCTGTAAACCCGAAAGCTTCAAACCAGGAAAAGAATCTATGATGGGAACTATCAATAAAATAATATTATATATATATATATATATATATATATATATATATATATATATATATATATATATATATATATATATATATATATAATATTTTTATTTATTTATTTATTTATTTATTTATTTATTTTTTTGATGCAGTTCTTGATATTAAGATGAGACCAAGAACAAAAGATCAAGATTGTTTTTTATGATGATCAACTTTATGCCATAAAAGCTCCATCTCAATCTCTCAAAGTTAACACTAAAGGATGAAAAATAAACTAAACAACTGGACTAAAGTAAAAGATCATATTACGGTTTGCTGAATACACAAGTTCAGTGGAAGCACATACAAATCACATTAAGGTTGCTTTCACAGGCACACACAGTATTTGTCCAGAAATTAGCTTGGGTTTCTGTAAGGTTTGGATGCTGAGTGTGCTGGAACACACACCTGCAGCACCTGGTCTCGCGCGCACACACACACACACACGCTGACCCTGCTGGACTCTTGTACACTCCAGAAGTCACAGCATGGGTGATCCCTGCTAATTTACCATTGACAACAAACTAATTACCACCAGAAACCAGAATGGATTCCTATGCTCCTTTTTGTCAACTATCAGCCAACTGAAGCGTCCTGCCTCATTGCACATTCTAATTACAAGATGAGGTCAAAAGTCAAATATGCAGGGAGGCTAAAATGACATTTGTTAGTATTTTGGTCGGAATGTTGTGAATTGTCCTTGAGTGGCATCAGTTGTGAAATAAATCATGCAAATCTTGCATCCCGATGCACTTAATTGTTAACAAATCACCAGCACACTTGACTTTGAATGTGGAGACTGTATTCCTGATGTTTATGATTCTCAAGATAGTTCCTCAGAAATGGCTGTGGTTACTGTACCCAGGCTCACTCTCAAAACGTAGCCCTATATACATTTCTGAAAAGGAGCTACGTTTTTTTGCAGTTTTGGTTTCGCTAATCCACTAGAGGCTGCTGTGTACCTTTTTTCAGATCTCAAACTTCTCTTGCGAGTGCCATTCGTACCTGCTGTTCTTGCGTAAATCCACCAGAGGCTGCTGTCGACTGACTGACTGGCTGACTGACCAACCAACAGATTCCCGACAGCTCTAGTCGCTAGACTACGTCATACGCTAATTTGCATATTACTGACGTCATCACATTCTACCGTTTCTGTTTGTTTAACAGCCTATGGTTAATAAAGGGGTATTTATATTTGCACTACGCTTTATATATGCATTTGAATTTAATTAAATTTATTGCTGTTTGAATACAGTATATCTGTCACAATCTCAAAAATCACAAAACCCGGATCCAAATGCAAGCTCTTTATTGACCGCTGACAAGAACGGAATCAAAAATAATAAAACCAAAACAGAAAATAGTGAGCTACAGAACAGGAGTCCAGACCAGTCCAGATCAAACATGAATAGTGGATCGGCTGGCAGGTCCAAAACGGTACCGAGCGTCCTACTGAAACACAGAGTGACAATGAACAAAAACGAACTGACAAAGTACAAAAGGACGTCAAACACCTATATAGGCGATATGATTAGATACAGCTGACAGGAATGATGGTAGCAGCTGATCAACAACACGTGATCAAAACACAACGCTACTACAGCGCACATGAATGACAAAACAAAACCACGTGACAATAACAAAGACACACCAGGGAGTGTGCACAACCTGCAACCGTGACAGTACCCCCTCTCCTAGGAGCACCTCCTGGTGCTCCCAGACGAGCTCACCTGTCGATTGTAATCATCGATAAGCGAGTGATCCAATATGTCCCTCGCAGGAACCCAACTTCTCTCCTCCGGACCGTAACCCTCCCAGTCCACCAAGTACTGAAAACCTCGTCCCCTCCGTCTAGAGTTCAGAATGCGCTTAACCGAATAAACCGTCTCCCCATCTACGAGACGCGGCGGGGGGGGAACCGGAGTAGGCGGATTTATGGCCGTATGAAAAACGGGCTTTAATTTAGAAACATGGAACGCGGAATGAATTCTCCTGTACGCGGGAGGAAGTTTGAGGCGGACTGCCACCGGACTAATGATTTTAGTGACAGTAAATGGGCCAATAAATTTAGGAGTTAGCTTATTACAAACGGTACGCAAAGGAATATTCTTAGAAGAAAGCCACACTTTTTGACCGACTACGTAAACGGGAGGTTTAGACCGGTGGCGATCGGCCTTAGCCTTAGTGCGCGCACCCACTTGGAGGAGGGTCTGTCTGGCCCTATTCCAAGTGCGTCGACACCTCTGAACAAAGGCGTGAGCGGAGGGGACCGCGATTTCGGATTCCATACTGGGAAAAACAGGTGGCTGGTAACCTAAACTACACTCAAACGGAGATAGGCCCGTACCTGACACTGGTAAAGAGTTGTGTGCGTACTCCACCCATGAGAGCTGCTGACTCCAGGAGGCAGGATTCTGGGACACCAAACATCGCAACATACGTTCGAGATCTTGGTTGGCTCTCTCTGTTTGACCGTTACTCTGAGGATGGAAACCAGAAGAAAGGCTAACAGTGGCCCCCAATAATCGACAGAACTCTCTCCAAAATTTAGAGACAAACTGAGGCCCCCTGTCAGAAACCACATTTGCCGGGAGGCCATGTATGCGAAAAATGTGATCAATGACAGCAACCGCTGTCTCTCTGGCTGAGGGTAATTTGGGCAGAGGAATAAAATGAGCAGCCTTCGAGAACCTGTCCACAACGGTCAAAATGACCGTATTGCCACAGGATGGCGGGAGACCTGTGACAAAATCTAGCGAGATGTGTGACCAGGGTCTCGAAGGAACTGACAGCGGCTGAAGTAACCCAGCGGGAGGGCGATTGGAAGTCTTTGAAACAGCACAAACAGAACAAGCCAAAACAAACTCCCGTATATCCCGAGCCATAGCTGGCCACCAGAATCGCTGCTTAACCAGAAATAAGGTGCGACTCACCCCTGGATGACAAGCCACCTTCGAAGAGTGTCCCCATCGAATGACGTCAGACCGAATCTCCTCTGGCACAAACAAACGACTCGGTGGGCATCCGATCGGGGGCGTTACCCCATCCAAGGCAGTGCGAACCCTAGACTCGATCTCCCATGTCACTGCAGAAATAAACATCCTCTGTGGAACAATGGGTTCGAGGGACGAAACACGGTCGGAAAAATCAAAAAGACGGGATAACGCGTCGGGTTTGATGTTCTTAGAACCCAGTCGATAGGAAATAGTAAAATCGAACCGTCCGAAAAATAACGCCCACCGAGCCTGCCTAGGGCTTAAACGTTTGGCGGATTTGATGTATTCAAGATTCTTATGATCGGTCCAAACGATAAAAGGAACCCCCGATCCTTCCAGCCAATGACGCCACTCTTCCAACGCAAGCTTGACCGCCAGCAACTCTCTGTTACCAATGTCATAATTGCGTTCAGCAGAGGATAATCTATGGGAAAAAAAAGCGCAAGGGTGCATCTTGTCATCCGACGAGGAGCGTTGAGACAGGATGGCCCCGACCCCCACCTCTGACGCGTCAACCTCCACCACAAACTGCCGAGAAGGATCAGGAGCCACCAGAATTGGGGCTGAAACAAAGCAGCCCTTTAGTTTTGTGAACGCAGCCTGAGCCGCGCTCGTCCACCCGAACGGAGTCTTGGAGGAGGTTAAGGACGTCAGAGGTGCGGCGAGCTGGCTGTAATTGCGAATGAAACGCCGGTAAAAATTGGCAAAACCCAGAAACCTTTGCAGGGCCTTGCGGGAATCTGGAATTGGCCAATTTACCACAGCCTGAATCTTCTCTGGATCCATTCGCACCCCCTCGACTGACACGATGTGACCCAAAAAAGGAACAGACTGTGCGTGGAAAACGCATTTCTCCGCCTTGACATAAAGCCCATTCTCTAGCAGCCTCTGAAGCACTCTCCTGACGTGTTGCACATGATCCTGGAGAGAATGAGAAAATATCAGAATGTCATCCAGGTAGACATAAATGAACTGATCTATCATATCTCGCAACACATCATTAACGAGTGCTTGGAAAACTGCGGGGGCGTTGGAGAGCCCGAACGGGAGTACACAATATTCAAAATGCCCCCTGGGGGTATTAAACGCAGTTTTCCATTCATGCCCCGCCCTCATGCGAACCAAATGATAGGCGTTGCGGAGATCCAGTTTTGTGAAAAAGTTCGCCCCCTGCAGACGCTCGAAGGCAGAAGACATCAACGGCAAAGGATAAGTATTCTTTACCGTAATGTTGTTCAGCCCTCGATAGTCAATACATGGGCGAAGAGAACCATCCTTCTTTTTCACAAAAAAGAATCCCGCCCCCGCCGGTGAAGAAGAGGGGCGAATGATCTTGGCCGCTAGAGAATCAGAAATATATTTCTCCATGGCCTCCCTCTCGGGAACAGAAAGAGAGTATAACTTGCCTTTAGGCGGAGACGTACCTGGCAGTAAATCTATAGCACAGTCATATGGACGATGGGGAGGTAGAGAAGCAGCTCGAGACTTACTGAACACTCTCTTCAGGTCGAGGTACTCACTGGGCACGTTTGACAGGTCCATGCACTCCTCCTGGAACACAGAACGAGATACAACAGTACGAGCAGACGAAAGACAGGATACATGACAATTCTCACTCCAAGATATCACAGAATTCTCTCCCCAACAAATCTGAGGCTTATGCTTGACCAGCCATGGATGCCCAAGAACCACTGGTGTATTGGTGGTGTCTGTTAAAAAAAATGAAATAAGCTCGGAGTGATTGCCCGAAGTTAACAACCTTATAGAGCCCGTGGCGTGAGTGATAGATGGCAGAGAGCGCCCGCAAAGGGCGTGAACAGCAATAGGCTGAGTGAGAGGAATAATGGGGAGTTTTAACCTAAAAGCAAACTTACTGTCCATAAAATTCCCCTCCGCACCAGAATCAATGAGGGCTAGACAGTTTAGTGTTTGAGAACCCCAACCAAAAGTAACTGAAAATAGAGTAGCAGCAACGGAGGGTTTTTTCAAATTAATTTCACCCGTCAGTAACCTCTTACCTACTGACGGGTGCTGGCTTTTACCGGACAAGATGACACAATGTGCCCCGGTCCTCCGCAATACAGGCACAGCCCTTCAGCCCGCCGGCGTCGCTTCTCCTCCAGTGAGAGACACGATCTGCCCATCTGCATGGGTTCCGGCCCGGCCGTGACGCCATCCGCGGCCGCCGGAAAAGAAACCGGAAGCGATCCAGAGTCGAGGAATGGCGTCCCTCTGCTGCGTGTCTCCCTCCGAAACAGTCTGGCGTCCACCCGAACCGCCAAATCAATAAGACCGTCCAAAGTTTTGGGAAGATCCAGAGCATAAATCTCCTCCTGGATGTGATCAGCAAGCCCATGGAGGAACATGTCCCACTGGGCCTCCGCATTCCAACCACACTCAGCGGCTAATGTGCGGAACTCGACGGAATAATCCGCCACGCTACGGCCTCCCTGCCGAAGCTCCGCCAGAACCCGCGCCGCCTCTCTCCCCGAGGCTGCACGGTCGAAAACCTTCTTGAGCTCCTCCGAGAAGGATTTAAAAGAGGAACAACAGGGAAGCTTCTGTTCCCATACAGTGGTTCCCCACAGAGCAGCTTTCCCTGAAAGGAGGGTAATGACAAACGCAACTTTAGCCTGCTCTGTGGGAAAAGATGAGGGCTGCAGAGTCATGTACAGAGAACACTTTGCAAGAAAAGAACGGCACAACTGGGGTTCCCCTGAATAAAATTCTGGAGGAGGAAGACGGGGCTCAGACCGGCTACTCACTGCCTCCGCCGCTGGGAGTGATGGTGGACTAGACTGTTCGGCTTGTGTGACGATCCCCCCGGTGAGCTGCTGAACCTGAGTGGTAAGTGCAGATACTTGTGTCGCTAAGTTCTGTATAGCTTGACGAGTGGCAGCCATTATCTCATCATGTTGGTCAATCCGTGCACTGCTTTGATTGACAAACTCGGTAATCTGAGCGACGCTTGCTGGATCCATATCGGGTCAGTTCGTTCTGTCACAATCTCAAAAATCACAAAACCCGGATCCAAATGCAAGCTCTTTATTGACCGCTGACAAGAACGGAATCAAAAATAATAAAACCAAAACAGAAAATAGTGAGCTACAGAACAGGAGTCCAGACCAGTCCAGATCAAACATGAATAGTGGATCGGCTGGCAGGTCCAAAACGGTACCGAGCGTCCTACTGAAACACAGAGTGACAATGAACAAAAACGAACTGACAAAGTACAAAAGGACGTCAAACACCTATATAGGCGATATGATTAGATACAGCTGACAGGAATGATGGTAGCAGCTGATCAACAACACGTGATCAAAACACAACGCTACTACAGCGCACATGAATGACAAAACAAAACCACGTGACAATAACAAAGACACACCAGGAAGTGTGCACAACCTGCAACCGTGACAATATCAGTATAGATGTGTAGGGAATTAGCAGTAATCTCTCAGACACAATAAACTCAGACAATTTCCAAAACTGTCACTAAAATGTCTGTGATTGTGAACAAGAAAAGCATAAACGGTCAAATTAAACTGTTAAAATAAAGGAGAAGCAGACCGGTTTGACTGTAAAATGGAAATACCTCGCACTCCCGGCGCTAAATCATTTGTCGTCGGTATGACGGGGGTGATCTGCTCAGGCTGCAGGTGGGAGAGACTGCTGTATGAGGACTGGGCCTCCTGTTAGCGCAGAGGCGAGGGAGGGGCCGACGGCATCACCTGCAGCTCGTTGAGAAGAGTAAGAACAGTACAGTATGGACAAATGACATTTTATAAAAATCAGTAACACACGAAAAAGTCGCTAGATTTGTCGCTATTCACTGTTTGAAAAGTCTGAAAAGTCGCTAAATATAGCGAGAAAGTTGCTAAGTTGGCAACACTGTCACCCTCCCACCCCCTTCACTAAACCCAATTGTGTGTTTGACGCATTTACCCATTATTGGTAAATGATGTTGTGCAGAAACACTGCGTCTGCACACAAACTGTGCAGTTCTGTAGTCCACCATTGTTTTTTGAATGTCAGGTACTTCCTCATGCCTATAGACTGAACATACCAGCTCATTCTGAAAACATACTCCTATATACATTTCTGGAGATCGCAAATTATGTAGCCAGAGGAACGTATGACCGAATTTCATCTTTAAAACGAAAGCTACGGGGTGGTATGACGCCGTTCCTTTTCATGCTTACCAGCTGATGGCTTACCTTTATGTGGACGGCTTTTCTGCTGTTACCAGTTTGCCCAGTGGCTCGTCGAAGGTTTGAGATGCAGAGTGGAGTTGACCATGATGACAGGGTTTGAGTCCGGTGAAGAACAGTTCCAGAAAGCAGGTAAAACAATCACAAAAGGCAAAAAATAAGACGTTGTTGTAAAATAACAATAACAACAATGGTAAACAACAATGGGCTAAGAACAGACCCCTGCGGTACTCCCATATTGTAAGAACGCACAGATGACTTCACCCCATTGACCCTCACACATTGCTCTCTCCCACCAAATAAGACCCAAACCACTGTATGGCTTTTGCTGACATTTTGAACTTGCTTGCATTGCGTTTCATCTTCTGGGGCACAAATCATTTATCATAAAAGAAGGCCTAGCACTGAGTACAAAATTTTTCTTAGTGATATTTGCCGCCAGTGTATCAAGAAGCATGATTTTGTTCTCATTGACTCATTGAATGGAATGCAATGTTCTAGTTTTGTGCATAAATCTAATTTGTATCTTTGGATGGAAACAGCTAGCATTGGAACTGCCATTGAGGTCTGACAGATAACACGAGTCTGAGATGCCAGTTTCCACTTCAGCCAGTGATGTGCGTTTGGGGTTACTCGGAGTGGGGTCCTTGAAAGAGTTCAGGAAACCCGTTTGGAAACAATCCATATGCTGCCACAAGTAGTTGGGAAAATAATCAAGGCACCTTTCAGACTGAAATTAAATGATAGCGATAGTAAGCTCAGTGTGAACGGGATGGAGGTTTGTGGGGAAAGAGGAGTAGTGAGAGTGAGGGATGGAGGAAAGATGCTGGGCAGTGGAGCACTGAGCAAACACAGAGCCGCTGGGCTGTGAAACAGCATGCAGCAGCGGGAGACCTCATTACACACAGCAGGGCCGAGACTGATCGCTATTCATTCTGCTCACATCAACACACACACAGGCAGAGGAGACTGAGCGTAATCACGACATGCCATTTAACCATTTAACATTATCACCTATCTAAGTGTGGCACACACACTCACGCACAAGGGGAAAATGCTCCATCAAAGCAGTATGACATAATATACATCATATCAATTCCTCGAGAATTTTGTAAAAAGAAATATATACATATAGTATTTTTTTACAACTGAATTGAAGAGTTTTTGCTAAATTTGCAGCAAGTTCTGCTGCATTTCTTTCAGCCCAGGCTCATTATGGATACGTACCCCGGTATACATTTCTGGAGAGAGCGAAATACGTCCCAGGAGCTACGTTTTTTGCAGTTATTCTTTTTGCCACCAGAGGCCGCTGTGTACTATTTTTGAGCTCTCACATTTCTCTCGCGAGTGACCTGCTCTTCTCACGTGAATCCACCAGAGGCCACTGTCGACTGACTGACTAACCGACCGACCAACCGCCTTCCTTGAACCCAACCAACAGTGTTTTTAAAAGCAATCCAAAAAAAGAAAAGCCCTCGCCTGATTTTTACCACGTTTTCAAATCTTACCACGATCTCACTCTGTTATTTACTTGTTCATTTTATTTTTTTGCCTTTTGTTTTTGTTGTACCTGCTTTCTGGAACCGTTCTTCACTGGACCCGAACCCTGTCGTTGCCATCAACTTCACTCTGCGTCTCAAGTCCTCCAATGTATGTGGCGAGCCACAGAAACAGAAGTGGTCAGCGGCGTCATACCACCCCGTAGCATTCATTTTAACGATGAAATGCAGCTCTGGCTACATAATTCACTCTCTGCAAAAAATGTATACAGGGCTACATATTCAAAATGAGCTTGTGTTGATTTATTTTATTGTTTTGCTTTGAAAATATACATAAATCTTAAATCTTTATTATTTTTTGACCTCAAGAATCATTGATTTCTGTCAATTTTATAAAGGAAACACTAAGTGAAACAGAGAGACGCTAGATGTTTACCCTTAAAGCTTCATGATGGAAAATGAAAGCAAATGTTTGATAATAATGCATCTGTGTGGTTTGATGGCTATTTGAACTCATTAGTGGACATGATGCAAAGCATGCATGCTTACAGTATGCCTACATGTATGTGTGTTTATGTGTGTGAGTCAGGGGCCAGACATTTTTAAATTGTGAAATAGGGTGCACCTCGGTGCCTACGTTTAAACTAAGAGTATAATAACAACTTTCTTATATACAGTTAAAGTAAGAATTATTCGCCCCCCTTTGAATTTCTTTTTTAAATATTTCCCAAATGATGTTTAACAGAGCAAGGAAATTTTCACAGTATGTCCGATAATGTTTTTTCTTCTGGAGAAAGTCTTATTTGTTTTATTTTGGCTAGAATAAAAGCAGTTTTAAATTTTTTAAAGTCCATTTAAGGTCAAAATTATTAGCCCCTTTAGGCTATTTGTTTTTTAATAGTCTACAGAACAAACCATCGTTATACAATAACTTGCCTAATTACCCTAACCTGCCTAGTTAACCTAGTTAACCTAGTTAAGCCTTTAAATGTCACTTTAAGCTGTATAGAAGTGTCTTGAAAAATATTTAGTCAAATATTATTTACTGTCATCATGGCAAAGATAAAATAATCAGTTATTAGAAATGAGTTATTAAAACTATTATGTTTAGAAATGTGTTGAAAAAATTTTCTCTCTGTTAAATAGAAATTATTAATAATTAATTAATTTATTAATTAATAAACAGGGGGCCTAATAATTCTGACTTCACTTTATGTCAATTCTGATAATATAGTAAATGATTACAATTTTTAATATAGTCACCGCAATAGGCCAGTGGTTAGCGCGCTGACATATGGTGCGGAAAAGCCCCGGGCGTCACGAGTTCAAATCCCGGCTTGTGGACCTTTCCCAATCCTAACCCCGTCTCTCTCCCACAACTACTGTCCTGTCAAATTAAGGCAAAATGCCAAAAATAAATATATTAAGAAAAAAAAGAAGATATTTATGATAATAAGACAATAGTAAGTTAAAAACATAATACGAAATTATGCTATATAAAGCACACTTGCTGATAGAACAAAATGGCTAATACATTCTCTGCCAGTAGATGGCGTTTAGTGATCAGTAATAACCTTATCATAAACATGAGCTGCTCTTCAGGAGTTTATTTCCATGTGTAATCTACACATTCATGTGAAATCAGAAATCAGCTTAAAGACGCCTCTCATAAGAAGAATGAAGTCACATGCATTGTTCAGGTCTGAGTTTTTCACAGACGTCAACAGTGTGTAAAAATCTTGATGGTTCTGTGGGTCTCGTCTATCAAATCTGATCACTATTTTGTATTATATTGTACATGTCAGGTGATTGGCTGAGCCATTCTACAGCTTAATTTTCTTTCTCTGAAAGCATTTGAGAGTTTACTTGGCTGTGTTTTGGATCATTGTCTTGCTAAAATGTCCACCCTGGTTTCATCTTCATCCTCCTGCTAATGTAGATGTTGAACTGAAGCAGCTAATAATCATTTACGCTGAGGAAGGACAGAGGGTTGCTAAAGAACTGTTGAGAGATTTCAGCTGCTGTCTGAGCTTTCCATGCCTTTCTACACATCCCATTCCTCATGTGTTCAATACTATTTATCTGTGTCATTTCATTTTATTACACATAACTTCATTTGTAAGCAGATGTTAACATCTGGTGAAAATTTTAAGTCAACGGCACCTTTAGAAATATGTTTTCTGAGAAAAATAGTGACATGTTGAATGCTTATTTCCCCCATATACAATAGGCAAGGCAAGGCAAGGCAAGTTTATTTATATAGCACATTTCATACACAGTGGCAATTCAAAGTGCTTTACATAAACAGGAATAAAAAGACAAGTATAAGAAAAAATCCAATAAAAACAGATAATAAAAAACAGATAAAAACAGACAAAAATGTGTTAAAACAGGTTGTAAAATAATGAAAAAGAAGAGAAAAACGTAAAAGTGCAATTTGTTGGACGTAGCACAGTGCTCATTCAGTAAAGGCACAGCTAAACAGATGTGTTTTCAGTCTGGATTTGAATGTGCCTAATGTTGGAGCACATCTGATCATTTCTGGAAGCTGATTCCAGCAGCGAGGGGCGTAGTAGCTGAAAGCCGATTCACCCTGCTTTGACTGAACTCTTAGAATTTCAGGTTTATATGATCCTAAAGATCTGAGTGATCTATTAGGCTTGTATTCAGTGAGCATATCTGTAATGTATTGAGCTCCTAGGCCATTTAGTGATTTATAGACAAGTAATAATACTTTAAAATCTATTCTGAATGTAACTGGGAGCCAGTGTAGAGACCTGAGGACAGGTGTGATGTGCTCTGATTTCCTGGTTCTGGTCAGAATCCTGGCCGCAGCGTTCTGGATGAGCTGCAACTGTCTGACTGTCTTTTTGGGAAGGCCCGTGAGGAGGCAGTACAGTAATCCACCCTGCTGCTAATAAAAGCATCAACAAGTTTCTCTAAGTCTTCACTGGAAACAAAGCATCTGATTCTTGCAATGTTTTTGAGATGATAGTATGCTGATTTACTAACTGCTTTGACATGACTACTGAAACTCAGATCTGACTCCAGAGTCACACCAAGATTCTTGACCTTATTTTTTGTTTTTTGACCCTTAGTGCCAAGGTACGCATTCACCTTGAGAACCTCATCTCTGTTCCCAAACACAATGACTTCAGTTTTCTCTTTGTTTAACTGAAGAAAGTTTTGGCACATCCAACTGTTCATTTCATCAATGCATTGGCAGAGGGTGTCAATAGGGCTGTAGTCATTAGGCAGTAAGGCTAAGTAGATCTGAGTGTCATCAGCATAGCTGTGGTAGGAAATTTGGTTCTTTCTCATTATTTGGCTCAGAGGGAGCATATAAAGGTTGTTGTGTTGTTATGTTGAAGTTTAGAGAGTGATACAACTCACGTGGTTCAAACAGGCTTCGAATGTGGGTTGTGATAATGACACCTGCAAAGATCACACACCGGATGAGAAGTGTGTATTAACAACTTGAGGCTTTGCACACCGCGATCATATTCTATTCTTTAATACTGTGTTTTTTAATGTAAAACTATGCTCTGTGGCGCGACGGGAATTTAAACAGTGTCCCGACTGTCCAAAATATGGGGGTAATTTGCGTAAAGTTTAAAAAACATTGCGGCATTTGCTTGATTTCACGTTAAATTCAGCGATCGCTGAATTGCAAATGCTGGAGAGTCTGACATATACAACTCATTATACACTGGTTCAGTAAAAACTCTATGAATAGGTAAATACATAAGTAATTCGTCCACAATACAATTAATCAACCAGTCAATCAATAATAGCGTATAATCAATAAATAATAAGGAAGCAAATCGCAATTTACAGAACAAAAACAATACAACAAAATGCTAATGAGTTTGTTTATGTAGAGTAGCCTAGATTTATGTATAGATTTAAATTTTAAATCCTTTTAAAAATACTGAATTATTCAGTCAAGCCAAGTGTCTTGTCTTCTCATTTGTTGTTTTATCAACATTAATTCTCCCCTATGTGTAAAGCGCTTTGAGTGCCCAGAAAAACGCTATATAAATGTAAGGAATTACTATTAATGACAGTAGCTACTATTACTTTAAAGGGCACCTATGGTGAAAAATCTACTTTTCAAGCTGTTTGGACAGACATATGTGTAGGTATAGTGTATAGACCGTCATATTGGGGTGATATAAACACACTCAGTCCTTTTTTTTCAATTTAACGACATATAAACGTTGGACCAATTGGAGCGGTTTTGAGATCGACCACAACTTGACGTAGGAGTGCGGTCCCCCCGCCCACCAATATTGATTGACAGTTGCGCATTACCATAACATCAGTATGTTGTTTCACGTCCGCCATTTTCAGCGTGTGAGTCAAAGCGATGTCACCAAAGAAACACCCTTGCTCTATTTTTAGATGTAAGGCTCATTGGGCTCAACAAGTTATCGCTCTCCTCCGCGCCAGTGTTTTTGAGTTTTGTGCATACATGTGTACTTTTCATTGCATCTTCCTTAAACTTTAGCGGTTTGCATTTCCCGCGGTCACAGAAGCTCCTTGTCAGCACGTTGCCTCATGTGCGTGTCCCTCCATTGGAAATAACGAACTAACGATGCGCAGCACCATGCATTTCGGGACCGGGAGGGTGTCACGGATGAAAGTGAGGACCGGGGGGTTCGCTCACTATTCTGCCGCCTAGGTCGCCTCTATGGACGTGCTGGCCCTGCTCAGGACACTTCATATTTCTGCCACACCACAGAGCGTTATCTGAATAGTTTCATTTTAAATAACATGCGAATGTACACGTCTGGTATGCCGTGTCGTGGCTCTGAGCGGCGCATCCGGTGTATGACGCCCTTTAGTTATAGCCTCAAGCAGGTCATACACAAGAAGCGCCGCTCGGCGCCAAGCAGCGTACTGGCACACTCAGAAGAACCATAATATTAATATTACATCTTAAAAATGGGGTAAAATAGGTGCCCTTTAAAACTGTATGCACAGATCCAATATACTGGTATACATCCAGTTTTCTTTCAAAAGTTTTAATTAATTAAAGACTTAAACTGCCAAATTGCTTTGCTAAATGGCACATGACATAATTGTGTGTGTATATTCAACCACTTATGATGTTATTCAAGGGGCTGCAATGTGTGATGTTGATGTTCAAGCCCAAACCATCACTGATCCACCCCATGCTTCACTCTGTGCATGCATCAGTAAGGGTGGTATGCTTCTTTGGGGCTTCTCCACACAGTAACTCTCCTGGATGTGGGAAAGACAGGGGAGGAGGACTCATCAGAGAACCATACCTGTTTCACAATGTCCACAGCCCAAGATTTTTGCTGATGACACCATTGAAATCAACATTTGGCATTGGCATTTTTTTCAATCCACTTAAATTTGTAAAAATTAATAGGTTAACTTAATTCCTTCATGTTCAGCACAAGTGGATTGTGTGGAACCCAGCAGTTTTTTTTTTTTTGACAGTGCAGTACACTCGATTATACACTCAACACTGAAATTGATTAAGTTAGATTAAAGGTGCTGTATGTAAGTTTTTGACTCTTCTAAAGCATAAAAATACCATAATATGTGTGCAGATATTTAAGAAACATCCCAAGTGAACATACTTGTTTAACTGAAAAACAATGCTGAAGTCAGATATTCTGCTTTGAAAATGGGTTTTCCGTGCCGGAACGCTGTCTTTGTTTAGATAAATTTCATATGCACGATGCCAGTTTAGCCAATTATATGTCAGCACCCTGGGTTGCCTTGTTGGAAAACAGCGTATTTCATTCATTCATTCAGAAAGACTCTGAAAGCATGCGTCCGTGACCAAAAAGAACAGTATGGGAGACAGATTCAGTTCCACATGAGGTTATTAATTAGCAAATTACATAAATATTACGAACGTAAACATTAGGTGAGCAGGTTACATTGTAACCGCGTGTCCTAACAACACGCTGTGAGAGGAGAGAGGAGAGAGGCAGTGATCAGCTATTTGGCTGTTTGCACCAGACGAAACACGGCAGCCTTTCAGAAGCACAGAATATGCACTTGCTCACGAAACGGTAAGGTTTAGAATCTATTTAATACATGTTAACCCACTTTAACATCAATGTAGATGCTGAATCACTCATATGTGTTTAGTTCTAAAGTTCAATTTCAGACGGTTTATTGTATTTTCAAGATCTGAGGTGAACTTTCTGCTTTCAGTATATGGCAACAAATGCCATGTAAAATGCATTCAAACTCGCATTGTTAGCATTTAGCACAGAATAAAGCACACAAGGCTTACCTGAGGTGATCTAGCTGTCATAGGTTTCTGTTGTTCAGCTGTGAGAAATAGAAGCCATTTCTAATATATCAATTCGAGGTGTTGGTTAGGACAAAAACTCCTTTTAATATGGAAAATATTCCTTCTATCGCGTGTCGTTGCTTTTATTTAGAACACAGTTTAAATCACTCGCTCCTGTACTCAATCTGGCATCCCAGCGTACTTTTATTATGATCCAGGAGTGCAATACCTAGTTCAACCACTGGGTGTCAAACTTACATACTGCACCTTTAAGTGTTTTTACAAATGTAAGTAGATTGAACATAAAACAATTAAGTGGCCCCCGAAAAAACTCAAGATGTGTGTTGATTCAGCTCAATTTAATTAAGCAGTTAAAATAAGCAGCAAACATATTTTTTGAGTGTACGTTTTTGGACAGAATTGAATGTTATGTTTTCCCATGCGTTTTCCCGTAACGTTTAATATGACCTAGCATTACTTTTGTGAATTTATGTTCCTTTCTATTTGTGCTATGTTTTTTTTTTTTCATCTCAATTCATATATAAACACACCAAGAGACATCACGCCTCACAGCTGCACTTAACCAGGATAAAACCATTGAAACTCGCGTGTTTGTGAAAAGCCAGACCTTGAAATAGACCCATAGATTCAGACACAATAATTGTTTCCAGCTCCTAAATTCAAAGACTCTGTGGAAGCATCTTCACATGAATTTGAATTATAAATTAAGATTTGTTTCAATATTTTTCTAGGTTTTCCCTTCTCTATAAGCCCCTTGAATAACATCACGACATGCTGTCTTTTCTCTCTCTCACACACACACACACACACAAACACAAATACAATCGCAATGAGTCCATTCAGTGCCACAAATCCCGAGAGGTAAATCTGCCAGGACTGGCAGGGAAATGAGAGAGAGTGAGATCAGAAGAAAAAAAAAAGAATTAAATAAAAATGCAATAAAGCCGCCTGTGTGAAATCAATCTGCTTAGAGTTTTGCTTAATAAAAATTCATGAAGAGCAGCTAGCCCAGAGTTCATAAGAAATATTGTTGTTGATATAGAGGCAGAGCCGGACAGTAAGTGTCTTATCTCTCTCTCTCTTTGTGTGTGTGTGTGTGTGTGTGTGTGTGTGTGTGTGTGTGTGTGTGTGTGTGTGTGTGTGTGTGTGTGTGTGTGTGTGTGTGTGTGTGACCATGTGAGAGACTCAGAGACAACGTGTGGAAATAGTCCTAGTTTTTGTGTTTGTCTCAACACTAGACTAACATTCAGATAGAGAGTATGTGAACACAACTAATAACCAAAACAGAAAATGATTCATGTGTTTTGACAGTTTATTAAATGCTAGCACTTGAAAGCAGGTTTCAAAGGGCAAGCAAAAGCAAACGAACAAGCAACACAATTGTAAAACTGCACTTAAAATCGCACATGACTGTACACATGTGTATTATGTATTCGTTCTAGAGGCATGAGGCAAGGCAAGGCAAACTTTATAGAGCGCTATTTAACCGTAGTTGATCCAAAGTGCTTTACAATAAAATAAATAAAATAAAAACTGGTATTAAAAATATAAGAAAGAGAAATATATATGTATATAAGTAATACTAAAATACAGATAAGAAATAACATGCATGCATCACTCAAAAGCAAGAGAGTAAAAATAAGTATTTAAATTAGATTTAAAAGCATCCAATGAAGAAGAAATCCTGACGTTCAGAGGGAGATCGTTCCAGAGCCTTGGGGCCGCAACACAGAAAGCTGGAGTAACACAACAGGGAGGGAGTAACACAACAGCAATGGTGAATATCTAGTAGTTATATTGTACAACATTAGGGGATTTGCATGGAAGACCAATCAATCTGAATTGTACAAAAATTGGCCAATGCAGTTAGCAAGTGGAACCTGCATGTGCAGCCACTCCTCCAATTAGGAGTTTATAAATTACGTAGGCCCCGTTTACACTAATGCGTTTTCGTTTCAAAACGCATAAGTTTTGCTACGGTTACGCCATCTGTCCACACTACGCCGGAGTTTTCGAGCCCCGAAAACGGAGCGTTTTGAAAACGCTGGAGAGGTCGTTTTCATTCTGAAACACTGCTGCTCCATCTCAGTGTAGATGGGGGAAACGGAGACATCTGAAAACGGAGCCGTGGCTGCTGAGATTCGCTACCTGATTGGGGCTTTTGGGTCATTGCGTATCCTCCCCCTATTTGTCAAGCCCCTATCACATGACTATAACGCTACCGGAAGACGGCAGACCAGCCTTCACTGTAAGCAACAACATGGACACAGAAATGGGAACGTTGTTTGTACTATTGTCCGTTTCAGGCGCCATTGTGCAGTTAAACTCTGCCTTTTTTACTACAGCAGCTGCATATATTCGCAAGAGGCAAGCTATTGTTCGAGCACTCGCTAATCGCTCGCGTTCATCGTTCAACCAGCGATTGTTGACTAACAATAGCCAAATGCCGAGCGAGACACATGCTTCCTGTTTATACTTGGACGCGCATGCCCAGTGTGCGCGAATGGTCACGTGATATACGTTTTTGGTGGAGTAATGTGGACGGAGATAAGTTTAGAAACGCTAGATGAAACGCTAGTGTGGACGCGGATCATTTTTGATCTAAAATGCCGTTTCAAAACGAAAACGCATTAGTGTAAACGGGGCCTTAGTAATGGTGCATCAAGAGAAAGATTCTAGGTCCTGTATTCTGTCCTTCATGACTTCATTCATTTTCCTTTGGCTTAGTCTCGAGGTCGCCACAGTGGAATGAACCGGCAACTATTACAGCATATGTTTTACAACAGGGGTGTCCAAATTTGGTCCTGCAGGGTCGGTCTCCTGCATAGTTTAGCTCTAACTTCCTTCAACACACTCGCCTAGAAGTTTTAGTATATCTAGAAAGAGCTTGATTAGCTGGTTCAGGTGTGTTTAATTGGGGTTGGAACTAAAATATGCAGGACACCAGCCCTCCAGGACCGAGTTTGGACACCCCTGTTTTACACAGAGGATGCCCTTCCTGCTGCAACCCTGGAATGCAGTATTGGGAAACACTCATTCACACACTACAGACAATTTAGTATGGAGGTGACGGCATGCAGTGAGTTTTGTAAGTCGACAAAACTAAAGTTTAAATAATATGATTACTAAGCATGCCTCCTGATTGATTTTTTTATGAAGTAAAAAGGAGGGATGACGAGTCAGGGAGGTAAAGACTTACTTAATTCTCGCCCATGTCTAAGATAACAGATAATTCTATAAAACCTGTTTTTGTATTCTATAGAATTGTCTGTAGAATTTCATTCAAATGAAATTATTATTCATGCAAAAGATTTCTTAAATGATGTTAGCATCACTCCAGTTGTGTCTTTACGTTGTTTTGCAGTTACATTTAGGATTAATTTCTGTAATTTTAGAATAATAATTGTACAATAACAATAATACTTTTATTTATTAATCATTTGTCGTGTATAATACAGTATATATATATATATATATATATATATATTTTTTTTTTTTTTTTTTTAGGGGTAGGGGGTGCCCCAGTAGAGCTTTATGTCTAGCAACGCCCCTGCATATAGCGCATGTGTTTGAACATGCAAACTTTACACAGAAATGCCAACTGACCCAGCCAGGGCTCAAAACAGCGATCTTCTTGCTGTGAGGCAATTGTGCTACCCACTGCGCCACCGTGCTGCCCATATCATATATATATATATATATATATTTTTTTTTTTTTTTTTTATTATATATATATATATATATATATATATATATATATATATATATATATATATATATATATATATATATATATATATATATGAAGTCAGAATTATTAGCCACCCTCTAAATTTTTCTTTTTCTTTTTTAAATATTTCCCAAATGATGTTTACAGAGCAAGGAAATTTTCACAGTGTGTCTGATAATATTTTTTCTTTCTGAAAAAGTCTTATTTGTTTTATTTTGGCTAGAACAAAAGCAGTTTAAAATTTTTTAAAAACCATTTTAAGGTCAAAATTATTAGCCTCTTAAAGCAAATTTTTATTTCGATAGTCTACTGAACAAACCATCATTATACAATAACTTTCCTAATTACCCTAACCTGCCTAGTTAACCTAATTAACCTAGTTACCTTTAAATGTCACTTTAAGCTGTATAGAAGTGTCTTGAAGAATATCTAGTCAAATATTATTTACTGTCAGCATGGCAAAAATAAAATAAATCAGTTATTAGAAATAAATTATTAAAACTATTATGAATAGAAATGTGTTTAAAAAATCTTCTCTCCGTTAAACAGAAATTGGGGAAAAAAATAATCAGGAGGGCTAATAATTCAGGGGGGCTAATAATTATGACTTCAACTATATATATATAAATGGATAAAGTTCATGTTTTTGTTTTGTTTCCATTAGTGTTTGTCAGTTATCTAGCACATTGGGTGTTATTTCACTTTGTGAAGGACACAACAACTCCAACCCAGAAAAAAAACAGGACATCTAGTCACCCAGTTCCTGTCACTCTTCAAGGTCTCTGTTTTGAGGAATCGCAGAAAGTGCTTTCAGCATCTAAATCTTTATCTCTGACAGGACCCATTTTATGGACTCAACATTTTCAAAAAACCATTAACATTAGTCACACATCAACGCAACCCACAACACACAGTCCTGAGTAAGTCAATACACACTCAAAACACACTTGGGCCAGTTAACAACACACCCT
The DNA here is from genome assembly GCA_903798195.1 of Danio kyathit. NCBI lineage: Eukaryota > Metazoa > Chordata > Actinopteri > Cypriniformes > Danionidae > Danio > Danio kyathit. The sequence continues at coordinate 4,520,240 of LR812541.1, read as the reverse complement.
CAGGCCTTTCTGGACAAAGCACTGCAAAACAACTATACTGTCCTCTGCCCTGTATTTTGTAGTCATGTTGTTTTAAGGTGAAGTCCAATTCCCCCTTTTTAACTGTGCTTCCATCACTTTGTATTAATGCTCATTTTAAAGTATCGCACAACAAACAAGTGACAGAAATGCCAAATTTCAATTTAAATTCCTTTATTTAGCCAAATATCTTTCCAGTTGTTGTCGCCACCTATTGGAGTTACAAATACAGGGAGTGCAGAATTATTAGGCAAGTTGTATTTTTGAGGATTCATTTTATTATTGAACAACAACCATGTTCTCAGTGAACCCAAAAAAACTCATTAATATCAAAGCTGAATATTTTTGGAAGTAGTTTTTAGTTTGTTTTTAGTTTGAGCTATTTTAGGAGGATATCTGTGTGTGCAGGTGACTATTACTGTGCAGAATTATTAGGCAACTTAACAAAAAACAAATATATCCCCATTTCAATGATTTATTTTCACCAGTGAAACCAATATAACATCTCAACATTCACAAATATACATTTCTGACATTCAAAAACAAAACAAAAACAAATCAGTGACCAATATAGCCACCTTTCTTTGCAAGGACACTCAAAAGCCTGCCATCCATGGATTCTGTCAGTGTTTTGATCTGTTCACCATCAACATTGCGTGCAGCAGCAACCACAGCCTCCCAGACACTGTTCAGAGAGGTGTACTGTTTTCCCTCCTTGTAAATCTCACATTTGATGATGGACCACAGGTTCTCTATGGGGTTCAGATCAGGTGAACAAGGAGGCCATGTTATTAGTTTTTCTTCTTTTAGACCCTTTCTTGCCAGCCAAGCTGTGGAGTACTTGGACGCGTGTGATGGAGCATTGTCCTGCATGAAAATCATGTTTTTCTTGAAGGATGCAGACTTCTTCCTGTACCACTGCTTGAAGGTGTCTTCCAGAAACTGGCAGTAGGACTGGGAGTTGAGCTTGACTCCATCCTCAACCCGAAAAGGCCCCACAAGCTCATCTTTGATGATACCAGCTCAAACCAGTACTCCACCTCCACCTTGCTGGCGTCTGAGTCGGACTGGAGCTCTCTGCCCTTTACCGATCCACCCACGGGCCCATCAAGACTCACTCTCATTTCATCAGTCCATAAAACCTTAGAAAAATCAGTCCTGAGATATTTCTTGGCCCAGTCTTGACGTTTCAGCTTGTGTGTCTTGTTCAGTGGTGGTCGTTTTTCAGCCTTTCTTACCTTGGCCATGTCTCTGAGTATTGCACACCTTGTGCTTTTGGGCACTCCAGTGATGTTGCAGCTCTGAAATATGGCAAAACTGGTGGCAAGTGGCATCTTGGCAGCTGCACGCTTGACTTTTCTCAGTTCATGGGCAGTTTATTTTGCACCTTGGTTTTTCCAGACGCTTCTTGCGACCCTGTTGACTATTGTGAATGAAACGCTTGATCGTTCGATGATCACGCTTCAGAAGCTTGGCAATTTTAAGAGTGCTGCATCCCTCTGCAAGATATCTCACTATTTTTGACTTTTCGGAGCCTGTCAAGTCCTTCTTTTGACCCATTTTGCCAAAGGAAAGGAAGTTGCCTAATAATTATGCACACCTGATATAGGGTGTTGATGTCATTAGACCACACCCCTTCTCATTACAGAGATGCACATCACCTAATATGCTTAATTGGTAGTAGGCTTTCGAGCCTATACAGCTTGGAGTAAGACAACATGCATAAAGAGGATGATGTGGTCAAAATGCTCATTTGCCTAATAATTCTGCACTGCCTTGTATATTCGACATTCATCCACTTATAGCATTAAGTTCAAAGTAGATTTGCTCTATTTTAATGGTTACCGCAGATATCAGTGTTTAAAAGGAGTTAAAATTTCTGTGGATGGATAATAATCTTGTCTTCAACTGTAAATAAACATAAGAAAACAAGGTTTACTTCAATAAGCCAGCCTATAGCAAAGCCTTTACGCCTCCAACATCCAAAAAACAAGAGAAAGCAAAGTGTGCGAATTAGCCACCGCGAGGAGTTACATAAAGCCATCCGAATCGAATCACTTCTGATCCGGCGCTGCGAAAAGAAGCTGAATTGCTGTCAAGGGAACAGTCGAGGCACAGCGCAGCGTCTCCAAATGGGCTGCCCTCGCTGGCTTTGTGTAAATATAACAGAACACAGCCAGGCCCAAACACAAGCTGGCGTATCGAACAAAAGAGGGATGTCTCTGGTTCCACTCCATTTGTCAGACAGACAATAACCCCAGTGGTGTTTAACAACTCGCACAGCAGGGACAATCGCAGAGGTTTTAATTGTGTGAGAGGTTTAATTGCTCGCTGAGAGCACCTTACAGCACGTCTGTCCGCTGTAATGCTATCGCTGTCAGAGGAGATAATTGCGCATAATGCGTCAGGTTAACTCTGAGAACGTTGTCTCTCTCTATCTCTCTGGCCTTAAGCTTCTGATGGAGAGGTGTGTTGGAGTTTCCTGACATTACAATAATATGTTTTCAGCTAGGATTTAAAATAAAATGGTTTGATGCAGGATGACATATTTTAGGCCAGAATTTAAGCACTCCTGGCTCTTTGAGTGTGTGTATCTTGTATTCCTGATGTTGTGGGGACCAAATGTCCCCACAAGTATAGCAATACCAGTAAATTCCTACATTGTGAGGACATTTTTTTTCTGCTCCACATGAGGAAAACAGCTTATAAATCACACAGAATTAAAATGTAAAAAACTTTTTCCAAACATTTTTGTTCAGAATCAGCTTTTTTCGGCAAGTGTGCAAACACACAAGGAATTTTTTGTGAGGTTTTTTCAGGAGAACAGAGGGGTATTGCACAAAAGTAAGATAAGGGATTAAGCCGGGATTGTGAGGCTATCCTGGCTGAATTTAACCTTGACTCATTTGCATGAAAGCAGGCTAATAATAAAGCTAAATTAAGTTAGTATGGAGCCCTGCTTCAGCGCGGGCTAACAACCAGGCTAAGATTAATCTTAGTGATTTATATATTTACAAATAATGCGTTTTACAATCACTCCATGCTCTTGACTCTTTACATATATTTTCCAACTATTAGAATTAAAAATAAGCATGTTTGATTTTATTAGCAGTCATTTTATATATGTTCATATGAAAAGTACACATGCAAAAACCTCAAAAAGTTTTCGTCGTCTGAAATTTTCCTCTAAAATTTGCGTTTTTCTCAGCCACCTATGTTAAGTCACCTTTAAAGGCAATGAAAATAACCTATTCTTTGCACTAAGAGTAAAATTACTGAAACTACACTCAACAGCCTGAGAAAAATGGAAATTTTATAGGGAGACATAGATAAGAGATTAAAAAGATAGATGAATGATTGGAGAAAAAAATACCATAAATGAGTACAGCCACTTTTAAAAATGAATCTATTTCTCAGTGAATATAGACAATAATTACTGTGCATTTAAACAAAGTTTTATTTAATAGTTATATTCATTAAAATAAGACTTTGTTTACCTAACGTCTTTAGGTATAGAAAGATAAAACATTTAAATTCATTGCATAAAAAATGTAATTACAAACTACACTCTCAGAAATAAAGATACGCGAGCTGTCACTGGGGTGGTACCTTTTCAGAAGGTACACATTTGTACTTGAAGGGTCCATATTGGTACCTTTAAAGTATATATTAGTACCTAAACATTTTAAGAGGAACACGTTTGTACTTTCAAGGTACTAATATGTACCCTTGAGGTATTAATATGAACCTTTTAGGTACAAATTTGTACATTTTGAAAAGGTACCACCCTCATGTACCTTTATTTTTGAGCGTGTAGAAAATATGAACAATTTTATATTTTATGTTATATATATATACAGCTCGGCTGGGCTGGGTCAGTTGGCGTTTCTGTGTGGAGTTTGCATGTTCTCCCTGCGTTTGCGTGGGTTTCCTCCGGGTGCTCCGGTTTCCCCCACAGTCCAAAGACATGCAGTACAGGTGAATTGGGTAAGCTAAATTGTCCATAGTGTATGAGTGTGAATGTGTGTGTGGAAGTTCCCAGAGATGGGTTGCGGCTGGAAGGGTATCCGCTGCGTAAAATCGTGCTGGATAAGTTGGCGGATCATTCCGCTGTGGCGACCCCGCAAGGGACAAAGCCGACAAGAAAATGAATGAATGAATATATATACAGGGCTTGACATTAACTTTTTAATGTGGCATAACTGTGGCTAGTAGATTTCCATTACTAGCCACTTGCCATTTTCGCTAGCTACACTTTTGCTGTTGGGAAAATATATTTTATATGCATAAATTTGACTTTGACATGCTAAAATTACTTGATATAGATTTTGTGTTAAGTCCACATGCCTCATTCATGTCATTTTTGTGTGTGTGTTGTGTATGAGCTTGCTCAATGAGGATGAGCAAATGGGTTGTGTCAGTTTTAAACTGAGAGAGTGTGTCTGAGCCTTGGACATTATCAGGAAGGCTATTCCAGAGTTTAGGAGCCATATATGAGAATGCTCGACCTCCTTTAATAGACTTTACTATTCTGGGTACTACCAGAAGCCCTGAGTTTTAAAAAGCGCTGTTGGATTGTAGCGAGACAGAAGGTTGGTTAGATAAACAAGAGCTAGATTGTTTAAAGTTTTATAGTTAAGAAGAAATATTTTATAATCAATAAGGAACTTAACAGGCAGCCAGTGTAAGGAGGAAAAGATTGGGGTGATGTGGTCATATTTTCTAGACCTGGTGAGACCTCTGGCAGCTACATTTTGCACTAGCTGAAGTTTACTGTGCTTTACAATGCAAAGTGAAGCGTGTGGTCAACCTGCTAGCTCTCATACTGTATGTTTATTTGGCAGTTTATAAAACTTAAGATCAGGGTTCTTAAGCCTATCATAGGTGGGAAAACATTATACAGCAACTTTTCAATATGAAATCAAGCGGATATAAATAGTATTTTTTATATCAAAAAGGGGTGTCACGGTGGCGCAGTGGGTAGCACAATCGCCTCACAGCAAGAAGGTCGCTGGTCCGAGCCTCGGCTGGGTCGGTTGGCATTTCTGTGTGGAGTTTGCATGTTCTCCCCGTGTTCGCATGGGTTTCCTCTGGTGCTCCGGTTTCCTTCACAAGACCAAAGACATGCGCTATAGGTGAATTGGGTAAGCTAAAATTGTCCATAGTGTATGTGTGTGTATGGGTGTTTCCCAGTGATGGGTTGCAGCTGGAAGAGCATATGCTGCATAAGTTGCCCTTTTATTCCGCTGTGGCCACCCCAGATTAGTAAAGGGACTAAGCCAAAAGAAAATAAATGAATGCATATCAAAAAGTGTCTAACAAGGTCTCCGGTTACGGTTGTGATATTTTTCTGAGCGTATAGCAAGTCTCCATAAAAACAAGTTGTACAAGTGTGTGTGTGTGTGTGTGTGTGTGTGTGTGTGTGTGTGTGTGTGTGTGTGTGTGTGTGTGTGTGTGTGTGTGTGTGTGTTTCAGCACTTGTTTTGAAAAAGACAGTTGCTGATAAGGGACAAATAGGCTACAGAGATAGCATTAGTGTCGCCCACTTTTTCAGCAGCGCTGGGTTCAGAAGTATTTCTTCTTTTTTTCCCATTTATCTTTCCCATAGGGATTTTAAAAAGTCTTTATAAAAGCATTAGAAGCCCTGAACCAAACAAACAAACAACGAGGAAAATCATTCCAACATTATAAAATGTGATTTGAAACAGAGAATGTGAATAACCAAAAATAAAGCTCAGCGACTTAAATGAGGGCGGAAATACAAAATAATATAGCAAATGAGACAGCTGAAATGAAAATGTTAGAGAAAAAATGATTTATATTGGTTGTATTGCTAGAAACAGCATTGTATTTTACTTTATAGTAACAATGTTTACTCTACAATGTACAGTAGTGATGCGCGGATGGCGGTTAAATCCGCGGGCGCTGCGGATAATCCGCGGGTCGGGCGGGTTGGGTAATAAAAAAATACATTATGATTAATTGCGGGTGGGTCGCGGGTGGATGTAGCGGGTCATAGCAGTTGACCAGCAAAAAGCAGAGAGTGGACTTCGCAGAATGTGAAGATGAGAGACGCCCAAAATAATGGATGAAATGCAAGAGTACTGTGCTAACTTCAGTTAGAGGAGTCATCAGAGGGAAATCTGCTATCATTCTGGGAGAAACAAGATCGCTTATTTACCATTTACACGACTGCAGCGCCCTGCAAGGAGAAGCTTGTGCATTCCTGCAACAAGCGGTTCGCGCGAACGCTCATTTAGTGCAGCCAGCCATGTTTTGGAGGCGAGGCGGAATCGCCCGAATCCAGGCACAGTAGATGCTATTCTGTTTTTGCACAGTGTTAAGAAAAGGGCCAAGTACACACAACATAGCTGCTGTTTAGGCTGAAGGGACGCCGTTTTTGTTCTCTTTTTCCTGTACATGTAAAAGCTGAATCTGCTGTTAATAACGAACGATCCACTGTGACCTAAGTTGCAAGAGAGGGGAAATAGTGTGGCCGCTTGCCTGCTTTTACAGGAATTGTAGTCCATAGCGAGCGGGGCATTGTGGGTAGTGTAGTTCGACACGCATGCTGTGTGATGTGAGCTCTCGCTGTGTGCTGTGCGTGCGGTTAATTAGAGGGAGAAAGTTTTATCCGGTTTTGTTTTATGTTTACTTCAGTAATTCCACCCGGGAGCTGTTTTGCACTGTGAACCTGAAAACACTGAAATAAGTAAAAGAAGGGCATGCATCGAGTACTTTTGTCCGTCTCATCATTTGCTCGAGCATGAATTAACGAGCTGTTACTCTGCCGCCGGACATTGCGGAGAAAGTTACACCTATCATCATGCTTAAAACAAAGAATTATAATTATTAAAGTGGCGATCGGGTGCGGGTCGGGTGCGGATATATATATCAGATGAAATAATACGTGCGGGCGGGTGGCAGGTGGATAATTAGAATGAAGGAGCGGATTCGGGTGACATTTGAGCTGATCCGCGCATCTCTAATGTACAGTATTTAAGCATTCTGTTATTTGACTTGCAGTGCTTGATGGGAGTGGGCAGAGCTTTCTGATTGGTGGGATTTTCTGCACAGCATCATGGGTAATATAGTTTTTGCACAAATGTCTTTAAATGAATAAAAATCTTGAAATGTGTAAATTAAACAAGTATTTTTGTCCCAGTCTTCCTGCAATCTACAGTAGTCTCAAGGTGAGGAACAGTATGAGGTCTTCGTTGTCACATTTTGCGCTTCAAAATGCACCACGCATTCTCTATTGGAGACAGGTCAGGACTGCAGGCAGGCCACTCAAGTACCTGCATCCTCATCCTCCACAGTCAGGACTTTGTAACGTGTGCAGAGTGTAATTTTTGCATTGTCTTGTTGAAATATGCATGGGCATCCATGGAAAAGAAGGCAGCATATTGTGCTCCAAAATCTCTATGTAGGATTACTGGTGCCATCACAGAAGTGCAAATTACCTTTGCCAAGGGCTCTGACACAACCCCATACCATGACAGACACTGGTTTTTGGACTTGATGCTGGTAACAGTCTGGATGATCCTTTTCATCGCTGGTTCAAGCCTCGGCTGGGCCAGTTGGCATTTCCGTTTGGAGTTTGCATGTTCTCCCTGTGTTGGCGTGGGTTTTCTCCGGGTACTCCGGTTTCCTCCACAAGTCCAAAGGCATGTGGTATAGGTGAATTGGGTAGGGTAAATTGTCCGTGGTGTATATGTGTGAATGAGTGCGTATGGATGGATGAATGGATGTTTCCCAGTGATGGGTTGCAGCTGGAAGGGCAGCCGCTGCGTAAAACATATGCTGGATAAGTTGGCGGTTCATTCCACTGTGGCAACATCCGATTAATAACGGGACTAAGCCGCAAAGAAAACGAATGAATGAATGTTGACATCACCTGTTTCAAATCACATCATGATTTGTGTGCGTGTGTTAATGTGTGCATGTGTATCTGTGTAAATGTGTGTTTATGTGCATGTTACTGTGTGTGTGTGTCTGTATTGTGTGCATGTGTATATATGTGTAAAACTGTGTTTGTGTGTGTATGCATGTATCTGTGTGTGTGTACATGTGTATGCTTGTGTGTATATGTGTGTGCATGTTAGCGTGTGTGTGTGTAAATGTGTGTGTGTGTTAGTGTGTGTGTATGTATCTGTGTGCATGTGTGTGCATCTGTACTTTGTGTGTGCGTGTTAGTGTGTTATTGTCTATGTGCATGTATCTGTGATTTCATCTTTGGTGTATGTGTGTGTTTATGTGTGTGTGTGTGCATGTTTGTGTGTGTACGTGTATATGTGTATGTTTGTGTGTGTGTGTTTGTGTGTGCATGCATGTGTGTATATGTGTGCACATCTGTATGTGTCTGTGTGTGCGTGTGTATGTGTGCATGTGTTTGTGTATCTCTGTGTGCATCTGTATGTGTTTGTGTTTGTTTGTGTGCATGCGTGTGTGTGTACAGTATCAGGCTGGCATACAGTGATAGAGGAAGCGCAGCCTGTCCTTCACCCAGATGTGTGTGTTCCTCTCAGCCGCTGGACTCAGGCAGAGCAGCATCCGAGCGCAGGGATTCCCCATCCAGGGCGAACAATGAGCGGGAAGGAAGGAGCGCCAGCCTTTGTGCCTGTGTGTCCTTTATGAGAGGCCTGGGACCGAGACAAAGACGTATCAAACACACAAGCAGGAGGTCAGACAGTTTTTCTCTCATTTAAACACACACACACACACACACAAACATTTATCCATACTAAAAAGTCAGCTATGTTCTTCACTAAAACAAACATAACTTTATTCAGAGGTCGCCACAGTGGAATGAACCACCAACTATTCCAGAATATGTTTTACGCAGCAAATCCCATACACACTCATTCACGCACACACACTAATACACTAAGGCCAATTTAGTTTATTCAATTCCCCTATAGCGCATGTGTTTGGACTATGGGGGAAACTGGAGCACGCGGAGGAAACCCACACCAACACGGGGAGAACATGCAAACTCCACACAGAAATGCCAACTGACCCAGCCGGGACTCGAACAAGCGACCTTCTTGCTGTGAGACAACAGTGCTAACCACTGAGCCACCATGCCGCCTCATCATGACTGCCGCAACTTTAAGCCCCGAAGTGTCCGGCTGGTTCAAGTCTAACTCACCTACATAGTGTTTAGCTGATATACAACTGTATGGCAATCTAAACTCACTAAAAATAATGATTTCCTTTAAATAATAAAGTAAATCACCTATAAAGTGGTCCAAATTAAGTTTTTAGCGATGCATATTACTAATCAGAAATTGAGTTTTGATATATTTACAGCAGGAAATGTACAAAACATCTTCATAAAACATGATATTCACTTAAAAGTCCGTAAAGTGCTTTGAAATGGGCATTTTTATTCAGCGTTTGATGTAATCTCAGCTGAAACCTGAAGAGAGGGCAGGACATAGGTAGCTCCTCCCCTTTATAAAAAACAAAAACAAAACAGCCAATAGCCTTTTGTTTTTTCTCACAGCTCTGCCGATGAGAGTGGTTGAGCTCAAGCGCATCAAATGAAAAGCAAATGAGAAGCGTCTTGAAGGGGGTGGGGCATAGCAGACACTAGTGAGCATTTGATTGGTCAGAAGATTGTGATGTCAAAAAATCCATTGATCCATTTAGGTGGAAGTGACATGCTGCAACCTTTGGATGTTTATAAATTGTAAAAATGTGATTTTTTTTTTTCAGTGTTTTGGAGCACACTAGCTTATAGATATCCTTAAAACCATTAATACTCTTACTAAGATCTAAAAAAACATATTTTCATTTCACTGGGCCTTTAAACCTCTAATTATTTTAGACATAAACTAAAAATATATATACTTTTTGAATAGGGGTGCAGTGTTTCCTCTAGGATTTTTTCCAGCTGTGGCGGCAGGTCTTTTGATCTACCAACTACCTATGGCGTTATTCAATGACAAATGTGACGCAGTACTAGTCGAGATAGGATTTGTGTAATACGACGAGCATGCACATACTTTTGCTTGCGCTAGGATTTCCTCTGTTCGTGCACAAAACTTCTTGCACGCCCTCAAATATACACTGCTCAAGTGCAATTTAGCGCGTCTACGTAGTGAATTTGTCTCCAACCTTTATTAGATTTGCTAGGAATATTTATGAACGTCTCCAGTAGACCTACAGAGCGGCATTAATGCGTCCTGAGGTAAAGTGAAACGGCTATAAACCCCAGCAAGATAAAGTCTTTGTTTGTTGTATGCAGAGCCATAGACCTTTATCTATAAATAAAGTATAATTATGGAAACTGTGTTTATCCTAACTGAAAGCTATACGTCGTGTTTGCTAGCCTCACGCACCTGTCAGTCAGTCAGTCAGTCAGCATGTCACCTTAACAAATAACGCACAGCACTACTACGTTACAGAAAAGCTCGCGCTGTTTTAATTTGCTTACCTTTTAATACGTTTTGGGGCAATTATAATGCGCTATTTAAAAAAAACGTCAATGTTTTGAATGAGAAGCTGTAATGTAGCCGTGGCGGGATGAATTTTGGCGTGGCGCCCCGCCATGGTAGAATGAATGTAGCGGAAACCTTGGGGGTGTAATGAATCACAGTTATTTAGTCATTTATTTTTTTATTATTTACTTACCTTTTTGTTTGTTTATGAATTTTATCTTTTCATTCCCTCTCTCATCTGACTGTGAAGATACTGATAATATGTGTCACACTCTATTCTGACTGTACTTATTAGTTTTTCTCAGCATATCCCCCCAGCATTGTATTGTAATTATTTATTATTTATCTGTTTGTTTATTTTTGTTTGTTTGCTCGTTCTTATTTTGCGTTTTTTTATTCATTAGTTTATTTATTTGTGTATTTGTTTATATTATGTATCTATCTGTCTGTGTTTATTTATTTTATTGTTTGTCTGTTTGAGTGTCTTTGTTCATTTTATTTATATTTTTATCTATCTGTTTGTTTGTTGATTTTTATTTATTTATTTATTCAGTCTCTCATCTGACTGTCCAGATACTGATAACATGTCTTACACTCTCAGGGTTAAACATTGCTACTTATTCATTTATTCATTTTATGCTACTTATTCAATTATATTATATGTTATTCCATTCCATTTATTTGTTTATTTTTGTTTGTTTATTTTGTTCTTGTTTTTATTTATTTTATTATTTATCCGTGTGTGTATTTATTTCATTCATTCATTCATTTTCTTTTCGGCTTAGTCCCTTTATTAATCCGGGGTCGCCACAGCGGAATGAACCGCCAACTTATCCAGCATGTTTTTACGCAGCGGATGCCCTTCCAGCCGCAACCCATCTTTGGGAAACATCCACACACACTCATAAACTACGGACAATTTAGCCTACCCAATTCACCTGTACCGCATGTCTTTGGACTGTGGGGGAAACCGGAGCACCCGGAGGAAACCCACGCGAACGCAGGGAGAACATGCCAACTCCACACAGAAACGTCAACTGACCCAGCCAAGGCTCAAACCAGCGACCTTCTTGCTGTGAGGCGACAGCACTACCTACTGCGCCACTGCGTCGCCCGTGTATTTATTTAAAGTTATTTATTGATTTTCTATTAATTCGTGCACTCATCTGAGTCTCAAGATACTTATAATACAGTACTGTATGTCAGTCATGTTCTCTTCTTTGAATATTTTAGTCAATGTTGTTCTTTTGTCTATGTCTGGAAAGTAACAAAAAAGTTGATCACAAAAAACAGAAGAAGAAGATCCAGAAATAAATCCCGCTGAGGTCGGCGTATGAGTGTAACGGTGGCGTTTTGTTGATCTCCTGAAGAATCCAGTCGTCAGCTCCTGGTTCCCCCGCGCCGGGCTCAAGGTCGCTGCGGTGTCCTGATCTCTCTGTTTCCAGCATGCAGCGGCCTGATAAGCATCAATGCTGGAGAACTGAGGAGTTTCAGCAGATAAGAGGATGATTTACACAGGAACATGTGGACGGAGATCAGGGCTCCTGCTGACACAGCAAAGATGGTGGTCACTGCATGGGATGATTACCAGTTTTAGATTTACCCTGGTATGAAAAAGTTACGTTTCTGTTACTGTTCTTATGATATACAGTTGAAGTCAGAATGATTCACCCTCCTGTGATATTTTTTTGTTTGTTCAAATATTTCCCAAATTATGTTTATCAGAGCAAGGAATTTTTCACAGTATTTCCTATAATATTTTTTATATTTTATAATATTTTAAGTCTTATTAGTTTTATTTCAGCTAGAATACACTTATTTTTTTTTTAAGGTCAATATTATTAGCCCCCTTAATATTGACCTTAAAATGTTTTTTGAAAAAAATAAAAAACTGCTTTTTTTCTAGTCGAAATAAAACAAATAAGACTTCAAATATTATAAAATCTAAAAAATATTATAGGAAATACTGTGAAAAATTCCTTAATCCATTAAATATCACTTGAGAAATATTTTAAAAAGAATTAATCTTTCACAGGAGGGCGAATAATTTTTTCGCCCTGAACGGTGTGTAATTAAAGTGCTCAACATATATGAGTGCACCCCCCCACCCCCACAAATTTTTCATTTAAAAAATTATATTTTCTATAGGAAGCTTTACAATATTATATTTGTGCATACACATTAGATTAGTACTGAAATTATCATTATTATTATTATTATAGTGGCGCAGTAGGTAGTGCTGTCGCCTTACAGCAAGAAAGTTGCTGGTTCAAGCCTCGGCTGGGTCAGTAGGCATTTCTGTGTGGAGTTTGCATGTTCTCCCTGACATGCAGTGTAGGTGAATTGGGTAAGCTAAATTGTCCGTATTGTATGTGTGTGAATGAGTGTGTATGGATGTTTCCCAGAGATGGGTTGCAGCTGGAAGGCCATCCGCTGTGTAAAACGTGTGATAAGTTGGCAGTTCACTCCTTTGTGGCAACCCCAGATTAATAAGGGACAAAGCTGAAAAGTGAATGAATGAATGAAACCAAATCTGGAGCTAACAAAATAAATCATGATAACTGTTCAAAATTAGTACAGCCAAATTTACACTCACCAGCCACTTTATTAGGGACACCTTACTAGTACCGTCTTGGACCCCCTTTTGCCTTCAGAACTGCCTTAATCCTTCAGCATAGATTCAACAAGGTACTGGAAATATTCCTCAGAGGTTTTGGTCCATATTGACATGATAGCATCACGCAGTTGCTGCAGATTTGTCGGCTGCACATCCATGATGTGAATCTACCCTTCCACAACATCCCAAAGGTGCTCTATTGGATTGAGTTCTGGTGACTGTGGAGGCCATTTAAGTACAGTGAACTCCTTGTCATGTTCTGAGATGATTCACGCTTTATGACATGGTGTGTTATCCTGCTGGAAGTAGCCATCAGAAGATGGGTACACTGTGGTCATAAAGGGATGGACATGGTCAGCAACAATACTCAGGTAGGCTGTGGCATTGAAACGATGCTCAATTGGTACTAATGAACCCAAAGTGTGCCAAGAAAATATCCAACAACCAACAACCATTCCACGTTAAAAAACCTTTCTTCCCCATTCTGATGCTCGGTTTGAACTGCAGCAGATCGTCTTGACCATGTCTACATTCCTAAATGCATTGAGTTGCTGCCATGTGATTGGCTGATTAGAAATGTGCCTTAACGAGCGGTTGGAATGGTGTACCTAATAAAGTGGCCGGTGAGTGTATATGTTTGGAAAAAAATAATACATTTTAAATAGACTTAACTTGTTAATCAAGGTTCAGCGGCGGAACCACGCCTCACTTTGTCTCTATCCAACCACCTACTCCCTTAAACTTATTTAAGGAAGACCATCCCTCTAGCACTGTTCTTCTCTTTCTTTTGAACCCACTTTCCCTCCCCCTATTTCCTTGTATCCCTTTCACAATCCTATAACCCTCTTCACTCCTACATGTAGGTTGAATCGGGGGATCCAACCACTTGCCAAAATCCTACAGAGACAGTACCCCCCATTTGAGTTTCCGGGCATAGTAGGACGCCCGATCAACCTACCCACCTATTCACCAGCCATCCTCTTACTCCCCTTCATCCCTACAGTAAAGTCGAGCTTAAAGTGTGGCGTGGTCCATGATGGTGAAATTTTAAAAGAGCAAAATTCAAGAGTAACAAAAATTGTGTACATTTTTGTTGAAGTTTAGTAGTTTGTAAGGTTTTCCCAATGTTTTGCATGAATTTAAATGTATTATTTATCTATTTTTAAAGATTTTCAGTGATTAAAATATCACTTTAATAAATATATCCATTTAATAAATCTGTTTTGTTCAAATGCAGTAAAATATATGACCTATATTCACTGAGAAATGGAGAAGAATATTCATTTTCAAAATGGGGTGTAAGGTGACGCAGTGGCGCAGTAGGTAGTGCTGTCGCCTCACATCAAGAAGGTCGCTGGTTCGAGCCCTGGCTGGGTCAGTTGGTGTTTCTGTGTGGAGTTTGCATGTTCTCCTTGCGTTCGCGTGGGTTTCCTCCGGGTGCTCCGGTTTCCCCCGCAGTCCAAACACATGCGGTACAGGTGAATTGGGTAGGCTAAATCGTCCGTAGTGTATGAGTGTGAATGAGTGTGTGTGGATGTTTCCCAGAGATGGGTTGCGGCTGGAAGGGCATCCGCTCTGTAACAACATGCTGGATAAGTTGGCGGTTCATTCCGCTGTGGCGACCCCAGATTAATAAAGGGACTAAGCCGAAAAGAAAATGAATGAATGAATGAAAATGGGGTGTACACAATTCTGCTGAGAGTTGTGGAGCCTAAAGTGTCTGCTGAAATGATTGTTTCTATGTTATGTTCAGGTTTATCTGTGATTCTGCTCCTAAACTCAGCGATCTCTGGATGATCCTCGACTTCTGTGAAGAGCCATTAATAAATATCACAGCGCAGGAACTTCCTGTCATTATCTGGTAGCTGCTGGATCTTGTCGGCTCAATTGGCTGAAACTGGCCCGTCAACTCTTCCCATAAGTTTCAGTATTCCTTCACCTCTGACCCCGTGACCTTTGATCTCTGGCCCTGATAGAGCTCTATTCCAGAGCACAGGATGAGAGGGCCAGATCACAGGTGGATCCTGGATATGTTAGCGCACACACTCACTCTCTCTTTCACACATTGCACACACACATGCACTTAGACACACAAATAAACCTGGAAACACACACCCACATTGTATACACTGTTTACATAATCCCTTTCTCTCTCACACACACACACACACACATTGTATATACACTTTACAAACACTGTCACTCACAAACACACAGAACATATACAATCTCTATCACGTACACACACACTTTACATTCTCTCTCTTGCACACATTGCACACACATGCACTTAGACACACAAATAAACATGGAAACACACACTCTCACAAACACTGTTCACATACTCTCGCTCACACAAACAACTTATATACACACACACATACACATACACCCATGGTACACTCACACACACACACTCTTCACAAATTGTAAAAACACGGACACACAAAAACACACACGGTACACATACCCTCTCTCACACAAACACTCACATACATTACACTAAAAACACACCCCCTCACACACACTTAGACATACAACCATCATACACTCGCTCTCTCTCTCTCACACACACACATTGTACAGACAATCACACACATGCTATCTTATACAAACATGCACACACATACACCAACACTACACACACTCTCTCACACACACATTCTGTATACACTTACACACAGTCTACATACATCTCACTCACACAATACACCCATGAAACACATACTCTCTCACACACATACACTGCAAACACACGCATACTCTTTCTCAAAATACACACCCTCACACATACTCTTGCTTAAACACTGTATACACACATATACACACACACACTATAGGCTGCTCTGGCTGTAGGCAGAAGCACAGACTGATGACAGCAGTGCAGGAGGTCACAGGACGTCCCATCCTACGCATCCTGTGTCCATCCAGTGAAACCAAGGCCACCGCTGCCAGCACACACACACACACACACTGCGCTTAAGTGTTACACAATAGAAAGCGCTGTAAAGAGCGATGAGTCTTGTGCTATCTAGAAATAAAACTTTTGAGCATATGCTTCTGAAAGCCTCTGAGGACACGGTTCAGCTTAAACTGCGAATCTTCTTCATCAGTAATTGTATTTAAAGCAATTCTGCTGTAACACCAGACTGGAGACGAGAGAGCAGTTAACCCTGAAGAGTGTGTTCGTAAAGCAGGCAATGTCAAAGAGGCTACGGTCACACTGCAGGCAAATGTGGCCCGAATCTGATGTTTGCCCACATGTGCATCAGATCTGTTTCTGTCTTGACAGTGTGAACAGCTCAAACCGCATGGAATCTGATCTTTTCAATTCTGATTTGTGCCACTTTCATATGTGGTATTATATTTTGGCCTTATGTACTAAGGCTACGTTCACACTGCGAGGCTTAGTGCTCAAATTGGATTTTTTTCTCATACCTGATTTTTTTGCATGGCTGTTTACACTGCTCTTATAAATGTGGCCAATATCAGATTTGCAGTGTGAACAGATCATGGTCGTAAACTGACCCGCAGTGGTGGAAAAAGTACCATTACTTGCCTAAAAACGTAATACAAGTAGAGTAAAAGTATCTGCTGTAAATATTACTCAAAGTATGAGTAAAAAGTAGCCCTTTCAAAAGTACTCAAGAGTAGTGAGTATATGCTGTCAAAAGCTGATGTGTTTACATGTCATTTGTGCATGTGTGTGTAAACGTAACATTCTGTAGTGCATTTAGTTATTGCCCAGCAGGCACACAACATCATGAGACATTAATATTAGGTCAGATTTAGGTTGTAATGTCAGGTGACCAAAATTCAATGTCAAGCCAGCAGCTAAGGACAACGTTATTTTAATGTCCAATAATGAAGTCAAATGACGTTTATATTTGGTTGATTTTAGGTTGTTAGAAAGTGACCAAAATCCAATGTCGAGCCAACATCTTAAACCAACGTCATACTGACGTCAAATACTGACAGGTTGCCGTACCTAATGAAATGGCCAGCCTCGAAATGGCCAAAACCCCTTTAAAACCAGGCTGGTCGACCAGCTAAAACCAGACAACCAGCTTAGGCTGGTTTAAGCTGGATTTTTCAGCAGGGTATTGCCCTTTAAACAGACAACCGCGGTGTATTTCATGAACTGTAAAGGATTGTTCTGCTACTACTAATGTGTATTTCGCCATTTGAAACCTAAAATAAGTCCATTGTGTTTAAAAACACTGATCATTTGTGATTTATGACATGAGTGGCGATCGGTGTAGTGTGCTCATCAAGAGTTAATGAGCAGCCGCAGACTGAACTGTGAAGGTGGAGTTGGTTTATCTCTGTTTGCAGAGTTATTTCATTTTACTTTGTTATAAACAACAGACACATGCAGAAGGGGGGGGTTTGGGTGCTCAAGCACCTGCCATTTTTTCTCTCGGAGAGAAAGTTCCGTATCCTTTGCACACGGATCCCCTATAACACGCACGGCGCTCTTCAGCTTCGCGATCAATCCGTGCCCCAATCGTTAACCAGATGGTTTAACAAGCACCAGTTTTGCCTTCAAAATCTTTTTCAAAATGAACAACCAACTTTTTGTGATAAAGTATTTGCCCTGTGTGCCGTTTTACTATGCTGCTGAGGAGTAGATGATGTCTGCAGCACAGAATGATGACGCCTGTCGCTCAAAGATTATGTAGAAGTCACATGAAATCCAACATAACTGTTCACACTGCGGTCGCATTGCAAAACATCAGATCTGTGTCTGATTTAAGACTACATATGAAAGTGGCACAAATCTGACGTAAAAAGATCAGATTCCATGTGGTTTGGGCTGTTCACACTGTCAAGACCTGACAGTATTGTATACATTTGCATTGTATACATTTGCAAATGCTTTTATATGTTCTAAATCACATAATTCGTAAAAATATATATATATATATATTGTGTCAATTAACCCATTTTATCAATTATAAATCAATTGCAATGTTTTTCACATGTGTTGGTGCGATACTTTCTAGTGTGCAATTTAACATAATTGCCTCTAGGAGTCGCCAATGAAAAATAAACCAAACACAAAAAAGAAATACACGTACCCCAGACATGAAGTTGGCGCAGACCAACGCACATTCTCACGTTAATTTCATCGTTAGTAAATCCAAACGTGAGTGTGAAATCTGGCGAAAGTTATTTGTGTTTACGCAGCGTTGATACATGAGGCCCCTGATGTTCTGCAATGCGACTGCAGTGTGAACAGTCATGTTGGAATTCATGTGACTTTTATATCAGTTTCGATCGACATGCATTATTATTCTGTACTGGTTGGTGCTGCAAACATTCTCTACCCCACAATGGCAAAGAATACCCTTACAAAAATAACTGCAGTAAACTGAAGAAAAACTGCAGTATACAATTATACCTGCAGTAAAATGAAGTACAATTGAAAAATTGCAATACAAAGAAGTATAAACACAGTTTAAATACAGTACAATAAAGTTCAACAGCTGCAGTAAACTGGAGTAAAAACAAGTAAACTCAATCTTTACTGCACTTGTGCTGCTGTAGTCTAATATGCCAATGGTGTGGTAAGAACTGTACTGCACTTGTGCTCCAAGGGGTTTGTTCTTCAACATCTTCCAAGAACATTTTATACTTTTTTCAGGGATGTTTTTTGGATTCAAGTAATTTTCTAATTAGAATTTTAAGAGATTATTTGCAAAAACGAATAATAAAAAATAACTGCAGTGAACTGAACAGTACAACCGCAGTAGCCTACACTGATAACTGTGGCAAAATTCAATGCAACTGCAAAATTGAAGTATAATGAGGTATAATCGCAGTTCAACTACAATGCAAAAAAGTTCAACAGCAGTAAAATCTGAAGTACAACTGAAGTAACATTAAATAAACTGAGCGGGGCAATATAGTGATATGTTTTATACAGTTGGAACCAGAAGTTTACACTCTAAACAAAGGAACATAACCATTTTTTAAAAATGTCTGATGGAACACTATACTAAACGTTTACTATTTTAGGTCCGTTAGGATTACCTAAATCATTTACATTTGCTAAATGCCAGAATATTGACAGAATAGTTTTTTTTGAGAATTTTTTATTAATTTCTAGACAGTCAAAAGTTTACACACATTTCCTTGGTATTTTTTTGCTTTGCTTTTAAACTGTATAACTTTGTTCAAATGTTTTGGGTCTCCTTCCACAAGCTTCTCACAATAGTTTGCAGGAATTTTGGCCCATTCCTCCTCCTAGAATTGGTGTAACTGAGTCAGGTTTGTAGGCTGTCTTGCTCGCTCAAGCTTTTTCTACTCTGCCCACAAATTTTCTATAGGATTGAGATCAGGGCTTTGTGATGGCCACTCCAAAACATTTACTCTGTTGTCCTTAAACTTTTGGTTTCAAGTGTATGTCAAAGCAGCTTAACATAGAAGTTCTAGTAAATTGAAACTGTGTCAGTCCAGTTTTCAGAGTTGAAGTTCAGTTTAGTTCAGTTCAGTGTGGTTTAATTTTCACTGCTGAAAGTCCAAACACTGAAGAGCAAATCTATCGATGTGCAGCTCCACGAGTCTTCTGGACACTGTTAACATACGGCTTTCGTTTGGCACAGTACAGTTTTCACTGGTATTTGTGGATGTTACTATGTATTGTGGTATTTGAAAAGGGATTGTCAAAGTAGTCCTGAGCCCATGTGGTGATATTGCTTCTAGATGAATGAGGATTCTTGATGCAGTGGGGGATTAGAGGGATCGGATATCATGGTTGTTCAGCTTAGGCTTGCACCCTTGTCCTTTACGCACTAAAATTCTTCCAGATTCCTTGAATCTTTTAAGGATTTAATGCACTGTTGAAGGTGAAATATTCAAATGTCTTTCTATCTTTCTTTGAGGAACATTGTTTGGTAACACTTTATTTTGATGGTCCATTTGAGTATTAGTAGACTGTCCAGCCTGATCTCACGAGGAAACGTAAGTATTTTACGTTTGGTCAGTTTAGTGGCTAATTCGTACGAATTCGTACGAGTTCAGTCGTACAAAAATGTACGATTTTAAAAAGGAGGCGTGGCACCCAACCCCGCCCCTAACCCCAACCGTCATTGGGTGATGGGCAAATCGTACTAATTTGTACGAATTAGATCGTACGAATTCATACGAATTAGCCACTAATCAAAAAGTTACGAATTGGCCGTGAGATAGCGTTGGACTATCTGCATAATATCTGTTGATACTGCTCCTTCAAAAGACATTTAACTGACTATAAGAAACTTTGCAAGTACATGTCAACTTACACTAACCCCAACCTAACAGTCTACTTATAATTTAATGAGAATTAGTCGCCATGTAGATGCAATGTAGCTTAAATTCAACAAACGGACCATCAAAATAAAGTGTGACCCATTGTTTTTAAACATTTCAATAATCTTCTCACATATTTGTTGGCAAACTGGTGATCCTCAGGCCATCTTTTCTCCTAAAGCATATAAGTATAAAACAATCAATAGTAGTGTCATTAAATCAGTCAAACCAAAAACAGCAAATAAAGCCATTTGTCTGTCTTCATTTTACTGGTGATACTCCCAATCATATTTACATGAAATAAATCTTTGCAGTGATTCATTCACAGCTGGTTCAGCTCCAGCATGCTTGTGACTCAGGAAGCTCATTAAAAGCTTGTCTTCCTTAATGAATCGACACTGACAAACAGATATTGCATTTTGAGCAGCTGGTTAAACAGCATTATTATTATTAAAGCCGTATCATCTCCCTTTACCTAAGCAGATTTATCTTTTGCTAATAATAAGTTGTACAAGATGACAAGAATGTACTGTAGATAAAACCATCTGCACACATCCTTGTTTAGAAAAAAAAAATGTCTCGACTTGATATAGGATGCGACTACTTTTGCATGGACATCTGTACTCTAATTATTTGCCTAATCTAAATAAGACAATAATATGATTAATGTATTTACATGAGTTGCTTTTTGAATGTTACTTTTAAGTTCCCGTTTTACATGTCATAGCACACAATTTGTTTAATGTCATTACGTCATCATTCAATCCTAGTTTCATCAATTCATCTTTATTTCTATAGCACTTTCACAATGTAGATTGTGTCAAAGCAGCTTAACATAGAAGTTCTAGTAAACTGAAACTGTGTCAGTCCAGTTTTCAGAGTTGAAGTTCAGTTCAGTTCAGTGTGGCCTAATTTTCACAGTTGAAAGTCCAAACACTGAAGAGCAAATCCATCGATGCTCAGCTCCACAAGTCCCAAACCAAGCAAACTAGTGGCGACAGTAGCAAGGAACAAACTTCACCAATTGACGAAAGTAAAGAGAAATAAAGGCATACATGGTAGACTCTTAATTAAAATATTGTCCTAATCAGATTAAAATTGGTGTCCATGTAAACTAATCAATGTAAAACAAATCCAGCTATGAGCCTTTATTGTGTGTCCCTCAGTAAGTATGTTTACATTGGAACAGTTAAATGTTACTATTATTATTTTCTGATTTATTTATTTATTTTCTTGCACTGTGTATTGTTTGGGTGTCATGTTGTAATGTTCCTTCCGACCTCTGGGGGGGACTAGGTTGATTTGCACCTCTATAAAGAGCCACTTACCATAGAGTAAGAGAAGTGTTTGGTAGAGTATACACCACCTGTATCACTTTTGCTACCGGCCTTTACATTGTCCATTGTTGAGAACTGTTGCAGTTATCGCTCAATAGTAAGTGTAAATTTTGTGTCTTTATCTGATGTGTCATGTTAAGCAGTTACTTATGTTTTTATTTTTGTTTGTTTTAGAAAGGACTGTTTGTCTTGTGCTGTACTTGTGCTTCTGTTGGCTTGCTGTGTTCAATGGGAGTTAAATGATTCTAGATTGTCCAACTTCTTCTCTGTGAAAAACATCATCCCACTCAACAGAGGGCAACTGGACATTTCTCCTACAGGCATCAACAGTTTCTTTCCTAACAGTGTCAGGACATCAATAAAAGGAATTGCATCGCTCTCAAGTGCTTCTAACGATAAGTTATCACTGACTTTATTGAGAGACTTCTTTGATTCTGACTTTGGAATGTCTTGCTTTTTGTTGTAATTTTTTTTTGTTTTGTTTTTTTTTTATGTTTTGTGCTTGATGATAAAACCACACATGTGGGTAAAATAAGATAGTTCAAATGCTATAATTTGTTTCAAGAGTCTAAATCAGTCAGCCAAATTTCTGTAGAACCCCCTCAGAGTCATACCAATTCAAGGAGAGGAGGTGTTGCAACATGAACACCAATACTCCAGTCCTTATTGCATACTCTCATCCAGTACCTCTGAATTTGTCATGAATGAAAAGTTATAGTGAATGAAATGGCAGAGGTGGCCTGCTGCTTGAGAATTTGTATCTGCCGATCATCTGTTTACACCCTTAGGGCTCTATTTTAATGATCTAGGCGCAAAGTCTAAAGCGCATGGGCATGTTTGAATCCACTTTTGCTATTTTAAGGATGGAAAAATACACTTTGCGCCTCGGCACATGGTCTTACAGGGTTGTGCTAATTCTCTTAATAAGTTATGGGTGTGTTTTGAGGATAACATGCATTAAACCAGTCAGTCTTATATCACATTCCCTTTAAGAGTCAGTTATTGCGGCTCACCATGGCGCATTTGCTATTTACATGGTGGACTTTGTAAGAGGAAAAACTGAACGTTTCACTAGCGAGAAAACAGTTAATCAGTGCATCTGCAGTGCAAGGATAAAGAATGAGCCTCCTCCATTCGGCCTCTTTACTTTTTCTTTACTTTACTTTTACTCTTTACTTTACTTTTGTGGATAAGGAAACGGTGTTGTACTCACTTCACTGAAGACATCCATTAGCCTATATATTTAATTTTGTTTATTAGGCACAAAGATTTGTTTTAAAAGTATTTTGTAAATTCAGTTCTAATTTCCAGCAGACTAATAAATGAACAATAATAACAAAGTGTGGTCAAAATATATCCATAATAAAGAGGTATCACCAAACACACGTCCTGTTCTTATGCCCCATATGGTGATTCATACGTCTCCAAAACCCAAAACAAACTCCAAAAAACTCCAAAACACCTTAATCATATTATTGTCTTATTCAGATTAAGACAAATGATTAGATTATTGATGTCCATGTAAACATAGTCAGTGACGACGTTTACATGGACATCAGTAATCTAATTATTACGTCACCATTCGACGCTAGTTTCCTCCAGCGTTTCAGTCCGGCACAACAACAGTTCATGTTTGTCATGGCACCATATGTGATTTTGCAAAATGTAATGAAAAGTACTACAAAATGGTAATAGTTTAATTGCGGTGTTTATTGCACTTCAATAATGCTACTAAAATAGGAATACTCCACGTCATTTTCATTTTAGGAGGGCTTGGCTCCTTATAAGGTAAAAATAAATAAATAAATAATAATAATAATATTTTTTATATATATATATATATATATATATATATATAAGCCTAATATTACATTTAAAAGTAGTAATTTAATAGTAATACACTTGAAAATATATTCTATGGGTATGGGTTAATATGGGTTGTATACTAGTATTCCACTGTACATAGACAGGCATAGCCATTTGAGTTCTGAATAAGCCAAATAGGTAGTAAAAAACACTTTATATACTCAAGTGCATTTTTTGTTTCCATGTATTCAATAAATAAACTGCCACTTTTATAATTAAATCACATACATAAAAATATATATTTTAAAACTTACAGGCTAATTCACATATTTCACAATCTGAATAATAATAATAAATAAAAAGTATTTTTTTAATACTAGACAACACTTTCTATCCCTGTCAGTGACTCAGTGACAGTTAAAACGAGTACATTCTCTAAGTGGTTCTGTCACTGTGTTTAATCCTTTCTGTGCAAGACTGTATGTTATAGTTAATGCCACACGAACTGTAAAGTGTTTAATATTGGTAGTTCATTTTGAAATAAAAATAGCAAAATGTTCGTTAAGAGTTACATTTTTTGCTGGAGGAAACAGCTGTGCTGATGAGGTGAACGCAGAGAAAACCCGACTGCTCCTCCTTGACATTGGGATACAGGTGATACAAGGTTATCTATATCAAAGAACTGCAAATAACCAGATATTATAACAATTTATCAATAAACACACACCTCGTTCTCTCGCTGTTCACGGCTGTGGTTTGCTGATCAAATAAAAAACAAAAGACGGAGAGGAGCCGAATTCTGCCGCCGTTTTCTTATCAAATTTAGTGTACAGTTTAAGAGCTAATCGCAAAAATTTTAGGGGGGCTGAGTAGAACAGCCCCCCTAAAATAGTCCTAGCAACGCCCATGCTCCACATCTTAAATCAATTTAAGTTTAGTTCGATTATGACTTTAGTCGATTAAGGTAATCAAAAATCACCATTTACGTGGTAGACTCTTAATCAGAGTATCGGTGTCCATGTAAACATACTCAATGTGAAAAATGCAGGTATGAGTCTTTATTGGGTTGTTGTTAGATCGGATACGTTTGCAGCCGGAAGTTAACGAGAATTATTTATATTATTTATTAAATTTCCAATTTATTTGATTTTAATAACGTCTACCCCCACCCCAACCCTAAACCCAACCGTCACAGTAGCTTAAAATCAGTAGTTGTACCAAGTATTATTTATGTTATCTATTAAATTACCTAATTAATTGTATATGTTAATGCCTACCCCAACCCTAAACCCAACCATCACAGTACTGTAAAAATATGAATTATTGTTTTACAGTGTTATAAAAAATGCCACTATTTTGATGTGCATATATCGCACTTCCGGCCAGCCGCATATCCGATCTAGACTTTACCCCTTTTATTGCGTGTCTCCAGCCTGATCTCACGAAGAAACGAAAGTATTTTACGTCTTGTCAGTTTAGTGGTCAGTCGTATGAAAATGTACGATTTTAAAAAGGAGGCGTGGCACCCAACCCCGCCCCTAAACCCAACCGTCATTGGGTGATGAGCAAATCGTACTAAATTGTACGAATTAGATCGTACGAATTCATACGAATTAACCACTAAATCAAAAAGTTACGAATTGCCGTGAGATTGCGTTGGTGTCTCAGTATGAACAGGCCCTTTACTCCGGCACAGTCATTACATGGCTAACCGGTCGGCCTCCTGTGAGCTGTAGCGTATGAACAAAAGCACTGTGAGCCGTCAGCAGCACAAACAGCCTGTACAAGCAGAGACAAGAGACGACGGAAAGATCGGGGTGAAACGCGTGTAATGTAGAAACAGATCGTCTCGGGGAAGGAGATTCACAAGAGAGCTGCTCATGAAGGGAAGGGAGCATAAACAGAAGCTCAGTTCGCTGTGCTGGAACTTGTAGTATCTCAGCACGTTTGGCTTTTGTCACATTCTTCATTAACTTCATTAACAGATGAGCAGCGGTGATTAGGAGCCGTTTCCCGCTGATTCAGCTCCTGCACGCACACACACACCTCGCAGCTCATGTCACACATGGGGGCTGTTGAGCCAGATGACGCACTGTATCACACAAGCGCTCGAGTGAATACACACACACATGCACAAACACAATGAAATGTTTGCACATGCTTTGCAGAACAAATCTTGGCTTTGTCTGTATTGATTAACTTAGTTAATACACACTTAATTAGTCTCTTCAAACGGAACTGTTCCTAGATCGCTAAAAGTCATGACCGTAACAGATGACCTTTGACTGGTGGAGAATCTGTATTTCACAAGGCTTTGTGAGAGAGCGTTCAATTGATTTCTCTAGAGATTCAGCAATCCCCAGTACCTGAGCTCAATGGAGAACTGGCTGATCTTTTTTACTCTTGAGGTAAAAATGATCGGGACGACTTTTGAGTCTGTGCTCCCACCACCACAAATAATTTGGGAATATCATTGAATAATCAAAGTTATGGAGATCAATATTATTTAAAAGGGAGAACAAAAATCTTTTTTGGAGAGGTAGCAAACTAATATGGCCCTCTGGATTTACCACATCTTTTTACCCGGTATGTGCTGAGCTCATTGCAGAGCATGAACCTGGGCCCAGACAATCCAAAAACAAATGAAAAATATACAAATGGCACCTTAATGACTCTTCTCATATGGAGAATGAAGTCACATGCATTGCTCAGGTGTGAGTTTTGTCACAGACTTCAACAGAGTGTTAAGATCTTGATGGTTCTCTGGGTCGCGTCTATCAAATCTGAGCTTTATTTTGTATTCTCTATTGGATTCGAGTCAGGTGATTGGCTGGGCCATTCTACAGCTTGGTTTCCTTTCTATGAAAGCATTTGAGAGTTTCCTTGGCTGTGTTTTGGATCATTGTCCTGCTGAAATGTCAACTCGGTTTCATCTTCATCCTCCTGCTAATTTAGATGTTGAACTGAAGCAATGAATATTAATTAACCATGAGGAAGGGCAGAGAGTTGCTGAAGAACTTCTGAGAGATTTCAGCTGCTGTCTGGGCTTTCTACACCTCCCTTTCTTCATGCGTTCAATACTTTTCACCTTGTCATTTCATTTTCATTCATGCATATTCTTTTCGGCTTAGTCCCTTTATTAATCTGGGGTCGCCACAGCAGAATGAACCGCCAACTTATCCAGCATTTGTTTTACACAGCGGATGCCCTTCCAGCCGCAACCCATCTCTGGGAAGTAATTTCATTTAATTACACAACTTCATTTGTAAGCTAATTAGATTTGTTTTCTTTTCATATATGGATTTCTTTGGTTGTTACCAACATCCTGGAAAAATTTCAAGTCAACAGCACCTTTAGAAATATGTTTTCTGAGAAAAATGGTGACGTGTTGAATACTTATTTACCCCACTCTATGGGTGTTATACTTAATATATGTGTTAATAACAAAAAATATTTACATAGATATTTAAATTTATGTATCATTTGTATCATATATATATATATATATATATATATATATATATATATATATATATATATATATATATATATATATATATATATATATATATATATATATATATATATATATATATATTATCTAAATTAACATACATGCATGCATATGTTTGAGTAAATGTTTATTTATATATACATAATTTGCGTGTAACGTGTATATTTATTATGTCAAAACAAACTTTTATTTTTGATGTGATTATTTGTGATTAATCTTTACCCAGCACTTAATTTCTTAGTTTGTTACAGATACCGGCTGGTTAACTGACTATGCTCACCTGTGCCTCATTTATGTCCTCATGTAGCCACATACAGTATTTTTGCTCAAAGTTTGGTTATTTTCTTTTTTTCCCCATATTTGTCCTAGAGTACATTACGAGGGTAAAGAATTATTCTGAATTATCTTCTGTTGGCCCGTTTGTACGGTACAGTACGGTAAGGTACGGGTCACCTTTATCAAACTTGCGTTTCCACTGCCAGAAGGATACCAATGGTACTCTTTTGATGGGCATGGTGTACAACAGAAAGTGTCCGACGATGTCATTCTCACTTAAGGAAATGTCAAAGTAAAGCTGTACGGGTCGTTCACATATCATATGAGAAGCACTTCTCACAAAACGGATGCTTTATACACATAAATACTTGTGTATAAATGTTTATTACTAACTTTTCTATGAACATGATTTGATTATAACTGCAGATCAATGATAATGTGAAATAGCCTACTGTAACGTCTGCAATTATATAAAATAAATAAATAAATGCAACATATATGAACACATACAGACCCTTACCCTCTCCGAAATGTCACTAATTACAGAAAAACTACACACAGCAGACATTTAGTCCTTATTTGGGTTCAAAAACAACATGCAATATAGCCCACTGTTAGTGCAAACCTCTCATCTGTCTCTTTATTCCCCACCAGCACCACCATTCTACTTCTGTCATTCCCGCGTTTATAATAGTCCAAAAGGGGATGATAATAGTTCAACATGGCAGTTTGTTCATGTTTTAGTTTGCTGAAAGAATCATTTGCTCCTTTGATTTTTTTTCGGCTTCTCCTTTGTTTTTTCGCACTTCACTTTCGTGCAATTTAACTCAAGCGCAAGTTATGATCATCAGCTCAAGAAGTTCGTTATTTCAAATATAGACGCGTGGCGAGCTCTGAAGAAAGTGAAAGCGATAGCGCTTTTAGACGGGTTCGTAAAACAAAAACAGGACACCACAGATTTTGTTCTTCTTGGCTTTGTGGCTGTTCATCAAGACGATGACAAGGTTTGTTTGAGCTCAGGTCGACCATGGATTGTTAATATATGTATTACAGGGCAATGTCTCGGCTGTGTTTTTAAAAATGGCGGTTCCTTTGTTTTCATTTTCCTGCTTGTCCACGAGCTAGTGACGTATCTCTGTAAACCAATAGCGATCAGCTGCGCGTCTAGCTCCGCCTTTTTGTCGTGCTAGGTACCCTTTGGAAAAGGTATCCAAAAACTGGTACTGTACGGTTTTCTTTTTGGTACCTTTTGACAGTGGAAACGGCCATAAAAGCGTACCGAACCATACCGTACCATCCCCCTCAGTGGAAACAGGCCATTTATTTTTGTTCACAACGTAAATCTACAATTGAAAAGTTGTCCTCCTTCCTTGCCTCACAACAGCCTCATGATTGTCATAAATACAGAATAGCAGTCTGAAAAAAATAATAATTAAGAATAAAAGCTTATTTTAAAAACATGTTTAATGTGCACACTATGAAAAAAACTTAAATTAATTTGGATTTTGACACCACTCAAATTTTCTATGATAGCCTATGGATAGGCCCACACAGATTTTAGCCCATCATTGAGTCTATGTATTTACTTGTGTAAACTTCTATTTATTCAGCGTTTAAATTAATTCCAGTATTAATATTATTAACAAATATGAAAATGCTCATCTGATTTATTTACAATACAGTTTGTAAAGTTTATTTTCTATCTTTTGGTAGATATATCATATGAGAGGCTTGCTTTGTTTACCAAATAAGTGGATCTAATTGGATTTCCATTGTAAACATTAAATAAAAGTTATAATTTTTTTATTTCATATATTAAGTTTTCAGTAATGATATTCTCAAAATCAATCTGCAGATTTTTTTACAAAATTCTGCACAGAAATAGCTAAAAATGTCAGCAGATTCTGTCAGGCCCTACCTACGGACAACAGATCAACCAGGTAATTATAATGCCTGTTAAAGGGTTAAACCA
Source organism: Danio kyathit (assembly GCA_903798195.1). NCBI lineage: Eukaryota > Metazoa > Chordata > Actinopteri > Cypriniformes > Danionidae > Danio > Danio kyathit. The sequence continues at coordinate 4,490,962 of LR812541.1, read as the reverse complement.
TCTGCTTTTCTAGCCTGTTTGTTTGCAACTGGCCCAGTTCTTCTCCTCGACAATCATTTCAAGAATCATTTATGGCTGCAGCACAAATCGAGCGTACTGTGCTTAGGGTTAAGGGTTTGTTTATTTCATTACCTCAGTGGCAAGGTAATCCGTGCAGCTGTATTGTACTGTAGGCTGGCAGGTTCACTTTAAAGTAGATCCTCTGTTGTTTTGGTCCGATCCATCAGAGCCTGGGATGTTTTGATGTGCGTTACGCTGCCCTCATTACTGCTGCACTCTAATGGGGACAACCGAAATAAAGGTATTAAATATGTATAAAACGCAAGGTGTCTTCCGGGCATCACTGTCTCTCTCCTGCCCATGTTTTGCTTTTGTTGTGTTGATTCCAGACACATCCCGAAATTGATGGCCTGTCAGCCGAGGGTGAAGGAGGTCCTGTATCCAGACACAGGCTGGTGCGTTCAACCATAAATTAGTGCGTATGGCACCCTCGTCTCCCAATAAAGTTCTCGTAAACAAAAATCATCTTTTAGTTAGCATTTTCCTTCCAGACAGCATGTATACGCACACACATAGCGCAGGCTTTTGTCACATTTCTCTCCTCTGTTACTCGCCCGTTTACAGCGTCCCTGGAAACTACACGCATATGCAAATTTCCCTCTGTTCTGACAAATTAATTTTACCTCTTTCATCCCCCTTCTCTCACTCCTTCTCAATCATTCTCCTGGGCTGAAGAGGAGCAGGGCTTGACCATCTGGAGCTGTCGGAATGATATTGTTTAATTTGTTTCATGATTAAGTGGTTGTTTCTCCGAGAGCACGGGGTCTCTGCACAAAATATAGACAAAAAAAATGAGCAATTACAACAAAAACGAGCATCCACAGAGTTTAAAAAACTGCTTGAGCGGGAGATGCTTTCGTATGTTTTGACACTTAAACTAATTTACACGTTCTCTAATTTTTTGGCGTGGCATCAGTCATATTGACGTGTCTCATAAATACATGGGGTGAGAGTTTAGGGTTTGCTGAACTTGTGGCGCCCATGATTAAAAAGCAATTAACACACAGAAATTAAAACTTCACTTCTGAAAGTTACTTTTGAATCTAGGAATGATTTTTAAAAGAGGAGTGTTTAAAATATTCGCTTTCTTATGTCAAATAAATACAAGATCATTGTATAAAGACTAAAATATTTGGTCAAATATAGAATGCGTACAACCATTTTTTAAAAAATAAAATATTTAAAGGCTTGGTTGTGTTTATAAGATGCAAAGCAATGTGTGCTCATGCTTTATTTGTAGAAAATCAGTTTTTTTTTTTCATATACCTTACTTTGATTATATACAGCTACTCAGCTAACATAAAAACAACTGTCATATTTCCTAGTTCCTTCGAAAGCCCGCCCTCAAGAGGATCTGATTGGTCGGCTAACATAATGTGCTGTGATTCACGGATTGGCTCCACGTCACGCCCCCTACAGACACTCGCTTTTGCGCTGTGTAAACAGAGAAGCTGTTAGCCGTATCAGCACACAGCTGAACCTCATGGCTGCTCTCTAAAATAAAATCTGACAAGTGTCTTTCACATATATTCGGAATTAGCATGTGTAAGTAATATAAAACGTTCACATATCTTTTGCGAGTTCGTTATTTTAGATATAGAATGCACGAAAAGCAGCCGCATAGAGAGACACTGCACGCGATGCTGAAGATTGTGGCTGTTTACAGCGGTTTGACTGATAAATATGAAGTTGTAGCTAAATTGTTAGCGGTGCCAAACAGAATTTCCCGTTGTTTACATCCTTGTTTACGTCCTTGCTACAACATACCATTAACGCTAACTGTGCATGTAATAGATCAATTTTAACAAATAAAAACACTTACAGGTTGTGGCTTTGTCTGTTGGAGGAGTTTTCAGCCGAATCCAGCACTGAACTGGGAGAGACTCTGGAAGCTGTCCTTTGTCAAATGCTAGAGCTATATCTTTATTATAATTCGCTGGAACATAATTCTATTTAAATTGTAAGCATTTCTGTCTTTGTGTCGTGTCCTTTGGAAGCTCAAATACAGAAACAGAAGCAGCTCTGTGGAAATAGCAGCGTTTGGACACCATTTTAGCTTTGACTGCTTTAGCACCACTGCTGAAAAATTCAGCTTAAACCAGCCTAAGATGGTTGGCTGGTTTTAGCTGGTTGACCAGCCTGGTTTTAGAGGGGTTTTGGCCATTTCCAGGCTGGTTTCCAGCCATTTCCAGCCTAGTCTTAGCTGGTCAGGCTGGGAGCTGACCAGCTAAAACCAGCTTGACCGGCCTGGTTTAAGCTAGACATAGCTGGTTTTGGCTGGTCAAGCTGGTTTTAGCTGGTTTAAGCTGGTCATTTTCCAGCCTGACCAGCTAAGACCAGGCTGGAAATGGCTGGAAACCAGGCTGGAAATGGCCAAAACCCCTCTAAAACCAGGCTGGTCAACCAGCTTAGGCTGATTTAAGCTGGATTTTTCAGCAGGGACAACAGCACCTCTGGCCATGCTCCTTTGCTGCGTTGGGTGTATACACATAGTGAATGCACGTAACCTGAAGTGTTTGTGATCTCACAGGCTAAGAAGTATTTTTTGTAGTCCCCAAACTTTGTTTGCTGTAGGCTTTGTTAAGCTAACTCTGTAAAAGCCAATGTCTCCCTTTGCATTGAGCTTTGAGCATATGACATTCAGAGATGTTGTTTATGTTCACACAGCTACATTACACATCAACTAATGTTTAAAATATGATATCGGAGTGGACCACGCCTTTAATATGTGGAATATATGGGCCTAACAAATATATACCATTTTATAAACAAACATTTTATTACAGGTGTGATATTTTTGTCTTGATTATATGAAAATATGTTGGTTATATTTAATCCTTTAATTCCATTTAATAATGTACTGTAAAGTAATTTGGCACAAAGGATAAAATAACATTAACTCATTTGTGTCAGGGTCATACATCAGTACTTTTTCACTAAACTAATAAAATACCTTAAATTATAACAAAGGGCATATACGTATATATATACACACACAAACAGATGAAGTCAGAATTATTCGCCCCCTTTTGATTTTTTTTTTTTCTTTTTTTAAATATTTCCCAAATGATGTTTAACAGAGCAAGGAAATTTTCACAGTATGTCTGGTAATATTTTTTCTTCTGGTGAAAGTCCTATTTGTTTTGTTTTGGCTAGAATGAAATTAGTTTTTAATTAAAAAAAAATAAAACTTTTTAAGGTTAGCCCCTTAAAGCTCTATTTTTTTCCAATAGTCTACAGAACAAACCATCGTTATACAATAACTTGCCTAATTACCCTAACCTGCCTAGTTAACCTAATTAACCAAGTTAAATGACCTTTAAATGTCACTTTAAGCTGTATAGAAGTGTCTTAAAAAATATCTAGTCAAATATTATTTACTGTCATCATGGCAAAGATCAAATAAATCAGTTATTAGAAATGAAACTATTATGTTTAAAAATGTGTTGAAAAAATCTCTCCGTTAAACAGAAATTGGGGGGAAAAAATAAACAGGGGGGCTCATAATTCTATATATATTCTATATCTGAAGGATCTTGTGACAATTTACATTCCAAAACTACAACCCCAAATCAGAAAAAGTCGATGCAGCATGGAAAACGGAAATAAAACAGAAAGAAGTGATTTCCAAAATTACTTTGACTTGTTTTTCACTGCAGACAATATGATTTATATTATATTTCATATTTTGTCTGGTCAACTTGTAATTTGTAAATATGCATCCTTTCCTGTCGTTCGGACCTGCAACACATTCCAAAAAAAGTTGGGACAGGAGCAATTTAGGGCAGTAATCACGTAAACTGGTTAAAATAATGATGTGATTTGAAACGGGTGATGTCAACAGGTGATTGTAATTCTGATTTGGTACAAAAGCAGCATCCAAGTAAGGTCTAGTTCTTTAGTAGCAAAGATGGGCAGAGGATCGCCAGTTTGCCAACAAATATGTGAGAAAATTATAGAAATGTTTAAAAACAATGTTCCTCAAAGAAAGATAGTAAGAGCAGTCATTCACAGAACATCATTAAAAGGCTATAGGAATTATAGTGCGTAAAGGACAAGGTCTCAAGCCTAAGCTGAACAACTGTGATCTCCGATCCCTGAGACAGCACTGCATCAAGAATCCTCATTCATCCATAAGCCATATCTCCACATGGGCTCAGGACTAGTTTGATGAACCTTTGTAAAGTACCACAATATGTAGTTACATCCACAAATACCAGTTAAAATGGCACTGTGTCAAAAGGAAGCCCTATGTTAACAGTGTCCAGAAGCGCTGTCGACTTCTCTGGGCTCTGAGGCATCTGGGATGGACCATCACACAGTGGAAATGTTTGTATTATGGTTAGATGAATCAGTATTTCAGGTATTTTTGTATTGTAGTCCCGTCGTTTTTTTAATGACGAAAATGCGCAAAATCTTTTGTCACAATCACCAATGTCTATCAACAAACTGCATCACCTGACCTTCCATTCAAGAGTGTATCATTGCACATTTGTCATTAAAGCAACAGGACTACAGTCGGACTACATTCACACATGCGCCGATATCTGTTTTGCCAGGCTGTGGATTAAAGTTAAAAAATATTGTAAATAATGTTTAATTTTTTTACACGGCCCTGCTGAAAAATCCAGCTTAAACCAGCCTAAGCTGGTTGGCTGGTTTTAGCTGGTCGACCAGCCTGGTTTTAGAGGGGTTTTGGCCATTTCCAGGCTGGTTTCCAGCCATTTCCAGCCTGGTCTTAGCTGGTCAGGCTGGGAGTTGACCAGCTAAAACCAGCTTGACCAGCCAAAACCAGCTATCTCCAGCTTAAACCAGGCTGGTCAAGCTGGTTTTAGCTGGTTTAAGCTGGTGATTTTCCAGCCTGACCAGCTAAGACCAGGCTGGAAATGACTGGAAACCAGCCTGGAAATGGCCAAAACCCCTCTAAAACCAGGCTGGTCGACCAGCTAAAACCAGCCAACCAGCTTAGGCTGGTTTAAGCTGGATTTTTCAGCAGGGGGACCAATCGTTTCGCTTCAAAAGACCTCAGTGTGTCTTCAGGAGCTATTGATTTAGACTCGATTGTATGTGTTTATTTTTAACCTAAATTCACTGCCATTATATAAATCATCAAGCACCAAGGGTTCAGCATCCTGAATGAACTTTGGGTGAGTAAACGAACATGAACTTTTCATTTTTGGGTGAACGATCCTTTTAATCTCCAGCTCCAGTCGCACGCTTGAGTAAAAGAGAAACCGTTCACCTCAGTATCAGCTTCATCTTCGCTATCTCTGAATGACAGCCCGTGCTAAACACTGAACATAATTTGTACTTTTAATAGCGCTGCCTTCTATTCCTTTGACGGCTCTCAATCAATAACCAGAGCCGACCGTGGCCACCGCTCGCAGACCCACTTTTATTAATTTTAAACAAGCTCACTAACTAGGCGTCTGATATGGAGATGCATCTCACACAGATAATAGGCAGGCTGGATTGATGGCTTCATTCGCTCTCTCGGTCTGTCACCGCATGATTTAAGACACACTCAAACACCTTCTGTCATTCTGACCAACGCATGTGCCGCTCGCACGCAAATAAATGAATTACTATTGCATAAAGAGCTTTGTTAGTAAACATAATATACATATATAATAATAATATATAGATATAATATACAGACTCAGATAAAGTCTTTAAAACTAAAAAAAATCTGTAATGTTTATATTGATGACAGTGCTCATTAAACTATCTTATATGCAGAATTTTTAAAAGTCTTCGTTATGTTTCTGGGTGTTTTAGCAAAAATGTCTACTGAGACATTCATGAATCAGGTATTTACTGCCAGCAAACCAGGGACGTGCGGTCAGGGGAGCCATCATAAGACGTATACTAATGATAAAATCAATATTTGTCCACTGATCTGTGCTATAGATGCAATTTTTCTATGATTCAAATGATTTCAATAATTTTTATGATCAAAATCGCTGTATTTTGCGTATTTCCTGTTCAATTACAGCGTAGGAAGCGAGGTGAGGCGGCTCCGAGCTGAGCCTCTCGTCAGATTGCGAAATCCCTTGCAAACTGGCTTGAGCCCGCCCCTTTTGCTCACTCTGTGTATGCTAGCAATGTAAGGCTTTATTAAAATGTTTTTATATATTCTAGATATTTTTATTATATGTCCTCACTTTCCATATAATATGTAATATATTCCACGTATGTCTATCACTTAGTGCTAAAATCTGTCATAAAGCCGCACTGAAAAAACATGAGGTGAGGCAGGCAGTAGCTCTGCCAGACTGAAGAGGGCGCATCTGAGCTCACGGTTATTCTTGTTCAGTGGTTGCTTTTTTTTCTATGCAGTAAAGTTCAATAGGAGTCTGTTTTGCTATATAAATATATCATATCAGCGCAAAAATCAAAACGTGAACAGCTAAAGGATTTGCTTCCAAGGACGGGACAGAAGATAACTCGATCATTTCAAAGTGGTTCAGGTTATGTCAAGACTATACATTTACAAGTAGAGGTGTGAACCTACACTGGTCTCACGGTTCGATTCGGTTACGATTATCATGCCATCGATTCGGTTTATTTCGATATCTCGGTGCATCACGGTGCATTGACGATTCTTTCCATACACAGTTTTATATTTTCTTACATTCTTAAAATGTATAAATATATTTATATACTATTTGTAAAACAAGTTTGTCCTTTAATACAAACAGTCAGATATATAAACTGTACCTTTAAACAACACAAGCATTTATAGCAAATAAACAAATATAAATATCCCGCTCGCTTTCTGAGCCTTGTCTACCAAGTTATTTCTTACACCCCTTTGATTGGTCACGCGCTTAACAGAAAGGGCTGCGATTGGCTCTTACACGTTGGCGCTTTTCACAGATGCACTCATGGACCACAGTGAGAGAGAGAGAAATGGAGATTACTTTCATTCTCTTAGGGTGCTTTCACACCTAGACTTTTGTTCCGGAACCTGGCGCGTTTGCCCAGTTAGCGCGGTTCGTTTGGCATATGTGAACAGGGCAATCGCGCTCTGAATCGCGCCAAAGCAATCGCTCCGAGACCGCCTGAATGAGGTGGTCTCAGCTCAATTGAAACGAACCCTGGAGCGGATCGATTGTAGTGAGAAAGCGATACGATCCGAGCCCGGTTATATCACAGATATGTAATAGGCATATGGCTATATGAAGAGAGAATTATGAGTAGATTATATGAGTCATTCCAGACATCCCAAGTCTCCCGGAAGTTCCGGGAGTATCCCGCAAATGCACAGAGACTCCCAGATGCCCGCAAACGAGTAAACGCAAATCTCCCGGAAATCGCGCGTCTTCCTCCCGGTCCTCAAAATATGTCGCGCACCCTTCTCATCACCCCTCCCCTCCTCGCTCTTCAGACATGTTGCGCGCACGCTGTCAAACACCACCAAACCACCCCCGACAGCTGAGCGGGACTCTGCTAAATAAACCACGAAACTCTGACCAATGTGAGGAGAGTTTACTCACACGTGACTTGTTTTAGCTCTTTTGGTCCGTTTAGAAACTTTGCCGTGTGAAAGCGAACCGCGCCAACAACAAAGAGCAACAATGTAACAATTTTAATCCCTGTTTCGGAACAACTGAATCGATTCACTGGTGTGAAAGCACCCTTAATCGCTGTGAAATAGGGGCTTTTGCTGTAAGTGTCAGTGAAACACAGTCCAGCAAACACACACGCAGTGAAATTGTGCACAGTTTTTGAGTTTTTAAGTAGTTGGAGCGTTGTAAATACTCGCGCTCGCCTCCCTCGCTATAGTATGTAACGGCGACAGCGCATATGAGATAAATGACATCAGTACATAATAACCGGTTATGATTATTACTGAACCGATATCGAATTGTCCGCGTCTGCATTGCGGTGCACCGAAGAAACAATTAATTTTGACACCCCTAATTACAAGTACTGTAAAGGTAAGGCCAGTATGCGAATCGTGTGTGTGTGTGTGTGTGTGTGTGTGTGTGTGTGTGTGTGTGTGTGTGTGTGTGTGTGTGAGAATGAGAGAGAGAGAGAGAGAGAGAGGGAACAAGCAAGAGAGAGCAATCTGTCTTGGTGCTGTTTGTTTGTGTGTTTACAAATTATATATATATATATATATATATATATATATATATATATATATATATATATATATATATATATATATAAATGTGTATGTGTGTATATATATATATATATATATATATATATATATATATATATATATATATATATATATATATAATTTTTTTTTTTTTTTATATTATTTTATTATATATTATATATATTTTTATATTATTATATATAAAATATATATTATTTATTTATTTTATATTTTATTATATATATATATATTTATTTATTTATTTTTTTATTTTTTTATTTATTTTTTTATTTATTTTTTTTTTTTTATCACAAAAATTGTCTGCAAATTTCGCAAAAAAGTTGTTTTTAATCACAAAAAAATCATGAAAAACTAGGGGGTCTGTATAGATGTCAATAGTTAAAGAAGGTATCCAGTTTTCTTAAAAATGTATTTTATGTTCAAAAGAACAAAAAAAGACAAACAGGTTTGGAACAAGTGAAGATTAAGTGAATGATGAGAGAATTTTAAGTTTTGGGCAAATTATCTCTTTAAATCTTTTGAATTTGTCAAGCTGCTGTGTTAAACCCATAATAATATTTTTCAGTGAACATTAAATTACTGAAAGAGTTGCAGTTTATTTTGTATTTTTTTTTACATGTTTTAAAAGTAACTTCAAAGTAAAGTAATTAGTGAAGTAATACATGAAGTAATCAGTAATTTGTAATTGATTACTTTTTTTAAGTAACTTACCCAACACCGCTAAGCATCAATTTCGTGTTTGATTATCCATTAACAGCTCCTTAACAACTGATTCATAATCACACGGATCTCATTGTTTATAAGTACACGTTCATATATAACATCTACAGTAACAAAGATATTTCTGTTGTGACATACTGCTTGCAAAAAGACCCCTAAAATTATACAAATGCATATAAAATGCCAATTTTAAATATTCAGTTAGGTTTAGCGGTTGGAGAAAAATGAAAACAGTAACTCTTTAAACTCTAGTTACACAATAATTTGTAAAAAAAATAAATTATAATAATAATTTGTAAAGTAAAGCAACAATTACTGAAAAGATCACTATGTGTACAACCTAATTATTCACAAAACTAAGATTGAATGACTTCCTAATTGATTTAAACTGATTTTCCTCCTGTAAAGAGTGTCCAGTGCATTGCAGTGTGACCAGAATGGTAATAAATTGAATACATATCTCTATTTGGGAATAGCACCAGATTGCTGAAGAAGCCTATTAACCTCAGTTTCTGCCACAACACAACTTCACAAGAAAACAATGCATCCCTGTGGAGCACTTCATACTGAGCGCAAAAATGTTGCACAGCATATATACTGTATATGTTGATATTGCTGGCCTACGAGGAACAAAAAGACCACATCAGCGAACACGTCACACTGCCAATGAACTTTCTTAAAAAGCAAATTAGGCCCATTTACGCCTTGTACTAAGATTTATTTGTCGGTTTATTTGTATTAGGTTATTGTCAACCTGGATATACTTATATAGTTGTTAATGGCAGTCGAATTGCTTTTGTGTTTTGTAAAAGACACAAAAGAGACCTGCCTACCGACCAAAGCGAGATCTTAAAACAAGATACTGTAAATTCAACATTCATTTCCTATTTAAGTAGGCCGCAAATCTCCATTACTTGCACTCCTCTTTGGTAAGCCGACAAAACTTGATTATTTATTGATTATTATTGTGAATCGCAGTTGTCATCAACTGCCATAACATGATGGACTGATGGCCGAGGGCTATTCGTAGGTTCCCTTACAAGATCACTTATAAGGCAACAAGCAATAGTATCTACTTTACTATGGAGCCTTCATGTAGCTTAAACCATAGACTTCGAGGACAACTTAATACACACATACACTTCATTGAACATGTACACATAAACATATGCTATATACTATATAACTGCAGGTTAACTATGTTTATATATAATAACTTTAACTGTAAGGGCGACGCAGTGGCGCAGTAGGTAGTGCTGCCGCCTCACAGCAAGAAGGTTGCTGGTTCGAGCCTCGGCTGGGTCAGTTGGTGTTTCTGTGTGGAGTTTGCATGTTCTCCCTGCGTTCGCGTGGGTTTCCTCAAGGTGCTCCGGTTTCCCCCACAGTCCAAAGACATGCGGTACAGGTGAATTGGTTAAGCTAAATTGTTCGTAGTGTATGAGTGTGAATGAGTGTGCAGGTAAACCTCACTAATCTGACCTCTAAAGGTGCTCTAGCGACAGACGCTAGAGGCCATGGTCTTTAGCCTCCTTGGTAGAGCAACCGACTCCCATGCGGAAGGTCGCCGGTTCGATACCAGCTCAGAGCGAGTTGGGTGGCGTAGGACCGGCGGGGTTACATGTGTATGGATGTTTCCCACAGATAGGTTGCAGCTGGAAGGGCTTCTGCTGCGTAAAACGTGTGCTGTATAAGTTGGCGGCTCATTCCGCTGTGGCGACCCCGGATTATTAAAGGGACTAATGCTGCGTTCACACCAGACGCGGAAGAAGCGTCAAGCGCGAGTGATTTACATGTTAAGTCAATGCAAACGTGCGAATAGGCATCCTGCGGCGCGAATGGCGCGGCGCGAATGACGCGATACGCGCGAATTGAGCGCTTAACGCGCGAATCGCTCGAGTTCAAATATCTGAACTTCTGCGGACATTCGCGCCGCTTTAACCAATCAGGAGCTTGCTCTTGTGGGAGCATGATTGTGACGTAGCACCTGTTGTTGGTGTCCGGGGGAAATCCTCCACCCGACACCGACAACAGTTCATCAAACTGGGCTTGGCTCAGTCAGAAGCACCGCTGGAAGCCCCAGTCATCCAGGTTAAGTTTCTGGAGGAGTTTATGAGCCCACAGCGCTGGGTGCACCTCTGAAAGTATCTAGTGGACTCAGACACGGCTCCAAACGTATCGACGCTGTTTTACAGCCTTCATAAAGCACATAAACACAGGTATTTTATCAATAAAATCCATGTTAGCCATTTAGCAACGAAGCTACATTCACCGAGCAGACAGAAGCCCTGCCCATGACGCAAATCCGCGTTTGTTCTGAAGTGAATTTGATGCGCGAATGAAGCGGAGTTTGACGCGCGAATGAAGCGGAGTCTGACGCGCGAATGAAGCGAGTAAACTCAAATGTTCACGCGTCTATTTACTCGCGAATAGCGCGATTTAGCCGCGCGTTCCGCGTCTGGTGTGAACGCAGCATAAGCCGAAAAGAAAATGAATGAACTTTAACTGTGGGGGTCACAGAGGCGCAGTGGGTAGCACGATCACCTCACAGCAAGAAGGTAACTGGTTCGAGCCCTGGCTGGGTCAGTTGGCATTTCTGTATGGAGTTTGCATGTTCTCCCTGTGTTGCCATGGGTTTCCTCCGGGTGTTCCGGTTTCCCCCACAGGCCAAAGGCATGCGCTATAGGTGAATTCATTCATTTTCGTTTTGGCTTAGTCCCTTTATTAATCCGGGGTCACCACAGCGAAATGAACCGCCAACTTATCCAGCATGTTTTACGCAGTGGATCCCCTTCCAGCTGCAACCATGTCGTGTGCACCCAAAACAAACTTCAGCCAACCCTGCGATGTTGTCACATTTGCTGAAAATATACTGTATAAGACTTAATGCCTCCTCAGCAAAGTATGGATTTACTTCACGGTTTAAAAATTGTCATGTAAATTCTTAACGTAAAAAAAGCGCAAGGGATAATCTTTTCCCATTTTTGTTGTTGAGTGAATGTAGCCCTTGTTATAACCATCCTCAGTGTAGACGGGCCTACTGAGTTCCTTCTGTGTGGGTCTGATGAGAACCCTGTGGAATCATCATTTTCCTGCCTTTCTAACTCACATAGAGATGCTGCAGTGTTTTATGAAGCAGTGCGCCTTAATGAGAACATTAACTTAATTAGTAAGATAACGTGTCTTCACCAGGTGAGGCACTGCAACTCCCTCTTTTTAATGTGAAGTTTAGTCAATAACTCTATCGCCAAACAAGATATTTGAGTGCGAGCAATAGAAATGTCCCACCGTTTCAAAATATCTCCATAAACGCAGTGGCAGATTCAGCTGGAGCACTCCTGCCTTTCCTCATGTGGCATATTAGAGGTCTGATGGTTTTCTTTCAGGTAAGCGCTCTGTTCAACTGAGGGAAACAGTTTGCTGAGTGTGAAATTTGCGGGTTGAGGAAGTAGGTTCCCTGAGTTTCTGTGGCACGCAAGATCACCTTTCATGACAGTGATTACACAATCTGTCTAATAAGCAGAAATAACTAATTTACACTGACTCCCCTCCAAACCCTCCGCCGCCTCTGTTGTGTGATGACTAATTACGACATTTAACAAAATGAGAGAGCTGTAGAATTTTCTACCACAACCGAATGATTTGTTAGTCCAACAGTCCCAAAACAAGACCATTGTGCAGTGGGCTCAGAGCAGAAAATTGGGTACAGGGTCCAGAGTTCCTGCAGCACCGGTCCAAAATTGGCCTTAAATGCAAATCAAGAATAATGTCAATAATAAACAATTAAGAATTTGTGTAGACCTGGGATTAATGGCATCCCAAACAAATACATTATGGTGTTACCTATAGGATTTTACAGTATGTTTTAAAGAACTATTGAAGCATGTACTGTTCATACATTTTCAACAATAGCAGGCCTTTATCAAGAGGTTCAAATTACAGTGCCACTGGCAATTAGACAATTATTCATTGTCTGATAAAGCTGGATAAAGGAATCAAGAAAGTATGTCTTCACTAGAAATCAACAGAAATGCAGTGACCTTTTCATTTATTTAAAAATGACTTGTTAAAGGAATTTCTGAATGTTCCAAAGTCACTGTGTTGTTGGTTGATTGCTCAACTCATCTCTATCAGCTTCGAATTTATTGCAATGTCAGTAGTTGTTGTTCAAGTTTGTACAATCATTCATTCGTGTTGAGAATTAATGGCTCTAGTGATTTCGCAAATCGCCTTCATTAAGATTCCCAATATGAACACAGTTAAGATGATTACAGCAATCATGGTGAATACACAGATTTGAATCTTATTTCATGTCATAGGGATGCTTGAGCCAATCCCAGCATCTCAGATTTTAGACACAGAAACACCCAGATGATTGATTAGCAGGCTACTGCAGGCGAACTCAAATGGCTCATTTCCACTGAGCAGTGCAGTTCAGTACAGTAGAGTACAGTATGCATATATTTCATGGTCAGAAGAACCAAAACAGAGAACTGCACCATACCAATTATGGGGACCCTTTTGTAATAGTACCTAGCAGTATAGTAGCAAATTGGTGGAGCTAGTAAATTGGCATGCAACAAGCTAGGGGAATGACAGCACAGGAAGGTCCATTGTTAAATGCACAGACGAAACACATTCACGTGTCGTGCCTAAAGATGTATAAAGCACAAAGGGTGCTGCTTCCTCTATGTGAGCACTCTTGTTGCATGTCTACATTTGAAATAATTAAAAAACTTGAGTGCGCAAATGTTATGTGAATGGTCCATATGGCTTTCTTCTTTAGGCAAGAATGACGTTAACTGCAACCTTCAGGCAAATCTTACAATAACTTTTGTACTTTAAATTCCATCAAAACTTTATGTTAGAAAGGTACAAAACACATCCCTGGGACAGTACCTTTTCAAAAGGTGCAGCTTTGCAAGAGTCCATATTGGTACCTTAAAGGTTGACTGATGAACATTCTAAGGTGTGCAGTTATTTTCAGATAAACAGACCAATGAAGTAGTCACAGGCTATTTTTGACTGCATTACAGTTCCATATCACTACACTGAATGATTTCAGTTATTTCACAGCTACAACAGGCACTAACCAACTAAACAAAAGGCTTAAGATATGTAAGAACTGCAATGCAAGAATGACATTGACAGCAACTTTCTGGCACACCATGCTTATCAATTAAGGGTACTATTCGCAGTGGAAACTCACACCTGATGGTAGTGACCCGTACAGAATTGTACTGTACTATACTGCTGAATGGAAATGAGGCATAACACACATTTACTCAAACATGTGTACAGTCTTCAGTTCACCTGTTCTGGATGTTTTGTGGGAGAATCCCATGAAAAAATTTGAATAACAGGTAAACAATTCCGTAAAGCCCCCCAACTCAGCCAGGTCTCAAACATGCAACTTTCTTACTGGGAGCCAACAGTGTTATCAAGTGAGCAATCACACCATCCAGCTTTAAGACTAGCCAGCCTTCAGTCCCCAGACCAGTATTTCCTGTTCTCTTTTTCCCTTCACTGCCAAAATAGGTCAAAATATACTAATAAAATCCTGTGAAGACTGAAAAGACGAAATCCCTGGAAATTACATGTTTCCAAAAGACCAGAGAGCCTAAAGGGGTGCCTGCTAGGATCTCTTAACCAACAATTACTGGAGTGTAGTACCAGTGGCCCCTGATGAGATCACAGAGCAGAGGCTTCTACCAAAGCCCATTTGAGCTGGAGAAAGACAGTCAATCAATACTAAGGCCTGTGCAGATACTACCTGTCAACAGGCTTGAGGAAAATGGATGCCTGAGAAAGCCATAACTATGATAAATCTACTCCCCCGGTTTGGCAACTGGCCCCCTCTCTCTTTTTCTCGCTCTCTCTCCTGCCTTTTCCTTCCTTTCTGCCGTCTGTCTTTGACTAATGTATGCGGTAAAGCTCCCTCCAACCACTCCACACACCGCGTGCCACCATCCTGATTGGCCAATCAATCTCTGCGTCGAAGCGGAAGGTGCATTAAAATAAATTTGTCACTGTAAGTTTATGAAATATTGATACAGTACCTGAGATAAGAGAGAAAGGTGTTCTGGGCATCTGGCTTGAGTAGGGTTAAGCTAGGAAAGTGAAAGGTAAGAATCATGAGGTGAAAATCTTTTAAAAGGTGTGCAATGGTGTCCATTTATACTTGGTGACTGGAACAAGGTAAGGACGAGGTTGGATTTTGGATATGAACTTTGGAGTCTTCCAAAAGATTTTGTAATTTATTTCCCTCAAAACTCTTAGGGCGTACTCACACTATGCTATCCGAACCGTGCCCAGGCCCGTTTCCCGGAACGTTTGAGTAGTGTGAGTGCTCTGCATCGGGCTCAGGCACGGTTCACTTGACCAGCCCTGGCCCGGTTGGAAGAGGTGTGCCAGAGCGCGGTTCACTTGGGCTTTGGCGTGGTATGCTTGTGTGTGAGTGCAAAACGCGCCTGAGCCCGAAACTGAAAGAGAGACGTGACTTTTAAGGGACTGTTTGATATGGATTAATTAATCATTCGTACTGTTGAATGAACGCAAACTGTCATAGATTATTAAAGATGCCAACCCCTCACTGCACGACAGCTGCACCTTTAGCAAACCTCCTAATTCCTGCAGCACGAAGACTTTATGATTGTTTATGAGCGTCAAAAGTGGCTGATCTGTTCGGCGAAATATTAGACTGTGTCAATCAAACGACTTAAACGA
The DNA here is from genome assembly GCA_903798195.1 of Danio kyathit. Classification (NCBI taxonomy): domain Eukaryota; kingdom Metazoa; phylum Chordata; class Actinopteri; order Cypriniformes; family Danionidae; genus Danio; species Danio kyathit. The sequence continues at coordinate 4,475,325 of LR812541.1, read as the reverse complement.
TTTAGCTAAAGAAATCTCCACTGTGCTGAGCGAGAGCGCTTACTGAACAGCGCATAATGGATGACGTAAGCGTGCCCAGGCGAATGTAATGTGAGTGCGGGCCGTCGTCGGAGACGAGAGGGGGGACAAGCGTGCTTTGGCCCGGTTCAAGGCAACTGTACATACTGTGAGTACGCCCTTAGAAAGGTACAAAACATGTTACTGAGGCAGTACCTTTTCAAAAGGTGCATGTTTACAAGGGTCCATATTGGTACCTTAAAGGTACTTAAACTATGTGGCTGTTGAACATTCTAAGGTGTGCAGTTATTTTCAGATAAACACACAGCTAAAATAGTTACAGGCCAGTTTTGATCACATTAAAGTTCAATATCACTATGCCTAATTTTTGACTGTTGTAGCTGTAAAATAACTCCAATTATTAACTAAGCAAAAAGCTTATAATGCTGCGTTCACACCAGACGCGGAACGCGAGGCAAAATCACGCTATAGACGCGTGAACATTTGAGTTTACTCGCTTCATTCGCGCGTCAAATTCACTTCAGAACAGACGCAGATTTGCGTCATGGGCAGGGCTTCTGTCTGCTCGGTGAATGTAGCTTCGTTGCTAAATGGCTAACATGGATTTTATTGATAAAATACCTGTGTTTATGTGCTTTATGAAGGCTGTAAAACAGCGTCGATACATTTGGAGCCGTGTCTGAGTCCACTAGATCCTTTCAGAGGTGCACCCAGCGCTGTGGGCTCATAAACTCCTCCAGAAACTTAACCTGGATGACGGGCTTCCAGCGGTGCTTCTGACTGAGCCAAGCCCAGTTTGATGAACTGTTGTCGGTGTCGGCTGGAGGATTTCCCCCGGACACCAACAACAGGTGCTACGTCACAATCATGCTCCCACAAGAGCAAGCTCCTGATTGGTTAACGCGGCGCGAATGTCCGCAGAAGTTCAGATATTTGAACTCGAGCGATTCGCGTGTCAAACGCTCAATTCGCGCGTATCGCGCCATTCGCGCGTATCGCGCCGCAGGATGCCTATTCGCGCGTTTGCATTGACTTAACATGTAAATCACTCGCGCTTGACGCTTCTTCCGCGTCTGGTGTGAACGCAGCTTAAGAGATATGCAAGAAGTCTTCCACACAGTTTGAGGACAAAAACATGACAAAAGAACATCTGAATAGTGCATTTAGGTGTGGTAAATGTGGTATACATGGAATAATGGATTGTGGAATTTAATCTTTTAAATTATTAGCAAATAATGCACACCCGAGGTGTAATAGTGTAAAAAGTACTGAAAGTATACATGTTGAAAAAGTAACACCCTGCCAAACTTTATTTCTAAAAGTGTAGTAATACCTTAAGGGTTCTTTATTACTCTTAGGTACAAAAATACCCCAGTAACAAGATGGTATAATCCTAAAAGGTATCATTGTACTCTTTTTCTAACAGTGTGTCTGTAGTCCTCCATGTGATTCAGCCCTGCTGGGCAAGTTGCTGTAGCACAGGGAAAAGATGTGATTGGGAAATGTTGAATGAATGTGCATATATCATATATTAATGATATCATATATCAGCAAAGCCATTTGGTCTGGTGAGGCAGATCAATCAATGTGAAAGTCCGAGCGGAAAGTTCTGCTGTCAGATTTTGACATGTATCATGTGTTTCCTAGTAGTTCAGCTGCAGTAGGGGATCTTTTTTCACATTCATATTTCACAAGTTCACCTCCTCATCTTATCCTACGGGGTGAAGCAGAACAGCCATCAGGGTATGTGAGGAGAATGAGGGCTCAATGAGAATCGAGACAAAAGAGATGAGAGGTAAACTGCGCTGATAAATTTCTGCTTAAATGATCAAATTAGCAGGCCTCTCTCAAACCTTCATTTGCAATTCAATTTTTATGTCAGCCAGTGTTTCCAGGATTTTCACAAGTCCAATGTGAAGACAACTGGAAGTTGATTTACATTCACTTCCTCTTAAATGTACTTGTTTAACACGTTTAATTGACTGTAGAAGGCAAGGCAAGCGTAAAACTAACCGAGATTCTTTGGATTGGGTTATGAAATGTGTTTGCAACAATGTATGAAATTTAGTATTTTACATAGCTAAAAACATTTACTCACAACTTACACAGCAAATGTGTCACTTGAGATGAAGTCTTGAAGGATCTTGGTTTCTGCCCGCTCTCACCAATAACTTGAACTCAATGGGCAGGTGTGCTGGAGAAGCTGTACGAATGACTCTGCAAGCCTCATTTATGAATGACATCATATGTCAGCAGATTCTGCTGGGGCTGATCAATCGGTATGAAATTACCCACATGTCTCGTTTTATCAACTGGTGTTTCTAGAATGAGCTATGAAATGCACATGGAATAAATAGCACAGTTGGCATATAACAGTAAATGAGAGACCACAGACAGTCCTGCTGCAGCAATCTCTTTCACTTTGAAAGCAAGAGACAAAACAATGACAAAAGTAGGTGAACGATGACTTTGGGTTCAGTCTAAGACCAGACTGAGAAAGAATGTTTCTCATTGAACCCAAACAAATAAAATAGTTTTATAACTAACTCTGGATTAGTTCCCTGTCCTCAACATGATCCTCGCCAAAGGTTAAGGTGGGCATAAACAGTGGGATTTTTGATGTCATACGATCAGAAGTTGCGTGGAAATCATTGATACTTGTATGGTCATGGCTCGTACTGTGTAAGAGGAACTTATGAGCTGAGAAGCTTACAAGCTCCTGATAATTTTTGAAACAAGTCAAAAAAGTTTGAGAGCTTGTGTGGTGGTGTGCAGTTGATTGAGCCAATCTGTCAATTTTTCTTTAGTTCACCACTCAGAAGGATAACATATGGAAAATAAAGCAGAACAGTGTCATCAGAGATGATTGTTTACAGCGGCCAAGGTTATAATTTACTATATGCTGAAAAGGATCCTGTGTCTTGTGTACATTCATACCTTGTATCAATAGCTGTTATGAGAGACAGAGGCTCTGAAAGCAATTAAAGCAATGGTTTATTCTGTTCATTTTGGGATGAACTTTATGCAATTGTTTTTGAAATCCGACAGGTCATAAATTCATGTTGTATATTATTATGTCTGAACAATTTTCACATAAACTCACCCGTGACGTATGCATGTGCATACAATTTTCCAGCCACCAGAATTTGCAGCTTGCACACCCGCCTTTAGCCTGGTCTTTTGACTCTTTCTGGTTTGGTCACTGTGGGCTTGCAGTCCAGGACAACCAGCCATTTTTGTGCACTTGAATGAGTGAAATTGTAGAGATGCAAGATTCTGGATATCACAGATTTGGAATGACCAACTTTTGGTTTGTCATGATAATTAAGGAAATTTCATCAGGGCGCAGATTAACGCCTAAAACTGTGAAGATCTGAATGTGTTCTTTAATTTTGATCCATTTGTTTGTTTTTTCAAAAATCTCATTTAAGTTTTTTTGTTGTGTTCGAAGTATACATAATCATTTACATATGTTTAAAAACTGCTCAAGACCATCGTAGAGACATCTTTTTGATGTTTGTGTTTACATCTGGGAGACGCATTTATTAGTGCATCTGCAAACGTCTATTAGACAACGCTATCTCACGGCAATTCGTAACTTTTTCATTAGTGGCTAATTTGTATGAATTCGTACGATCTAATTCGTACAAATTAGTACGATTTGCCCATCACCCAATGACGGTTGGGGTTAGGTGCCACGCCTCCTTTTTAAAATCGTACATTTTCGTACGACTGTACTCGTACGAATTCGTACGAATTAGCCACTAAACTGACAAAACGTAAAATACTTACGTTTCCTCGTGAGATCAGGCTGCTATTAGATGTAAATTTCCGTACGTTAAATAAACGTTTAGAATAGGTCTTTACGATGTTTGTGATTTAGAATGTTCATAAAACAGATCTTTTCAAGAGCCTATTTATCAGACCTTTGAACACAGTAGATGTTTTCCAGACCAAACAATCTGTTTTTCTTCTTGCAGACGTACGTACATCTACAGTAGGGCTGTGCAATTAATCGAAATCTAATTGCAGTCACGATTTGAAATGCCGCGATTAGCTAATCGCAGGAGGGTGCGATATGAAATATATATATGTATTATTTCATTTTCCCCACCCAGATCAAATGCATGACTGTCGACTGCAGAATTGCGAAGAAATACAACAGCCAGCACCTAAATTGACTACAAAATTAAATCGCAAATCAAATCGAAATCGCAATATCTGTTAAAATAATTGCAATTAGATATTTTTCCCAAATCGAACAGCCCTAATCTACAGTGACCACGAAATGAGTGTTATCTCTACTGTATACACTCTTAGATCTTAGGTATAAGAGTACACATGCTGTCAACTGTGGTAGTAAACTTTCGAAAAAAACACTCATACTTAAAGGGTCAGTATTAGTTCCTAAAGGATCTATTTTGGTACCTTAAATGAACTTAAAATGTACATACGGGTACCACCTCAGTGACAGCATGTCTTAGGCCCCGTTTACACTAATGCGTTTTCGTTTTAAAACGCATAAGTTTTGCTACGGTTACGCCATCCGTCCACACTACGCCGGAGTTTTCGAGCCCCGAAAACGGAGCGTTTTGAAAACGGTGAAGAGCCCGTTTTAATACTGAAACGCTGCTGCTCCGTCTCTGTGTGGATGGGGGAAAACGGAGACATCTGAAAACGGAGGCGTGGCTGCTGAGATTCGCTACCTGATTGGGGCTTTTGGGTCATTGCGTATCCTTCCCTTATTTGTCAAGCCCCTATCACATGACTATAACGCTACCGGAAGACGGCAGACCAGCCTTCACTGTAAACAACAACATGGACACAGAAATGGGAGCGTTGTTTGCACTATTGTCCATTTCAGGCGCCATTGTGCAGTTAAACTCTGCCTTTTTTACTACAGCAGCTGCATATATTCGCAAGAGGCAAGCTATTGTTCGAGCACTCGCTAATCGCTTGCGTTCATCGTTCAACCAGCGTTTGTTGACTAACAATCACCAAATGCCGAGCGAGACACATGCTTCCTGTTTATACTTGAACTCGCATGCCCAGAGTGCGCGAATGGTCACGTGATATACGTTTTTGGTGGAGTGGTGTGGACGGAGATATGTTTAGAAACGCTAGATGAAACGCTAGTGTGGACGCGGATCGTTTTTGATAAAAAACGCCGTTTTAAAACGAAAACGCATTAGTGTAAACGGGGCCTAAGAGTGTATACAGTAGAGATAAAACTCATTTTAAAAGCCTACAAAACAATTTAGCATGTCTCATCAAAGCGAATTTAGTAATTTCTCCTAAATTAAAAAAGACTATCCTTTTGATCCTGACATCCTTTTGGCATTTTAAATATTAGCAGCAATCAAAAGCATGCCAATAAACCTAATTCAAGGAAGGTTGTGTAAGGACAACCGTAAACTTCATCAGTTTGTTCGTTTACTTAAAAAACCCCATGGTGAAATACCAGCAAACAGCAATAGTCCAACAGCAAGTTCAGTCCTCAGTCTGTCATATAATCCTGACTCTATAGGTACTTATTTAATCCAACACTTTTGTCTGCAGGTTTGAACATTCAGAGACAATTTCAGAGATTCGCATATCGCAAGATGCAAGATAGATTTAAACTGCAGCTCCACGGTGGCTGTACGCCATTCGAGTGTAAGATGAACTAATTTAGATAATAAGCACCTTTCTGGCTGAACGAGAGAGAGAGAGAGAGAGAGAGAGAGAGAGAACGAAAGAGAGAGAGAGCATGCAGGTTAATGACAGTCTATTCACCACCTCCTCTCTCCTTCCTAAGTGCCAATCTCAGTCGTATTGTTCTCGATCTCTCTCTCTTTAATGTATAGACTAATGCGAAAGACGCCGCTCTATTCAGCATCCGACAAACGCAGCCTACAGTTCATCTCCAAACTCCTCTCTCGGTCTCATTCCATTCATATCTGAGGGCTCGCAGTCTTGGTCACGATGAGCAGGAGATTATTTTCAATTTTTTTTTCCCCCAATGTCATTTTACCTTGGAAAGACCTTCAGAGTTGAATTGTATTTTATTCTCAGAGTGTCAGCGAGGCCTTAATTGGCAAACCACACAACTGAGCGTGGAGTGACGGGTAGAGTATATCCGTGAGGAGCTCTGCGCTGTAAATGTGAAGATGTGCCGAGACACGGGACTCTGCTGGAGGGATTTTCCTTGAGTTACTGAAAGACACGTCACTCCCGCCGATTCCAGCCACACAGGCGGCATGTTTCGTGTAAAAGTGAGATGAATGTGTCAGTTCATCATAATCAGGACTAAAAGACACATTCTCGAAGGTACAAAAAACGTAAATGATTGAAGGTTATTAAAGGGGCATTTCACATTCAAATCAATTTTCTGTTATGTGTTCAATTTTATGTCTCTGCAAATGTGTGAAACCACTACTTTAAAAAACGGGGCAATTTCTTTCCTTCTCATTTGATTCTCAAGTTAGATGCTTAAGTTGAGTTATACTGAAAAATGTACATTGCCATGCAGTATATTTTAGGGTGCTTTCACACCTGTGAATCGATTCAGTTGTTCGAAACAGGGATTAAAATTGTTACATTGTTGCTCTATGTTGTCGGTGCGGTTCGCTTTCACACGGCAAACTTTCTAAACGAACCAAAATAGCTAAAACAAGTCACGTGTGAGTAAACTCTCCTCACATTGGTCAGAGTTTCACGGTTTATTTTGCAGAGTCCCGCTCAGCTGTCGGGGGTGGTTTGGTGGTGTTTGACAGCGTGCGCGCGACATGTCTGAAGAGCGAGGAGGGATGCGGTGGGGAGGGGTGATGAGAAGGGTGCGCGACGAATTTTGAGGACCGGGAGGAAGACGCGCGATTTCCGGGAGATTATCACTCGTTTGCGGGCATCCGGGAGTCTCTGTGCATTTGCGAGAGACTCCCGGAACTTCCGGGAGACTTGGGATGTCTGGAATGACTCATAATCTACTCATAATTCTCTCTTCATATAGCCGTATGCCTATTACATTTCCATAAAACACTGTGATATAGGCGGGCTCGGATCGTATCGCTTTCTCACTACAATCGATCTGCTCCAGAGTTCGTTTCAATCGAGCCGAGACCACCTCATTCAGGCGGTCTCGGAGCGATTGCTTTGGCGCGATTCCGAGCGCGATTGCCCTGTTCACATATTCCAAACGAACCGCGCTAACTGGGCAAACGCGCCACGTTCCGGAACAAAAGTCTAGGTGTGAAAGCACCCTTAAAGTACAATTCTTGCTAATAATAAACCAATAACTGACTTTTGCCTCAATAAACTCCTAAATTGCTGCTTACTAGTAGTTTTAAGCTAGTAGTTGGGTTTAGAGTAGGATAAGGGATGTAGAATAAACCTAATTCAAGGAAGGTTGAAATACCAGCAAACACCAATGATCCGACAGCAAGTTCAGTCCTCAGTCTGTCATATAATCCTCACTCTATAGGTACTTATTTAATCCAACACTTTTGTCTCCAGGTTTGAACATTCAGAGGCATTTGGTTTATTTCTTTTTTTTTTTTTACTGTCTTTTCCCTTAATAAACTCCTAAATTGCCACTTAGTAGTAGTTTTAAGGTAGTAGTCGGGTTTAGAGTAGGATTAGGGATGTAGAATAAACCTAATTCAAGGTAAGTTGAAATACCAACAAACACTAATGGTTCGACAACAAGTTCAATCCTGACTGTAGGTACTTTTTTAATCCAACACTTTTATCTCCAGGTTTGAACATTCAGAGACATTTGGTTTGTTTATTTCTTTCTTTTATTGTCTTTTGCCTTAATAAACTCCTAAATTGCTGCTTATTAGTAGTTTTAAGGTAGTAGTGGGGTTTAGAGTAGGATTAGGGATGTAGCATAAACCTAATTCAAGGAAGGTTGTGTAAGGACACCCATAAACTTCATCAGTTTGTTTGTTTACTTAAAAACCCCATGGAGAAATACCAGCAAACACTAAAGGTTCGACAGCAAGTTCAGTCCTCGGTCTGTCATGTAATCCTCACTCTACACTCTCAGAAATAAAGGTACGTGAGTTGTCACTGGGGCGGTACCTTTTCAAAAGGTACAAATTTGTACCTAAAAGGTCCAAATTAATACCTCAAGGGTACATATTGGTACCTAAAAAGTACAAAAGTGTTCCTCTTAAAATTTTTAGGTACTAATATATTCTTTTGAGGTACCAATATGGACCCTACAAGTACAAATGTGTACCTTTTGAAAAGGTTCCACCCCAGTGACAACTCTCGTACCTTTATTTCTGAGAGTGTATAGGTACTTATTTAATCCAACACTTTTGTCTCCAGGTTTGCACATTCAGAGACATTGGTTTATTTCTTTTTATGTCTTTTGCTTCAATAAACTCCTAAACTGCTGCTTATTAGTAGTTTTAAGCTAGTAGTTGGGTTTAGAGCAGGATTAGGGATGTAGAATAAACCTAATTCGAGGAAGGTAGTGTAAGGACACCCGTAAACTTCATCAGTGTATTTGTTTACTTAAAAACTCCATGGTGAAATACCAGCAAACACTAAAGGTTCGACATCAACTTCAGTCTTCAGTCTGTCATATAATCCTCACTCTATAGGTACTTAATTAATCCAATACTTTTGTCTCCAGGTTTGAACATTCAGAGACATTTGGTTTATTTATTTATTTTATTGTCTTTTGCCTTAATAAACTCCTAAATTGCTGCTTATTAGTAGTTTTAAGCTAGTAGTTGGTTTAGAGTAGGATTAGGGATGTAGAATAAACCTAATTCAAGGAAGGTTGTGTAAGGACACCCATAAACTTCATCAGTTTGTTTGTTTAGTTAAAATCTCCATGGTGAAATACCAGCAAACACTAAAGGTTCGACAGCAAGTTCAGTCCTCGGTCTGTCATATAATCCTCACTCTATAGGTACTTTTTTAATCCAACACTTTTGTCTCCAGGTTTGAACATTCAGAGACATTTGGTTTATTTCTTTCTTTTATTGACTTTCGCCTCAATAAACTCAGATATTGCTGCTTATTAGTAGTTTTAAGGTAGTAGTTGGGTTTAGAGTAGGATTAGGGATGTAGAATAAGATCAAGTACTTTTTTAAGTACTGATAAAGAGCCAAAATTGTAATAACTGGCAGGCAATGCCCAATTAGGTAATACTGAGAACTTGGTGCTTAACAATAAAGGTTAACATTAACATATTTTTTAAATGTCTGTTCTCTTCCCTTTTGATTAAATTACTGCAACCTGAAAGAAACTGATCATTACTTAAGGAATTAGAGGCAAATGTAGATATATTTACAGGCCCGTAGCGATTTGGGTTTGGGTGGCTCGGAAGACCCACCTCTTACTGACATACATCCAGAATTTATCCTATACATGAGCTAATTTGTCCTGTTTTGACTGCTATGCCATACATAGTCCAAATAACCCATTGAAAAGGCTTTAAGACCAAGTGGAGTCCTCTGTTGGCTGTTTCTTTGGTGTGACTTTAGCTAATCAGTTTTGGCCAATGCTAACAAATACTTTTAATTTACAATCTGCCACAAGAGAAGTCATCTTTCGCTACTGCATTCTTTTTAAACAGAGAAACATTTTACAGGTAAATTTATTCTAAATCTTGGACCTTATTCTTGAAACAAAAAATGACCAATAGAAAGGTGTAAAGCACCAAAAGCAGCCCATATTAAAATTTATTTGAATACTATTGTGGCTGTTGTTGTTATCATCCTTATCATCCTTTTTTTACAAGAGAGGCTAGAAAAATTGTGAAGCTCTACATTATTGTTGTTATTGTTATTATTATGTTTTAATTATTTTCTATTCAAATGGCCAAATTCTGACTGAGTAAAGTTGAATATGCTGCTCAGTTATGCTCAATAAATAATAGATGTAATTTAAAACTTTAACAGATTCCTATTTTTTATTTTTATTTTTAATGATATTTAATGTATTTTTAAAATAAGTATTTTATATTTTATCATTATAAATCTTTAGGAAATATTTTGTTATATCAAAAAGTGTGGTTATGACCACCATCCGACAAGCTAACTCAGCTAAAAACATGGCTTAAAATGTTACTAAAATGCAGTATCTCATAATTTAATAAAAAATGAGGCGTATAACTGCAAAAATGGACACTTTTTGAGGAAAATAAAAAGAACCACCAATTTTACCAGGCTGGCTACGGGCCTGATTTATACATTTAATTTCTCCCATTTAGACATTTCAGTTTACACAACTATTCAAAACTTTAAGCACAAAATCTTTTATTAGGACAAAAAAAAAATATTAGGATATTTTGTAAAAATATGATACATTTTCTGTAATGTTAACTCTGATTTCTTTCTGTGTAGCATGATCCTTCAGAAAGCAATCTAATATGTTTGCTGAAACATTATTAGGATTATTATTGTTGATAAAGTGTTGCTTAACATCATTCTGGAAACTGAATGCACTTTTCCCCTGTACACTAAATAGCAAGTTCACAATAAATAATTTATTTGAAATAAAACTATTTTGGAAATAAATCATTTAAACATTATGCTGAGCTGTTCATTTTCCATATTATACTGTATATTTCATAACAAAATCAAAGGTAACACCATAAAAGTACTTAACTGTTGATAGAGGTAAAGTTGGTTTTATATTGGGATATTCAGACATTCTCCTTAATAATATAATTTCAGAAAAGTATTTATTGCAAATTCTAAATAGGGAACTCATATAAGCAGCCAATGGTTATCAAAGTACAACATTGTTCACAGTCAACTAGATAGTGTTAATGTTGTTTTGAAGTCATACTTGCATGCTAATTCCGATCGAATATTCAAAGTAACATGGTAAACAATATAGAGACTTCTAAATGAACGAATGTGCGAATATAAAACCAACTTTACCTCTATCTTATCTTCACCATATCATTCACATAATGAAAACACACTAATCTAAACAATCCAACATCTTAAGTCCAGTGACAAGCGTCGATTAGCATGCTAATCTTAAGCTAATTAATGCGTTTGTGTTGCTTCAGAAGTATTTTGTGTTTTGTTTTCATTTAGAGCAAAGAAAAACGTGTACAAATAAGCATTTTCAGATGAGTAATGTACAGTTTACATACGGTTACCTGGAAGAGAGAGAAAGAAATAAAGAGCGTAGGAGAGAAACAGGGCCACTAATTAGGACAACAGAGCGTGTGTTTGCGGGATAACAAACACACAAGCAAACGCATGACAGGTTTAAAAAAAAAACAGTCAAGATACACAAACAACTGAGTGTAGAGCGCCCTCTATTGACCAACAACAGCAGATCGCCATTACACATCAGTTCAGGATAGAAATGGTCCAGAAAACATATGTAACAAGCAAAGAACAAATATTTGATAATTTATTTAATGTTATTATATTATATTTACTTGTAAGAAACAAATTCATGAGAAACAAATGTGTGGGAATACATGAATATAGAAGTAAGTGCACTTTTACAAACAAGTTTGTCTATTTAAAGACTATATAAATTTGATTCCTGATAAAATGAAAGTAACTCCACCAACAAACAAACACAGAGGGTTTACTTTGAAACATGTTTATTCAGAAATTGATCAGGCGACACAGTGGCGCAGTAGGTAGTGCTGTCGCCCCAAAGCAAGAAGGCCGCTGGTTCGAGCCTCACCTGGGTCAGTTGGCATTTCTGTGTGGTTTGCATGTTCTCCCTGCGTTCGCATGGGTTTCCTCTGGGTGCTCCGGTTTTCCCCAAAGACGGTATAGGTGAATTGGGTAGGCTAAATTTTCCGTAGTCTATGTGTGTGAATTAGTGTGTATGGATGTTTCCCAGAGATTGGCTGCAGCTGGAAGGGCATCCACTGTGTAAAACATGTGCTGGATAAGTTGGTGGTTCATTCCGCTGTGGGGACCCCTGATTAATAAAGGGACTAAGCCGAAAAGAAAATGAATGAATGATCAAATACAAAAGTAACAGCCATTAGGATGAATTATGCATGACATTTTAGTGTAGACAAAAACTGAAATAGCATTTTTTTTTGTGATTATCCAATCTAATAATCCTTGCTTACTTTACATCTTCATGAAAATGTACAGGGTTTTCAATACTTGAAACAGCAAAATAAATAAATTATTGACAATTTCTTGGAAATCTCATTAAAGATAAAATATAAAAAGTTGATTTATAAAAGGTTGTCTCTAATTAAACGAAATATTTTTGCATATATGGACATATTTAAGAAACTGCTTGGAACAAAATTTGGGATTTTGTTTTTATTCTGTACAAAAATATGTCATTTTATCACAATTTAATACTAACTTTGTCATTCAGAGAATTTTTCTTCTTTTATTTTTTAACAAAATAATTTTCAGACATGCTTATTATATTCATTTTAGACTAATAAAATATAGGGTAAGGTGGAATAACCTAGGCTTTCAATCACAAAACAAGAAAAACATTAATTATTTTGACCAGCTGTCATTTTCTGAAGGAAAAAAAAAGCTCTAATGACAACTGAATTCTTAAGTGTGTGTATATTCACATGCATTCACACATAAACAATTCAGTAACACAAACATGCGTTATATTTCTGTTAACCTTTTAGGTTTGAGTAGCTTTGTTTTACTGTTTATTCTGTGCCAACAGAGTTTCAGCGGAGTTTCTTCATGTCCCATGAACTGGTCTGATCTGATCAAGATGAAGATGAACACATGAGATCATGTCAGAGAGGAAGCAGATAGAGACTCTTCCTGGCCAGATTGCTGCTCTCCTCACACCTTTGTTTGTGCTGATGGGACGACTGAGGCCCACGGGTGTGAAACTCGCACACACACACATACACGCGCGGTTTTGTTTGTTTCGCCTCATCGGAGGAACAGATTGAGCTTGGAGGCGTCGTCTCACGTTTGACGTTGGTTTTGAGAAAATCACACCCCTGAGAGCCCCGGACCGGAGCGTTGACAGAGCACCTCTGATGTGTGTGTGTGTGTGTGTGTGTGTGTGTGCGGGTCTGTAAACCTCAACACCTCCTCGCTGGTCAACAGATGTCAGACGATGATGATGCTGCGTCTCTTACACTCCGTCAGGGTGCAAATTATTCCATATCAGGCCCTCCGACAACACGAAAACTTTGGGAATCTTCACTTCAGACGAAATGCGCAGGATTTCTCCATAATGGTCTGTGTATCCCTGCAGAAAAAACAGCATATGCTGGTAAGGTATGTTTTGATGCTGGTCTTGCTGGTTTTAGTGCCGGTATTGCTGGTTTCAACCCTGGTTTTGCTGGTCTCAATGCTGGTTTTGCTGGTCTCGATCCTGGTCTTGCTGGTTTAAGTGCTGGTCCCAATGCTGGTCTTGCTGGCCTGAGTGCTGGTCCTGACCAGCATTAAGACCAGCAGGACCAGCAAGACCAGCATTAATACCAGTAATACCAACATCAAGACCAGCAAAACCAGCATTGAAACCAGCATACCAGCATCAAAACATACCTTACCAGCATATGCTGTTTTTTTCAGCAGGGTATCTTTACCTGACACCAAGTGTTCACCATGGTGAAACATAAGGACAAACATAAGCTTGTTTTGCGTTAGTCAGACTATACAGCTGAGGGCAGAATTATTAGCCCTCCTTTGCTATTTTTATTCTTGTTAAAATATTTCTCGAGTGATATTTAATGGAGCAAGAAATATTTACAATATTTCACTATGTGTGTCTTATTTGTTTTATTTAGGCTAGAATAAAGGCAGTTTTAATTTTTAAAACCATTTTAAGGTCAATATTATTAACCACTTAAGCAATATCTTTTTTACTACAGAACAAACCACTGTATACAGTGACTTACCTAATTACCCTAACTTGCCTAGTGAAGTTAAGCCTTTAAATGTCACTTTAAGCTGAATACCACTATCTTTAAAAATATCTAGTCAAATATTATGTGCTGTTATCATGGCAAAGATTAAATAAATCAGTTATTAAAACTATTATGTTTAGAAATGTGTTGAAACAAATAATTAAAATGTAACAGGAGGGCTAATCATTCTGACTTCAACTGTATATAGCTTTAAATGCACTTTAGAAATGTCAAAGTCACAGAAACATGCATGCAGGATACCTTCAATAAGTCTCATAAGACTTCAATAAGACTTTTTGTTGTTGTTTAAACCAAAGCAATGCCAACTAAATCCAAATAAAGCTTACTTTCAGTCACTAAAATAAAGCAAAATTGTTTAATAAAATGATGACATTTAAAATTTTTCGAACGGCCATTGTTTTACTTAAAACAATACAAAACAAAACAAACACTCCAAAGTTTACCTTTAATAGAGCACAAAAACAACCAAAAAAAACAACATTATATTACAAAATATCATAAAACATTTATTATGTATGTGTGATTCACTCACTAACATAGAAATAAAACTATTCAGAATGATTTTGTTACATAGATATTTGAAATTATATATCATTTGTATATATTTTATATCTAAATATGAATAAACCTTACTTTTCAAATATATGCATGCCTGTGTGCATTTATATACATCATAAATATAATAATAAATACATAATACATATATAATAATAATAAATACATAATAAATATTTATTTTTGATGCCGTTTATAGCGATTAATTTTAGCCCAGTACTAAAAATAAACCAATGGCACTGTGTTTTTCTTTTTTGTGTCATTTCTTGCTTTAAACAAACAAACAAAACGTCAGTAAAAATAAAACAAAATATATAAAGCAAAACAAAGTGACATAAATTTAAATGATTTGCTTTAAATGCTGTTCGTTGTTGTTTTTTTTTTTTTTTTTTTGTTTTTTATTAAATATAAAAAGCCTGAACGAAACAAAGTAAAATATACACTGAAACACGAAAGGCACAATATTTTAAAATTAAAAGCTAAATGACAAAATAAGCAACTCAAAACAAATACAAAACACAAACAATCACATCACCAAATGATAGCAAAAAATAACAACGAGACATGACACATTTCTGTAGTTATCAAAACCATTATGTTTAAAAAGGTGTTGAAAAAAATCTCTACATTAAACATCAAAGTTTTAAAGGAAGGAAAACAATTTATATTATTCCTGATGATGCGTTATTAAAACTCTATAGCCTAATAAGTCTATTCACCTCTAGTTTAGGGAAGTTTTCTTGTATCCTTCACCCCAACTCCCTACTCATAATCTATTCTTGTCGTATTGTAGTGATGGGGAGGGAACATTTCTGGATCATTATTTTTTGTGTCCTATTTTGTTTCTATTTCCTCCCCCAAGACAGTACAACAAAATATGCTTTACTATTTGCTCAGTCGTGAATTATGCTATAGATACAAGCGGCTGTTATGCGCCTATATAAGCAGTACACACCATTATAACATTAATATACAGCTGAAGTCAGAATTATTAGTTAGAATTATCGTTAGATTTTTTTTTTCTTTTTTAAATATTTCCCAAATGATGTTTAACAGAGCAAGGAAATTTTCACAGTATGTCTGATATTTTTTTCTTCTGGAGAAAGTCTTATTTGTTTTATTTCGGCTAGAATAAAAGCAGTTTTTAATTTTTAAAAAAACATTTCAGGTCAATATTATTAGCGCCTTTAAGCTATATATTTTTTCGATAGTCTACAGAACAAACCGTCATTATACAATAACTTGCCTAATTACCCTAACCTGTCTAATTAACCTAATTAACCTAGTTAAGCCTTTAAATGTCACTTTAAGCGGAATACTAATATCTTGAAAAATTAATTAATTCATTTTCTTTTCGGCTTGGTCCCTTTAATAATCTTGGGTCACCACAGCGGAATGAACCGCCAACTTATCCAGCATATGTTTTTTTCGCAGTGGATGCCCTTCCAGCTGCAACCTATCACTGGGAAACATCCATACACACTCATTCACACTCATACACTACGGACAATTTAGCTTACCCAATTCCCCTATAGCGCATGTCTTTGGACTTGTGGGGGAAACCAGAGCACCCGGAGGAAACCCACGCCAACATGGGAGAACATGCAAACTCCACACAGAAATGCCAACTGACCCAGCTGGGGCTCGAACCAGCGACCTTCTTGTTATAAGGCGATTGTGCTACCCACTGCGCCACCATGCTGCCCCATCTTGAAAAATATCTAGTAAAATATTATTTACTGTCATCATGGCAAAGATAAAAGAAATCAGTTATTAGAAATGAGTTATTAAAACTATTATGATTAGAAATGTGTTAAAAAAAATCTTCTCTCTGTTAAACAGAAATTGGGGAAAGAAAATAAACAGGGGGCTAATACTTCTGACTTCAACTATATATATATATATATATATATATATATATATATATATATATATATATATATATATATATATATATATATATATATATATATATAGCCACCAAATTTTGGACTTTGTCAGTAGAGGGGTGGATCTTTCGAACCACCCAAACAACCCCTTGCTATGGCCCTGAAAAAAATGTAGGGTTATGTAGCATAATACAGTGTTTCCTCTAGGATTTTTTTTCAGCAGTGGCGGCAGGACTTTTTTTTACACAGATCTGCCAACTATTTCAATGACAAATATTACACGCAGTGTAACAAGTCGAGATAGCATTCATGTAATACGAGCATGCGAATCTCTTTTCTTGCGCGCCGATTTCCTCTGTTCGAGCACAGAACTTCTTGCACGCACTCAAATTTACACGCTCAAGTGCAGATCTTCTTGTGCGCTCTCCAGTAAGCGCTGCTGAAGCGCGATTTAGTGCGTTTTTGTGCGTTTTCCGACATTAACGCGTCCTGAAGTAAAATGAAACTGCTATAAACTCCAGCAAGATAAAGTCATTGTATGCAGAGCCATTGACCTTTATCAATAAAGTATACTTATGGAAACTGTGTTCATCTTAACTGAAAGCTACGCGGTGTTTGCTAGACTCACGCACCTGTCAGTCTGTCAGAGAATCAGTCAGCATGTCACCTTGAACAAATAGCGCACAGCACTACGGTTACAGAAAAGTTTGCGCTGTTTACCTCTAATATGTTTTGGTGCGATTATAATCCGCTATAAAAAACACGACTAAATGTTTTAAATAAGAAGCTGTAATGTAGCCGTGGCGGGATGGATTTTGGCGTGGCGGCCCGCCACGAATAAATGAATGTAGCGGAAACCTTGTAATATACAACATCAACTCAGACAATATATCACTTTTACACTATTAAAAATGTTAATAAAAGTCACTTTTTTTTACTTTTCAA
The DNA here is from genome assembly GCA_903798195.1 of Danio kyathit. Lineage (NCBI taxonomy): Eukaryota > Metazoa > Chordata > Actinopteri > Cypriniformes > Danionidae > Danio > Danio kyathit. The sequence continues at coordinate 4,458,060 of LR812541.1, read as the reverse complement.
GGTTAAAGATTGTTGGAAGAAAAATCAAGATCCCATAATGCATCATCATCATCATCATTATTAAAAGCATAACTAAACGGGAAAAATAAAAACATGAATCACAAAATATGAAAAAGTGCTAACTTATGGATATTTATTACAGTGCGACACAAAATTAAGTGAACTCAACAAACTGAAGTGGATTGAACATAAAACCATTAGGTTGTCCCCCAAAAAAGTTGCTTCAGCTCATTATAAATGTATTCATTCATTTTCCTTTGGCTTAGTCCCTTTTTTATCAGAATTCGCCACAGCAGAATGAACCACCAACTATTCCAGCATATGTTTCACACAGCGGATGCCCTTCCAGCTGCAACCCAGTACACACTCATTCATACACACACTCATAAACTACGGCCAATTTGTGGGGGAAACCGGAGCACCCGGAGAAAACCCACGCGAACGCAGGGAGAACATGCAAACTCCACACAGAAATGCCAAACGACCCAGCCGGGACTCAAACCAGCCACTTTCTTGCTGTGAGGTGGCAGTGCTAACAACTGAGCCATCGTGCCGACATTATACATTAAATCATTTATAATTATTTAATGTAATAATTTTGGGAATGTAGGGTGAAAGAGTGGTTTCACTGTTCCTCTATATTTGGGTGTTTGAGGGCCAGCGTTGGCTTCCTTTGGTCTTGTCTATTCTGGTGTGTGTGTGTGTGTGTGTGTGAGGATGGTGTCTTCCAGATTTGTGTCTTCCACAGCAGTACAGCCTTTTCCAGCTCAGCAGCCGAGAAAGTGCCAATTGCACAGTTTAAAAGCCCCCACTGGTGCGGACATGATAGATAGTTTAAAAAATGAGGACATGTGTTTAAAAAAGGAGAGAGGAAAGAAAAAATTACACAGCACAGCACAGATGCCAAGAGCGTGTGATGAAGAGTGTGTGTGTGTGTGTGTAGCAGATATGCATGCGAATTTAATTAATTAGCCAATTAATTCATTAATAATTTTAACTTGACTTTTGCATCTTCTAAAGAAAGTGTGTGTGTGTGTGTGTGTGTGTGTGTGTGTAGTATGTAATTGTTTGCAGTGTGTCCACGTGTGTGTGTGTACAGTAAGTATATGCGCATGTGTGCGAGTGTATAGTATGGGTTCATGTGTGTGTGAGTGTACAGTGTGTTCATGTGTGTGTGAGTGTACAGTAAGTGTGTTCATGTATGTGTGAGTGTACAGTAAGTGTGTTCATGTGTGTGTGTGTACACAGTAAGTGTGTGTTAGAGTACAGTAAATGTGTGTCAGTGTACAGTAAGTGTGTTTTCGTATGTGTGAGTGTACATTAAGTGTGTGTGCGTGAGTTTACAGTGTGTTCATGTATGTGTGTGTACAGTAAGTGTGTGTAAGAGTACAGTAAGTGTATATGTGTGTGTGTTGACAGTAAGTGTTCATGTATGTGTGAGTGTACAGTGTGTGTACGAGTACAGTAAATGTGTGTGTGTGTGCGTGTGTGTTTACAGTAAGTGTGTTCATGTATGTGTGAGTGTACTGTAAGTGTGTTCATGTGTGTGTGTGTGAGTGTACAGTAAGTGTGTGTGTGTTTACAGTAAGTGTCTTCATGTATGTGTGAGTGTAGAGTGTGTTCATGTATGTGTGAGTGTACAGTAAGTGTGTTCATGTGTGTGTGAGTTTACAGTAAGTGTGTGTAAGAGTACAGTAAATGTGTGAGTTTACAGTAAGTGTGTTCATTTATGTGTGAGTGTACAGTAAATGTGTAAGAGTACAGTAAGTGTGTGTGTGTGTGTGTGTGTGTGTGTGTGTGTGTTTACAGTAAGTGTGTTCATGTGTATGTGTGAGTTTACAGTAAGTGTGTTCATGTGTGTGTGTGTACAGTAAGTGTGATCATGTGTGTGTGTGTACAGTGTGTGTGTGTGAGTTTACAGTAAGTGTGTTCATGTATGTGTGAGTGTACAGTAAATGTGTAAGAGTACAGTAAGTGTGTGTGTGTGTTTACAGTAAGTGTGTTCATGTGTATGTGTGAGTTTACAGTAAGTGTGTTCATGTGTGTGTGTGAGTGTACAGTAAGTGTTCATGTGTGTGTGTGAGTGTACAGTAAGTGTGTGTGTGAGTTTACAGTAAGTGTGTTCATGTGTGTGTGTGAGTGTACAGTAAGTGTGTGTGTGAGTTTACAGTAAGTGTGTTCATGTGTGTGTGAGTGTACAGTAAGTGTGTGCGTGTGAGTGTACAGTAAGTGTGTGAGTGTAGAGTAAGTGTGTTCATGTGTGTGTGTGTGTAGAGTGTTCATGTGTGTGTGAGTGTATAGTGTGTGTAAGAGTACAGTAAATGTGTCTATGTGTGTATGAGTGTACAGTAAGTGTGTTCATGCATGTATGTGTGTGCACATGTGTTATGTGCATGTGTGCCTGTGTGTGTGTGAGTATCTGTTTCTGTTTGCATACATGTGTGTGCATATGAGTGTGTGTGCATGGGTGTGTTTGTGCATGTGAGTGTATGCGGACATGTGTGTGTCGTGTGCATGTGTTTGTATGTGTGTGATGCGCGAGTGAAGACGGTCTGATCACAGATGTACGTCTCGTGGCCTCAGTATCTGCATGGCTGCCAGCGAGAGCTGCTGTATTAATCTTCCCTCTGTCTCTCCCCGCCGGGGCCGCTGCTGGTCCGATGCGGGGCCCCTGGGGGCCCAGGCCGACTGATGCATGTGCAGCCTGTCAGTGATGAATGGAGAGCTGCGTAAAATCTTTTTAATAACCTATGAGAAAGGAGTCCAGAGAGCACATATACATACCTGCAAATGGAGGACTCTCGCCAGAGAGAGGATTACAGTCCGCTTGACTGCGTTTTCAGAGCCAAAAGTGTGGGAGGAATTATTCCCCGTAGAGAGAGAGAGAAAGAGACGCTCACACATACACAACGACTCAATTCAACAGGTCAATCTGCTTCAAAACATGCCCAAAACAACCATACAGATGTCATGTGCTCCTTCGAGGCCTCATTCTTCCCCCATCGAGTCAGAAAACATCACTGAAACCATAAAGAAGCTGATTTCACAACCATCAACACTGCACTGAACACTCACACAATGCCTGAGACAGTTGTTCAATTCATAAAACAGAGGTTTAGTATAAGCCTGTAAACTCTTAACAAGGTGTGATGGTTTTCAGATGGTCAAACTGACTCATAACTGTTCATTTTAATTTGGTTTCATTAATGCCTAGTTCACACTACAGGATTTTAAGCCTGATTTGAGCCCCATTTGGAAGTCAACGAGCTCGTCGACAGATCGGGGAAAAATCTGATGTTTTGACATGCCCTGACATTTGTGCTAATTTCAGCTACTTATTACATGGTATTGGCCAACATATATTTTATTTGTATTCAGCACAAACTGTGCTACAATAATATGTGACAATTATTGATGTACATGCTTTTGTTTTTTAGAAAGAAAAATTATGCGTGATTAGTAGGATTTGGAGAAAAAATGTAGCTGAAATAAGGTCCAAAAAAACACACTAAATGTGCCTGAGCAAGACTTTTGAGTAACCAGTCTGGTAGGCTAGAATATTTACTTCACAATTATGTAAAAATTATTTTATTCTCTCATTCAAAGGAAACATTACAAAGATTTACATTTTGTTAAGTTTGTTTGGCTCATCTCAGGTCTATGCGTGAGTGAGAATGGTCATGAATAATTCACACCAGGAAAGACAAAAGACACTCCCCCATTCACCCATCAAGGACATTGTAAAGCAATGTCCATCTGCAAAAGCTAGCCCAAAATAAATGCTTGTTACATTTAGTTAAAATTTTGTAGGTTGTAATTTTTTTCAATATTTTGCTTGAATTTTATTGTATCATTTTTCAGTTTCTGAGTATGTTCGGTGACTAAAATATTATTTTAATAAATATATCTGTTTAATAAATCTGTTTTGTTTAAATGCATCAAAATACATTGCCTATATTCACTGAGAAATAAAGGGAAATATTTGAAATGGTATAAAACGTGTTTGCAAAACTGTTGTGATAAAAACTTTCTTGTGCATTAATCCAGCATTTAATAATAATTTCTGAATGACTCTGGCATAATGACAAAACACAAGAATAATCAAAATAATATTTGAAGACCTTTTATATATATTTTGCCCAAATAGTTGCAGCCTTAGTTAACTTTTTCCAAGCTTTAACAAGTTCAACTACGATAAAATAAATAAAATTAAATTAATTACATGTATAACATGCGTCACATTCTAGCCAGCGCGCTGCGGGCGTGTGGGCAGCCTACATCATTGTTTGTATTAATGGCGGAAGTGGGAAGAGCCGGCGTGACGCGCGCTCTGCCGGGAGAATTGTATGGATTACCTAGCGAGACAACATTTGCTTTCAAAATGAGTTGGAAAGTTCACCCTCCAAGCTTTATGCAGGTATGTCTGTCATGTGTATGTCTCATGTATTCGTGAAGATTCCGCTGTTTTTCCTGACCTCAGTTTACATGTCGCGCGAGTCTCACGTGGACGATTGTAATAACAAAGCCTCGTGGGCGTGGTCGCATTACAAATAATGAGCTCCGATAGAGAAGCTAGACATAGTGTTGGTTTCATACTGATTACTTTATCAAGCAATATTTGTTTTCAACATGCACCGCTGCTTAATAGTAGACACTTCAAGCTTTCTATAGATATATGTCTCATGTCTGTGTGTTTAGTTTTCGCGGAGTTTCAGTGCATTTTACTGACGTGTTTGTAAAAACAGTTCACGGAGAGAGAAAAGAGAAAGTGCCTTTACGGTTTATGTTCCTTATTTTGCAAAAGCACACACTATTGTTGTTATTGTGAGTGTACACAAAAAAACTAGACACCTAACAGATTCGATTGATGTATTGCTCATATCTGTACGATCAAAACTGAAAATGTCATTTAAGTTTTTTTCGGAGTTTTCATGTGAAAACACGTCAAAACACGTATAGGCGGGCTTCGACCCCTGGGGGTTAATGTTAGCAAGTATAAACAGCACACACATGTTCTCTCTCTCTCTCTCTCTCTCTCTCTCTCTCTCTCTCTCTCTCTCTCTCTCTCTCTCTCTCTCGCTGCGTCTGTCAGCCTGTCACAGCTGATTCAGTGGAGGACTAGAAAATCTAATATGTAAAAACTGACAAAAATTCACACAATTATTGCGCTGCATAGAGCAAAACTATTTTAAACTTACGCCTACCTTGATAAATGACCATGGAATAAGCGGAATAATCAACGGCTTGCCGTGTGTTAAAGGATTTCAATGCACTTCGCGGAGGCGACCACACTCACACAATTATCCCTAACTTAAATGCTAATAAAGTGAGTTTGAATGCTATTTTACACACATTTATTGCCATACGGCTGAAAGCAGCAGCAGATAGTTCATCTCAGATCTTAAAAATAAAATAAACAGTTTGAAAATGAACTTCAGAACTGAGACTCAGTGCAAACCAACACATATCAGTGATTCAGCATCTACATTTAATAATGTTAAAGAGGTTTAATATGTATTAATTGGATTGTAAACCTTACCGTTGGAGTGCAGTGAGTGCAATATTCTGTGCTTCTGAATGGCTGTATTTAAATATCTTTCGTGTTTCGTCTGGTGCAAACAGCCAAGTTGCTCATCACTGCAAATCTCGTCACGTAGCGTGTTGTTAGGACACGGGGTTACAATGTAACCTGCTCACCTAATGTTTACATTCGTAATATTTATATTATTTGCTAATTAACAACCACCTCATGTGAAACTCTGAATCTGCATCTCATTTCGGAGTCTGCTACTGTCCACCGGAGGTCGCATTTCAGTCTCGGGCACACACTTTGAGAGCCTTCCTGACTGAACGAATGAAATAGGCTGTTTTCCACCAAGGCAGTCCGGGGTGCTAAAATATAATTGGCTAAACCGGCAGTGGGCGGGTTATTTGACCAAAACAAATACAGACGTTCCGGCACGTAACACACATTTTCAAAGCAGAATATCTGACTTCAGCATTGTTTTTCAGGTAAACAACTCACATAGCAAAATTTCTCTGGCCCAGATCTGGCCCACACAATCAGCTTTTGCTTGGCCCACATGCCGCAGTGAATTACGGTACATGATTGGACTAAGTCTGGCTTCCATACAAGGGCCAAACATGGACCATATCTGGACCAAATCTCAGCCAAGTTAATGACCCATAACAGGGCCTGAACTGGGCCAGATATGTTGGTGTGTCACACCTGCAAAGAATTTGATAAACCCATTAAGCATTTCGCTTTATGGCCACACTTTTTCTCGAAGCGACCTGATTGGTAGAATTTTTTCTTTACTTTATCTAAAAATAATTTAAATGGATTTTAAATGTGGGTCAATATAGCCAAACTTGCGTGGCCCACATGTACATTTTTTAACATCTGGGCCAAATACTACATTTGATATCTGGCCCAAGTCTTGTGTGCCACCTTAAAGACGGTGCTACCTCTGCCAAACATCGGCCATGTTTGGCCCACATGCTGTATGCCAGTGCCAGACGAGTGCCTGCTGTGCCAGCTTTAGGCCAAATCTGGGCCAGAATTTTTTGCTACCTGGAATGTTCACTTAGCATGTTTCTAAAATATCTGCAAACATTTTATGGTATTTTTATGGTTTTGAAGAGTCAAAAACTTACACACAGCACCTTTATTCTAGCCGAAATAAAACAAATAAGACTTTCTTCAGAAGAAAAAATATTATAGGAACTACTGTGGAAAAATTCCTGAATCTGTTAAACATCATTTTGGAAATATTTGAAAAAGAAAAAATATTCACAGGAGGGCGAATAATTTTGACTTCTAAGGTTTTAAGTATACTATAAGAGCACATTTGCAAACGTTAAGTCAACGTGTGTTTGACATAGTTTAACAGCATGCAGCACAAACAGCACTTGGATGGAGCTGACGTGCAGGTTCAGGATCAGTGTTTGACCTTCCACAAACACACTGCTGGTCTGCTGAAAGAGTCTAGCTAACGCGAGTCTGCCTGCTGCTCTCACTTGCATGGGCTCCGGCTGAGACTCGACCTGTCAGAGTGTCATAATTACCCATGAGCACTCGCACAGGGCCCTGTTTGACAACCTGCGGAGACACCCGTGAAGAAACACAGGCACTTCAGCGACACTCAGGCACTTTAGCAGGAGATAAAAACACTTCACGCCGACAGTGTTCTGACACGACACGCGCCGCTCCTCCTTTATTACTGTCATCCTTCTTTTGCCTCAGTCTCTGTGGGCATTTCACTGACTCGCACACACATGCACAGAAAGAGAAAGAGCGCACACACACGCTTGCACTGACAGGCTGATGACGGCAGTTTGGAAACACAGCGGCGGTCTGAGTGAAGGATCTGATGGCACTATTACAGAGAAGGTGAGAGTATGCAAAAGTGACATCGTTCGGCAGTTTCTCATTGCCTTTGAAAAATTATAATTTACCGATTTACGTACCTACAAGTGGTTATAGACCTTAAAGTCCCCATGAAATCAAAACTAACCATATTGATTTTGTTAGCTCACATTGCTAGTTTTGAGGGGAACAATTCATCTGTGCATGTCAAGACAAAAAACATAGTTTGCCCTTGTAATCTTTTATTGAAATCTGAAAATGCACTTCCTGTTTGTTTTCAGTTAAACTCTCAGATTAGGTCAGTCAGAGGTATTGGGCGTGGCTAACACATAACCACGCTCCTCCAGCTGTCAACAAGTGAAGTTTATTTATAAACTAATTTCGAGAGGATCACGTGCTTATGATTGCTAGCGGCTGGACCCACATTATCCAAATCCCCATGTCCCAATCAGACGATCCCTAAGCTACTATTAATACCCCGGGTTTCATATCACCGCTATCTTCGCTTGAAGAATCCCCCCTTCCACCCCTACTCCTTCCCTTTCTAGATGGGTGACGCGGTGGCCCAGCGCTTAGCGCTGTTGCCTCACAGCAAGAATGTCAATGGTTCTAGGCTTTACCAAACCAGCGGGCATTTTCTGTGTGGAGTTTGCTTGTTCTCCCCGTGCTCACGTGGGTTTTCCCCGGGTCCTCCGGTTTCCTCCCACCGATTAAAAACATGCAACTTAAATTATTGTTTGATTAACTTTATAGACTTGCTCCCTATCTAGTACCTATCTCGTTAAAGAGAACTACTATCTGCGTTTTAAACACTACGAAAGGGGAGTTCTCGAGATCTACCTGAGCTCGATCTCCCCTCTCGCCTTGCAACGGGAGGGAGCCCCGGGCTCGAGGATCTCATGAGCTCAGGGCTCTCTCCCGGGACAGCATGCCAAACAAGCTTTATAATTAATCATCAGCTAAGTGTGAACTCTTGAAACAAAAATGGTGAGCAGGAGGAGTCTGTTATCAGTGTTGGGGAAAGTTACTTTTGAAAGTAATGCATTACAATATTGAGTTACTCCCGCCAAAAAGTAACTAATTGCGTTACTTAGTTACTTTTTATGGTAAGTAATGCGTTATATCACTTTTGAGTTACTTTTGTGTTACTTTTCCTTACCTGGGGTGCGTTTCCCAAAACCATCATTAGCCAACTAAGGTCGCAAGTTCTGTTGTTACAAACATAGTTCTTTGATTTGCCGTTTCCCAAATCTATCGTTCCAACGAACATTCGCAAACTGCTTCGCAAACTTGTGCACTTGCAACTACACGTCTGGAGCTGTAGTTAGAAACATAGTTCCTTGCTGTGTTCTATTCCCACTTATCCCCCCTATGCCCTATTCGTTTAGAACATTCTAACATTTCAAGAGTTCGCCCTTTCTGATGATTGATTATAAAGCGTGTTTGGCATGCTGTCCCGGCAGAGAGCCCTGAGCTCATGAGACCCCCCCCCCCCCCCCCCCCCCACCCCTTTCAACTTCACTTAAACTTAGAGTGATTAAAAATAAAAAAGCATTAAAGTCCTCTCTCTTAGGTGTAATTTGCTTTCAAAGTATTTTTACAGTTCAGTTTTAGCGATCTTTATGTTTACAATTGCGCTCCCTTTGCAGTGCACTTTGAAAACATTGATATCATTTTGAACACAGCCTCATGACAAAAGCTACAAGTGATCTATTATTTAAAAGCAGAATTTACGGTACGTCTCCAAAACTTGTGAGAACAAAAAACATAGCTTACGTTAATGCTTTTAATTTATAGTAGGTTATTTAATAAGTATCTGTACTGTATATGACATGAGCCTGTTGGTTAGAACATTTATGCAGTGGTTTACATGTGTCAAATTGTTAAAGTAGACTTTTCAATAAAATAAAAAATAAATAAACAATATCCTACTTAATAATCATCATCATCATAATTAATATTATGATTAAAGTATGATTTTTTTCATTTTCTAATAAATAATAAATATTAAATTTCATTTTTTAATAAATAGCCTCATTATTTATTTATTTATATGATTTATATATGATATTAGAATACATGTTAGCTTTTGTAAATAATTTTATGTTTTAGAATAGAATATGTAATGTTCTCAATAATATTTGTAAAGGAAACACTGGCCCTATATGTGCTGTTTACAGATTTTTCAATAAATATGGAAAACGAGTGCATGTTTTTACCAAAACTAATATTGGATTTTATTTTAAATGCGCATTTTAGTGACTTCACATGCAACATTAACTATTGTAGAACCATTAATGACAATACTACAGTTTCCAAATTACATAGGCACCACCATTATTTTGGAGCCATAGTATTGCGGTGCTGCCGAAGTACCTCTTAAACCATGCAACCCTACTGCTTAATGTGTATCAAGTCTGCTTGAAATCAAAATTTACAATGTTTACTTTGCTAGCTCACATTGTAAGATGAATAATTAATCCGTGCAAGTTCAAAAATGTTGTTTCAGTAATCTTCCATGAAAGTCTGATCTGCTTATTTAGAGCGGTGGTCCTTTCTTTGAAAAGAAAGCCTTACCCCCTACTCAACTTTTAGGTTCACACTAACTAATGTATTATATTGTTGGCTATGCATTGAGATCAGTGTTGGGTAAATTACTTTAAAAAAAGTAATATACACTAAATACTCAATCAATGTTGTATTTAAAATACTTATCTAATTACTGTGTCTGAAAAGTAACTTAATTACTCAATAAGTAATTTAAATAAATACTTCTTAAAATCCCCATAAACCTTGAGTGGACAAACAATAGATATTAAACTCTGTAAATAATAAATAATTAACAAAAAAAATACGAGTCAAACATTAAATAGTTTAGCTTTATTACATTCTATAATAATTACATACATAATAATTTTTAGTAAGAAATGTAACCTTTTTTAGGAACACAATTCCTGAATAACAAAAAAATATTATTCTCCATATCTTAATAACAAAAAAGCTTAACTTACGAAAAGTTAAGTAAAGTTAAACTGTATAAACTCATATTTTCAAAAAACCTTTTTGTACTACTTAGCTGCCTTGTTTTTGAAAAAGTGGTTGTTTTAACGCAAGTCTCTCAAAGCGTAACTATGGAAGGTAAATCGATCAGGCAGTGCTGCTTTTTTGCCAGACACAGGTATTGTGTTCAATATGCACCTAAAAGACGGAGATTCTACAGTACGCAGCGGTAGCATCTCTTCCACAACGTAGCCTGCAATCATTTTTTAAGCTCACCTTCAGACACTTTCTGCGCTGGCGAAGTAAAATCAAGTTTTGCCTGCTTAGCAGGAGTTGCCGCGGTGTTATCCGTAGATGATGAACAAGGATCACTCAGAAGTGTTCGTCTATGCTGCCGTGTCAGGTGCTTTACTCGTGCTGTTGACAGCGGCCGATAGTTTTTTTTTTTTCTCCCCAGAACCCAGGACATAGCTTACATATTACTGTAATGTTCTTGTCTGCTCGTTTCAGAAAAGTGAAGTAATGGGAATATTTCCATTTCGTAAAACAGCCACTCGCTTCAGCCGAGTCCAACATCTTCCGCTTTAGAATATGACTATGCAGCAAACTGGCGCGCGTGAAATCACGTGCACCTGCACTACGATGATTTTAAAGCGGCAGAGTTTACTTTTACCTTTAGAAGATAAATAATACAATTATATAATGATATTCAGCGAGTTTAATTATTTTACAATGTATTGCAAGAACATTATAAGTAACTGTAATCAGTTGCTCTACTTTTTCAGTGGAAAAGTAATTTAATTACAGTAACACGTTACTTAATAACGCTTTACACCCAACACTGGTTGAGATGAGTATCGCATTGACCTCAGTTCTGACATGCACTTCCCTGCTAAGTTGACGTGGTGTGTGGCAAAAAGTTGTGGTCAACGTCATTCTCGCTTGAAGACGAAAGCCATAGAATGTAAATGTATAAATATTGAGAGGATAAAGCATCACTCACATTTGCACACATTTAGATATGATGTAACCGGACCGTAAACAACAATGGAGGACACACGGTAGAAAAAAATTAAGTCAATATAAAAAGGTCATTTACGAACAACCCAATAACAAAATGGTTAAAAAGAAGAAATCCAACTCTGATTACCCAGCAGTTGTTGGCATTCTTTTAATTCACAGGACATTATTCATCCCCTCTCTTTATTCAAACTAATCCCTTCATTTCCATGAGAGAAAAAAAAACGTTTTCCCAAAGTCTCTTGTTTTCATAAAATGTAAAAATCCAAAAGTGTGCATGTGTGTGTGCTCATGTATGTGCATGTTTGGCAGGTAGAAGGCTGTGAGCGCAGGCTGTCGGAGAGCACTCCTGATTACACACTGCCATTCATCAAAGTGTCACGCCGCTGACAGCTGCTAATAAATATACCGGCACAGGACCCCCCCTCCCTCCAGCCGCTCCTCACACCCGCCTCTGACACGCTGCTGAGGTCGACATCACCCGCGCAAAACTGCAAACCTCATTTGCTAATTGCCGCTTTCGCCATCAATCTGGCTCCTGTCACATGGCTTGTCAATAGGAAAAATGAAATAAATATGTGCACGTCCCATGATGGCAGGAAAAACATGTCTAGTGTGTGCTGGAAATATTCTGTAACAAACCTGCTTTTATTTTTGGGGGGGCTTTTCGATAGTTAACAGCATGCTCCATGGTACCTTAATTTCTTGTTTTTGGGGAATTTTTCGACTCTATAATTGCTGTGATAAAAAGCAATCAACGTTCTGCCAAAAATGTAACTTCTGTGATCATTTATTCAGCCTCATGTTGAGAAAAAAAAGGTTAATATAGACCATTTTGAGGGATGTAAACAATAACAATGGTCCTATTCTATTTCCTGTTTTACATTTTTAATTTCCATAGCTTCTGAGAATCCAAAAAGGTCCCCATATTAATGAATAATGTTATGATAGCTGTTATTATGTGAAGATATGATTGAATTGCATCTTGTTATGGTTGTGAAATAGTTTGACAGCAAGCAGGAAGTGCTCATGGGCCACTGGCATCATCACATTGAAATGGTCTATAATGCAAGTCGATGGTAACAAGCGTTTGGTAAAACCCTCAATATGCTGTTAATGATTGTATCTATGTAAAGCAGGGGTGTCAAACTCATTTGGTCCACTTCAGCATTATGGCTGTTATACATCTAAGACAGTATAAGTATAGTATTACTACTCCTTAACATACAGCGGGGAAAATAAGTATTGAACATGTCATGTTTTTTCCTGGGAATAATATTTCTAAAAGAGCTGTTGCCATGAAAATCAACAAGATTTTGGTAAAATCTAAGTGCAAATCCATGCTCCTGGCTGTTAGATCACCCCCTGGTGGCTGGCTGCAAAACAAGTCACAAACGCCGCCTCCACCATGTTAACCAACGAGACTTGAGCCCAAATAAAAAAATTAATTACACTTGCAATAAAATGTCCCGAAAGATAGTTTTGGTCAATTAAGGCACTGGTTATCAAGCTGATATAGGCTCAGATCTTCATTTTTGTAAACAGTATGGTTTTAGCCAGTAATTTAATGCTATAAAAACAGGGCGTGTCATCGTGATTGACAGTTGCAATCCACAGCTTCTCTAAGCAGACCGTCAGCGCTTCGGGAGGAGATTGAAGTATCAGTGTTCGATTTCTGTGTTATTTTACCATGATAAAATGAGTTGTTCAGTAGTAAGCTATACTTTCTGACCTACAGGATCTGACGGATCATGGTTTATTCGGTTAAATGTGGGCTTTTGTTTGCTGATACACACTGAACGTTATCATGTTAAGGTAAACAGGTGATCGTTATCTAGCAGTAGTTTTTTTTATGGGTCTGAAATAATAATTAGGAAGACAAAACTAATGGTAGCCTATTCCACATCAATCACCTGTAACGGTATTCGAACTTGATTTAAAGGACGTCTCTGACATTTTGAGTTTCGGCATGTTATTGAGTTAACATACTGAAATTGCTGTTTCAAACATATTAAACATTCTAGAAAGAGAATCTTACATAACAAATAGAGCTGTAAATGTTATATATTAACTACAGTAGGCTTTTTATTTTAAAACACCTAATAAACATTAAAATTAATGTATATTCCTTTTTGCCAGATATAATTAAGGCATCAAATAAACCAAATGAAAGCGGAGGCAAAAAATAATAATAAACAATATACAAGCGATGTTCTAGCAGCTGATGGACATCAGTTGATGTAGTAATACTGCAAAGTATATTGTACAAATTGATAAGGATTATTTTATATAGTGCTGGGATGTGTAAATATCCTGTTGATATTGATATTTGATAGTCAGGTGATCAGCTGGGCCATTCTACAGCTTGATTTTTGAGAGTTGTCTTGGCTGTGTTTTGGATCATAGTCTTGCTGAAATGTCCACCCTGGTGTCATCTTCATCCTCCTGATAATGTAGATGTTGGACTGCCCTGCTGAAAAAACCAGCTTAAACCAGCCTAAGCTGGTTGGCTGGTTTTAGCTGGTCGACCAGCCTGGTTTTAGAGGGGTTTTGGCCATTTCCAGGCTGGTTTCCAGCCATTTCCAGCCTGGTCTTAGCTGGTCAGGCTGGGAGTTGACCAGCTAAAACCAGCTTGACCAGCCAAAACCAGCTATGTCCAGCTTAAACCAGGCTGGTCAAGCTGGTTTTAGCTGGTTTACGCTGGTCATTTTCCAGCCTGACCAGCTAAGACCAGGCTGGAAATGGCTGGAAACCAGCCTGGAAATGGCCAAAACCCCTCTAAAACCAGGCTGGTCGACCAGCTAAAACCAGCCAACCAGCTTAGGCTGGTTTAAGCTGGATTTTTCAGCAGGGTGAAGCAGCTGATTTCTCCATAAAGGTCATAGTATACTTTAAACTAAGTTCTTGTTTGTTCTTTGTTTGAGGGCAAAAAGAAGTGTAAAAAAAAAAAACGCTGAGTGATAGTATACAGTTTTTGAACCTTTCGATACCCCCACACTGCAGTAGGCCGGGTTGTAAATGTGTCACACCACTCAAGTGGAAGGTGTTTATGACCAAAACAAACTCCCCCAAAATGTTTGTTTTGGTGAGCCGTTTTGAACTGACAAAAAACTCAAAACAAACTTAGTTTTGGCTGTATTTTGTTTGAAATGATGGCATTTTGGTTATTTTTTCGATTTCGTTTGCAGTAAATTGGGCCCTTAACTTTGTGACAGTTAAGAGAAGCAGAACACTGGAACAACAAACGATTTTGAGCTTGGTCACAAAAAAAAAATGCATTATAGGAGATTTTTGTTTGTTTTTTGATTAGTTTTTTAGTGTAAAGGAGTTTATAGTCAATATATGATATAAAACAGTATGGATCTAAAATGCTGGGTTCAAAGACTTAAAACCCGTAGAAATCCAGCCTCTGGCATCTAGACTGCAGCTCTGCACATGAAAATTGGCCAGAGGAGAAATGGTCGTGCCCAACTGAGCCTGGTTTCTCTCAAGGTTTTTTTTCCCTTCACATTGGTCAATTGGTGAAGTTTGTTCCTCACCACTGTCACCACTGGCTTGCATGGTTTGAGATTTGTGGAGCTGCACATCGATGTATTTGCTCTTCAGTGTTTGGACTTTCAGCAGTGAAAATTAAGCCACACTGAACTGAACTAACCTGAACTTCAACGCTAAAAACTGGACTGACACAGTTTCAATTTAGTAGAACTTCTATGTGAAGTTGCTTTGACACAATCTACATTGTAAAAGCACTACAGAAATAAAGATGAATTGAACTGAAAAACACGAAGCATCACGTCACTTAAAGTTGCGATTTAAGTTAATTCTGTGTGTTTGTTGCAAACACGTGCCAGTTTGCATTGACTTTAAACATAATCTGTTCGCACAAATAATTAAATTCACATTCGGTGAGTAGAATATTATAGAGTAAAGTTTTATAATATCCACATAAAAACACTTAATCATGCTATGATTTACAGTCAAAAGCATGCCAAACCAACAGGTGCCCATTTACCCATAAACATGAAGCCATGTTGGCCAGTCAGAAGACTGCAGAAGATGTCAAACATAGGAGACATTATGAGGCAAAATTTTCTGTTTCAACAGCCCAAGACAACACTGCAGAGTTTCTGAAAATCTTCACCCTGGCAACTATTTTATGTAATCTGGAAAGTAATGAATTTATTCGTTTTCTTTCATATAAAAATGTTTAATTTTTAAAAGCAAGCCTGTGCCAAACCCCACCTCTAAAACTACCCCTCATTAGGGTATCAGCAAATCATGCTATAATGTACGAATGACATTGTACACATTTCTACGAATTACCCACTACATCAAAAAGTTACAAATTGCTATGATATTGCATTGGTTTATCCCTATCCCATGCTTAGATTCTATAAGGCCACCATCCTAGAATTTAAATGAGACCCTGCTCTTATTTTGATGGTTCCAAGAGCATAGTTATGATTAGTAAAATGAGTTGACGTGTGTCTGCAAAGTTACTTATAGTCAGTGGAATGTATTTGCAAGACCTTCAAAATGAAGCATTAACAGATATTAAACAGACAGGCCCAGTTTCACAAACAGGGCTTAGCTTAAGCCAGGACTAGGCCTTAGTTAGGCCACATTTATAAAAATGGCCTTAGAAAAATATATTACTGGTGTGCACCTGGAGACAAAAAATGACACTGATGTATTTTAAGACATCTCACTGCAAGTTATTTTGAGTTGAGACAGCTCAAACATGCAATTTAATCTTGACTAGCCTTAAACCTTGTTTGTGAAACCGGGGGAAAGTCTACCAACATTAATGTTACAAAGTTGCTCGTGGTGAACAGAATGTCTAAAATAATGCTGCCTTCCATCTGCATCCAGTCAGAATGAGTTTTCTTGTAATTGTGAAGGCCTTGTTTGGCTGTGTCAGGTGTGTTTAACCTGCAGTACTGCTGCCTTACACACAACCTCTACGGCCCCTGCCACCCAATCAGGGGCATGTAGTGAAGGAATATTGACCATCTATCAGCTGCCTGATCCCATTTCAAGATATGGAGGAAAGCTGGTGTAAGGTTAAATGTGTCCACAGATCAGTGGCATCTAGGGGCCATCTGTAAGGCCCAGCAGGTCCCCTGACCCCTCTGTCAAGGTTAACTGTGGCTCAATTGAGGCCAGGGCCACAGAAGAGGAGGAGGAGGGTGTAGTGGTGGTCTATGAGGATGTCCTTTGTCTGCTGGGTCAGCAATATTCCTGGCCACCAATTCACCTTCAGAAACCTTCAAAATAGAGGATGCAGACTCTTAGCAAGATCAGACACTCCTGGTTATGCCTAAAGGAAGAATGAAACACATGGAAGCCAGGAAGTTTCGAAAAGTCATGAAGTCTTTTTTTTTGGGCATTTTCAGCATGTTTGATCAAGGTGGGGGCCCTTATAAGCCCAAATAGCTTGGTGTCAAAGCTTGCCGTTTGTAATATCCCCACTGCTCATTCCTACACTTCTTTTTTTTTTTTGGACCTGTGATACTCGTATGCACTAGTGGTAAGTCTGACCTTGTCCTTGACTTACTAGTGGTAAGTCCCAACATGTCCTCATGTTATTTTCCCTCACTTCAGCAGGGACAGGCAAACTCGGTCCTGGAGGGCTGGTGTCCTGCAGAGTTTTGCTCCAACCCTAATCAAACACACCTGAACATGCTAATCAGTGTCTTCAAGATCACTAGAAAGCTATAGGCAGGTGTGTTTGATTAGGGTTGGAGCTAAACTCTGCAGGACACCGGCCCTCCAGTACAGAGTTTGCCCATCCCTATCCTAAAGTCAAGATTAACAGACCTAGCATACTTCCAAACCGTGATGCTTTTTGAGTTATGAGTGAAATCATTTGGAGTAAAATCCACTTATTAATCATTCACAATAAGACCAAAATGAGTTCATGTTGATTTTAAGGCTTCTCCGTAAACTAATGAAAAGTGATTATGTTGTATATCAGAGTACAGAGATGCATTTGTAACAGTTTCTCTGCTTCTCCTTCTCTCTCGCAGAGCTTCTCCTGACAGGTGTGTGAGTCGGGTCCCCCTGTAGGGAGATGAATGAAGCGCGAGATGTTGCTGTGATGGTGGTCCGGTGGCAGAGGCGGAAGCCGGCGCATTTGTGTGTGAGATTCTTGCCAGGCTGGAGGCCACACTGTGCAACAGATGGCGCCGAGGGTGGAACTGAAGCGGACAGGTTGAGGGGCACAGCAGCTGCTCTCACAGTCGGCTCAGTGGCGCCTTCTACTGCCCGACACGCCCACACATGCACATACACTTGTGCAACAACATCCAAATCTTATGAATACCAAGACCTCCTGTTCATTATGCACCGGTTACACTGTAGTCTAGGATTTTGTATTATGATCTTGTCGCTGAAATGACTTCAATGAGATAATATACAGCTGTTCAATTGCTTGTTAACATAAATGTCTTATCAGCCAATCGCATGGCTGCAACTCCGTGCATTTAGGCTAGAATATTTGGTCAAGATGATCTGCTAAAGGTCAATCTGAGCTCTGTAATTGGGAAGAAAGTTGATTTAATGTCTTTGAACATGGCATGTTGGTGCCAAGCAGGTTAGTTTTATTATTTAAAATAATACAGATCAACTGATCATCTAAGGCAGGGGTGTCAAACTCAGTTCCTGAAGGGCCACAGTCCTACAGAGTTTAGTTACATTCCTGCTTCAACACACTTGCCTGTAGGTTTCAAACAAGCCTGAAGGACTCAATTGGTATGATCAGGTGTGTTTATTTAGAGTTGGAACTAAATTGTGCAGAGCTGCGGCCCTCCGGGAACTGAGTTTGACACCCCTGATCTAAGGTATACAGCGAAAGCTCTGAAAAAGAGAATATATTTACAGTGAGCTTTAGCTTTGCGGGTGTGGGTTTGACTGGTTCAGTTAATAATAAGACAGCTGTAACTCAAATAACCTTTCGATACAACTGAGGTCTGCAGAAGAGCATCTTTGAACACACAATACATCAAACCTTAAAGCAGACAAAATTCAGCAGCAGAAGAACAGCAAATTTAGTCTACAGTTCATACCAAATCAACAAAACTGGCCAATTGAAGCCTTAATTGAATTGAAGGCTTTTATGACCAAAGTGTCCAATCTTGTAAAGGTTTATTCCAGCAGCAGAGAAGAAGGAATAAGGCAGGAAAGGTAAGCGCCCATGTGATTTCTCCTGAGTTGCAGTGGTAGGGCCTACTCTCCACCTCACTCCAAAACAGAACTCTACCAACAGGTTTCTTGAACATTACAGTGAATTCACTCTGATGGCTTCAGAGACGCCAGATCTCAACCCAGTAAATCCACGCTGGGATGGTCTGAAATTAGAGATACTGGCAATTCGAACAAGCATGGATGGTTCAAGTAGCAGCTCCAGCGATGAAGAAATGATTATTGTTCACCAGTGCAATAAGCAGCTCCACGTTCATATCGCCTCTGGGCATCTTCTTCAGTGTGCGCTCGCATTGACAGTTTTGCGCTTGCGTTTGTTTTTTGCCGTTTTTCGTTCGTTGGTGTGCATGATAACATTGGTGGGCTTTATTTAGTCACGAGGCGTTAAACGTAGATGGAAAACGCAAGCAAAAGGAGCCGGTGTGCACGGGCCTTTACACTGTGTTCACATCAGACGCGGCATGCATGGATAAATCACGCTATCCCCACATAAATAAACGTGTGAACATTTTGAGTTTAGTTGCTTCATTTGCGCATTAAATCTGCTTCATTCGCGCGTCAAATTTACTTTACAATAGTTTGGAGTTTTACTTTACAATAGACACGTTTGGAGCTGTGTCTAAGTCCACTAGATCTATTCAGAAGTGCACCCAGCTCTGTGAGTTCATCAACTCCTCCAGAAAGTATAGCTGGTTGATGGAAGCTTTCAGCAGTGCGTCCGACTGAGTCAAGCCCAGTTTGATGAACTGTTGTCCGGTGTCGGCAGGAGGATTTCCCCCGGGACACCAACAACAGGCGCTATGTCATAATCATGCCCCTACAAGAGCAAGCTCCTGATTCGTTAATGAGGCGTAAATGTCTGCTGAAGTTCAGATTTTCAAACTCAAGCGATTCGCACGAAATGCCCGTTAGGTGCGTCAATTGCACAAAATGTTTAACTTGCACCATGTCATTCGTGCGTGTCGCGCATACCTGTCAACCCTTTCGTTTTTCCCGGGATTCTCCCATATTTTACAGCTCTAACATGCTTTCACCTGTAAAGGTATTTACCTGTTTTTCTTCCGTATTTTCAGTCTTTCTCTGAAGGGTGGCAATAAACATTTAAGAGCCGATCCTCCCTATATGCAACCCTTACTGCCGAACCACCAGGGGGCGCCCCTTGCTCTTAAATGTGAGTCTGTTTTGTGCTTTCGTTTTATTTAGGCATGAAAACATTTTGAAATAAATATTAAATTGGTGGAATTCCCTTTCCTTTTCATTACAGGTGCTGTCACCCCTGTATATAGTGGTGTGTGACTGTCAGCTGATGCGCTCCATAGTAATAAATAGATGCTGTTTCCCAAACGGATTCTGTACACATGATTTAAAGCGAAAGTCTGGGTTTTGGGTGCATGTTTGAACAGACATATACACACAATTAATAATAATAACATCTAAAGATGTCGATCTTGGTGGGGGTTTTTTTTTCAAACACAACTAATTTTGTCCTAAATGAGCATAAAAAGTTAGAAAAGCAGTCGAAAGCTTTTATTATAGCGTTAGATGTGTGCATTTTTAAAGTGACACCTGTTATTTAATGTAATCAAACGAAAAATCTAAATAGATAAGATTCATTCAGAATCAGAATGTGTAAGTTATACAGTACAGTGTAGATAAGATTAATGAGATTCGATAACTTGATTCTGTTTCTGTAGCTATTAATTTTAATAAGCTCATTATTTTCTGCTACTATTTATTGTTTTTTTGTAAATAATAATAATAAAACATATTACTGACCATTTATTTATTTACAATGAAACAGCTCCAGAAGAACATATTTATTAATTTGGGGATTTATTTGGTGGTGTATCCCTTATTTTTACATCCTAATGTTGACAGGTATAGTATCGCGCCACAGGATGTCTATTCGCGTCTTTGCAATGACTTAACATGTAAATCATTCATGCTTGACGCTTCATCCACGTCTGGTGTGAACGCAGCATAAGCATAATTATTAGCTCCCCTGTATATATTTTTCCCCAATTTCTGTTTAACGGAAAGATTTTTTTCAACATAATTCTAATCAAAATAGTTTTAATAACTCATCTCTAATAACTGATTTTTTTTGTTTTTGCTATGATGACAGTACTACATATTTTACTTGATATTCTTCAAGATACTAGTATTCAGCTTAAAGTCACATTTAAAGGCTTGACTAGGTTAATTGGGGTAATTAGGCGAATATTGTATAACAATGGTTTGTTCTGTAGACAATCTAATAAAAAAGAGGGCTAATAATATTGCCATTTTAAAAATATTAAAATGTTTTTTTTTTTATTAAAAATGTAAAAAAAAAAATTATTCTAGTCGAAATAAAACAAATAAGACTTTCTCCAGAAAAAAAAAATATTCTAGGAAATACTGTGAAAAATTCTTTGCTCTGTTAAACATCATTTGGGAAAAAATATCAATAATTTTCTCTTCAACTGTATATCCAGATATTAGTTATGGCACCTTTAAATCAGGCCTGTCTCTTCTCTCAGTGCAGATTCACCCACTGGATCCTAAAATCTAAGGCAGTTCCAGGTTGTGCTGTGGTTTTACTGGAGACTCGTGGCCCTGGCGTCGCCTCCACATCAGATGGTCTCTCGAGCAGGACCAGCTGTGCTCTCAGAGGGCTGCGATGACCAGGGATGCTGCTCTGTTAATTAGGATGGTGTGATTAATGGAGGAAAGGTGGAGGAAGCGCTGGGTCTGGAACGGGTACAGGGGAGGAGGGTACAGCTTGAGCTGGTGGTCCAACCCAAACAGCGGACGCTCCTGCATTTCCCCCCTCAGGCCTGAGCGAGAGCGTTTGAGAGATTGTGGGACAGGCGGATCTGGCAGCTCTCGTCAGGCCCATATCATGCAACTGAGAGGGCGGATCCTCAATCTCCCAGTGCTTGTTTCCTCTGATTATCACAGAGCTATTTTACACATGATCTTACACGGCTGTCAGAACAGGATATTGATGGATCCAGAATGCATATACTAGTGGCTCTGAACTAGAGATTGTGGTCCCTTTTCACAAGACTGCTATGACGTGTTTAACGGTCATCGTAATCTTAAATCCTTAAAAGTTTTTTTTAATATTTTGATTTTTAAAATGAACATGAACATTTGAATGTATTTATGTATGTTTTATATCATCTTTGAGTCAAATTACAAAGAATGAATTACCACTTGTGTGAGGTGTGTGTATAATGCAGTGTCTATAGGCGCAGGACTGTAAATCTGAGATTGCTCTTGCTTCTGGCTGCCGTTATCAGTCTCGCGCTATTGTTTTCCTTCCTCTGAAAGTCTTGATAACACCATCGTGGAGTTTTTCCTTTATTATTTCAGCAAATAAGATTAAAAATAAATGATTTGATGTTCTCACCCATTCACTGTGCTCTAAGTCTGTCCCTGGAGTGTCACAGGAATCAGACGCATGCCCTCTACTCCTCCATGACCACCACAGCAGCTGGTCAGAATACAGCCTGGTCCAGGATTATGGAAACCATAGGATCATCTCTTCACAGGTCTTGGAACGCATCAATGGCACTGCATAATCTCTGGAGGGCTCGGGGTGAGTATCCCCTGTGGAAATAGAGAATAAAGAGAATAATTAGCATAGCTGCTGTTCATAGTGTATATAAACGAGATGCGTGGAGCACATTCATGATCATACTGCTATGTAATGCACTGAGTGTATGCTTTACTAAAAAGATAGGTCTTTAATCTAATTTTGAACTGGTGTGTCTGAGCCTCAGACATTATCAGGAAGGCTATTGCAGAGTTTAGGAGCCATAAATGAGAAGGCTCGACCTCCTTTACTCGACTTTGCTATTTTAGGTACTACAGTTATGAGATCTTAAAGAGCGAGTTGGATTGTAGCGAGAGAGGAGGTTGGTTAGATAAACAGGAGCTAGATTATTTAAAGCTTTATAGGTAAGAAGCAATACGAAACTTAACAGGCAGCCAGTGTAAGGAGGATAAAATTGGGGTGATATGATCATATTTTCTAGACCTGGTAAGAACTCTGGCAGCTGCATTTTGTACTAGCTGAAGTTTGTTAATAGAGGATGCTGTGCAACCAGCGAACAGAGCATTACAGTAATCCAACCTAGACGTCATAAAAGCATAAACTAGCTTTTCTGCATTTGAGATGGATAGCATACTTTGTAACTTAGCGATATTTCTCAGTTGAAAGCAAGCAATTTTTGTGACATGGGATATATGATTTTCAAAAGTTAAATTGCTGTCTAATATAACACCCAGATCTTTTATAGTAGAGCTAATGCTAACTTTGTATCCCTCTAATTGTAGGTTGAGTTGTAAGATCCGCTGTGGACAGGATTTAGGCTCAATAAGTAATAATTCTGTTTTGTCTGAATTTAAGAGAAGAAAATTGTTGGTCATGCAGTCTTTAACATCTTTAATACACTCGGTTAGCTTAGACAGTTCAGACATCTCATCAGGTTTAGTTGAAATATATAATTGCGTATCATCTGCATAGCAGTAAAAGCTGATCCCGTGTTTTCTAATAATGTTTCCCAGGGGTATCATGTATATTGTAAACAGCAAAGGGCCTAATACTGATCCTTGAGGCACCCCATACTTTACTGGCCTGCAGAGGAGTAAAGAGTACCTGAAAACCATACTTGAGTAAAAGTACAGATACCTTACTGTAAAAATTACTCCATTACAAGTTACAAGTCACCAATTCCAATAAGACTTGAGTAAAAGTATTAAAGTATCCGATTTTAAAAGAACTTAAGTATTTTACTCATACTGAATGTAGGCTCAAAGAACACCAAGAAAGGTTTATTTTCCTAATATATAAATTAAATTTAACACCTTAATGTTTCAAAATGGCAGAACAAAATATATTAAAAAAAAGAACAAAAAGTCTCAGTCAAACTCAAATGTTCAAAAAAGGCACAAACAATTTATCAAAAGAAAAAAAAATAGTAAAAAAATCAGAGCTGACTTTGATGTGATTCATCTCTCAGTATCAGAGGGGGGCAATATTTTTATTTTGAGTAGTTTTTCAATTGATTAATTATGTTTTCTCTGTATTAAAATTAAACAAAGAGGAGCACTGTTATTTTTCAACTTAATAAACTACATATAAATTCAAGCTTCGGCTTCATCACTGGCTGCAGCCATGTTGCTAATTAAACCTGGTATTAGGCAAGCTGCTAATTCACGTTCACATGATTTAGCTCATAAATAGCATACAGTACCTTCAGCACCCTGCAGATGGCGATATCGCCTCATCCGCCCAACAAATTAGCTGTGGTAGATAAAGATGCCGACTTGTCGTGCACAATCACAATGTAATGAGTAACGTTAAGCGTCCGTTCAAATGTAGTGGAGTAAAAAGTACATATATTCAATCAAAAATGTAGTCAAGTAAAGAGTAAAAGTTGCTTATATTTTTGATACTCAGTACAAGTACAAAGTAGCCAAAAAAATACTTAAGTAAAGTAACGAAGTCCATTTACTCAAGTACTTTACACCACTGCTGGCCTGACTTGTGAAAGCTGTCTATTAGTATTCACAAACTGGAAACGGTCGGCTAAGTAGGACTTAAACCATTGTAGAGCCTGTCCTGGACACCTGTAGAATTTAAGCGGTCTATGAGGATATTGTGGTTGATGGTGTCAAATGCAGCACTAAGATCCAGTAATACTAATAACGAGATGCACCCTTGGTCAGCAGCTAAGAGTAAATCGTTGGTTATCTTCACTAATGCGGTTTCTGTATTGTGATGAGGCCTGAAACCTGACTGAAACGCTTCAAAAACATTGTTCATCTGCAAAAAGGAGCATAATTGGGCAGAAATGTGGTGATAAGGAATTGTGCACAATATATACTCATAATTAATACTCATAATGAGTCAGAATGAGTTACTACCACTACAATGTAAATAGCAATTAGTTACTTTAGCTTAAAAAAAGGAGTAAACCTATTGTAACTTGGAACTTTTAAGTTGACCTAATTTTTATAATTATGCATATAAAGTAGTTAATTTACTTTACTCACTTTTAAAGGTGCTGTATGTAAGATTTTGACTATTCTAAAGCATAAAAATAGCATAATATGTTTGCAGATATTTAAGAAACATGCTAAGTTGATATTCGTGATTATCTGAAAAACAATGCTGAAGTCAGATATTCTGCTTTGAAAATGTGTGTTACATGCTGGAATGACTGTCTTTGTCATTTAACCCACCCAATGCCAGTTTAGCCAATTATATTTCAGGACCCCGGGTCAACTTGGTGGAAAACAATGTATTTTGATTCATTCAGTCATGAAGGCTCAAAGCTTACTTCTGCGACTTAAATGCGACCTCCAGTGGACAGTATAAGCACCGAAATGAAACGCAGATTCAGAGTTCCACATGAGGTTATTAATTAGCATATAATATAATTATTACAAAAGTAAACATTAGGTGAGCTGATTATATTGTAACCTCATGTCCTAACAACATGCTACGTGTGCACCAGACGAAACACGACAGAAATTTAAATACAGCCATTAAGAAGTACAGAATAGTGCACTCACTGCACTCCAACGAAATAGTAAGGTTTATACTCTAACTGATACATATTAAACCTCTTTAATATTATTAAATGTAGATGCTGAATCACTGATATGTGTTGCTTGATATGTGTCTCAGTTCTAAAGTTCCATTTCAAACAGTTTATTTTATTTTCAAGATCTGAGGTGAACTTTCTGCTGCTGCTTTCAGTAGTAAAATGGCACTCAAACTCACATTAAACCTGAATAAAGCACATGAGGTGTACCTGAAGTGATCATTATCAGTTTATCCTGTTGTTCAGCTCAAGAAATAGAAGCCATTTCTAAAATATAAATATCAGGTGTTGGTTAGGACAAAAACTCCATTTAATATGGAGAATATTCTTTTTATTGTGTGCAGTTTCTTTTATTTAGAGCATGACTTAAATCAGTCTTTAGGCTCGACAGTAAGGCTCACTCCTGTTAGTGTCATCAATCTGGCAACCTGCACTTGCGTGTGTTTTAAACCAGGAGTGCAATACCTAGTTCAACCACTGGGTGTCAGACTTACATACTGCATCTTTAAAGAATTATTGGCTTTTTCAATGTATATGCATTCAATGAAAGTCGACTGAAAATAAGT
This sequence comes from Danio kyathit, assembly GCA_903798195.1. Taxonomy (NCBI): domain Eukaryota; kingdom Metazoa; phylum Chordata; class Actinopteri; order Cypriniformes; family Danionidae; genus Danio; species Danio kyathit. Next base: position 4,432,300 of record LR812541.1, on the reverse strand, counting down.
TAAATGCTGCTACATCACAATCACATCATCACAATGTATTTGCATAACGCCCAATTAAAATGCAGGATAAGAGATAGATTTATTGCTTGGTTAGCAGTGATTGTTTTTCCAAATTTTTATTTGCTAATTCTAAATAGTGAAATCATATTAGCAGCCAATGACTATCAAAGTACAACATTGTTCACAGTCAATGGAATGATGCTGTTTTGAAGTCAGTCTAAAATGCGATTTCATGCCAAATATTTAAAGGAAACAATATAGAGACAGTTAAAATAAACGAATGTGCAGCTTTACCTCAATTTGTGTGTGTGTGTGTGTGTGTGCGTGTGCGTGTGCGTGTGTGTGAAACGTGAACACACTGGAGAGACTGTCTGGCGTTTGACGGTCTTTAGTGAGTCTAGCGCGTCTGTGAGTCTCCGTGTCTTTGTGTTTTTTCTGAAGAGCCTGTGCTTTATTGAAATGTAAGAAGTCTCATTGTGACAAACTTCCCTCGAGGGAAGCGGTGTGTAAACACGAGTCATTTGGCAGATGCACGCCGGGCAAATTGGCAGCGCATTCCCTTGGTGAAGGCACACACACTATTATCTGGATTGAGACTAATCGCGTGTCGCATCCCATATGATGAGCAATTAATTTGCACAGAATCAAATGCCGCGCCAGCAGAGGGAGGAAACCCACGGCCGACGACTCAAAATCAAGATTAAGGTACTGAGAGAAAAAGGAGGAGATGAAGAAATCTGCACGTCTTCTGATTGAGCTGGGCCACGGTTTAATATTACTCGTGTGCAGGGCTTAACATTAACTTTTTTGATCACCAGCCACTGTGGTTAGTAGATTTCTAACATTACTAGCCACACGCCATTTTCACTAGCCACAATTTTCTTGTCGGGAAAATAACCTGTCCTGGCTAAAAGTCCCAGATCACTGGTTAACTACACATAAACAGGAGTAATCTCCCAATGTTATTGTAAAAAAATACAATTAAACCATACAGTATTAACAAAATAACTAAGCAAAAGAAAGCAGGTGAAACAGACCGTGTTTGATAATGAAAGGATAATCACGCGCACTGATAATATAGGCCTGTTAAAAATCTGTTCAAAGAACAATTAAAATGAAAGCAGTGACCGCAGCTGCTTACGAAAGAATGTGTGTATTTTTATAAATCTTGAGCTCTTAAAAGCAGCAGGACTGTGTGTGCACGATCATCGCTCTTTGTCCAGTCTATTTCAAAGGGAACCGATCCCACCAGTTGCGCTTCCTCTAGGCACGGTGACGGTTGCTTAGCGCAAGTAAACGGGAGCGCACGCTTTTTAACCGTCGCGCGCATCACATCATCTATGCCTGCGAGTGATCATCCTCTCGTTCGGTATTTAACTGCTTTCTACTCGCTCAAACACAGTTATTTTTGTCAGTCGTGCTGCGTCTCGATTCTATCACATTTGCACGAATATTGGGACATGCTTATTGTTGAACTCTGCTTTTAAGAAAACTACAATTTAAAAATGATTTCCAACCAGCCAAAGTGGCTAGTGGAGGTGTCTGTCTAACCTGCCAGAGCTGAAATTTACCTGCATTTGGCGGATTGGCGGGTGTTAATGTAAAGCCCTGCTCGTGTGTATGAAAATTTTCACATGTAGGCCTGCACTGTTAAAAATATCCGTAAATTAGCAGATTTACGTTTTTATGTTGTTTATTTATGCTTTTGAATTGCATTATGGGACCTTGATATTTTTTCCAACAACTTTTAACCTTGAAAAGTTGGACAAAGTGACATTTATTAACATTTTTAATAGTTTAAAGTGATATATTGTCTGAGTTGGTGTTGTATGGTACAAAAACCCTGTATAAACGGCACAGTACATTTTCTGTTATTTTACAGACTCACGCTGTTCACACCAGACGCAGCACGCGCAAGTAAATCGCGCTTCATTTTCTGTGTCAAATCTGGTTCATTCATTCATATATATATATATATATATATATATATATATATATATATATATATATATATATATATATATATATATATATTAGGGGTGTAACGGTTGACAAAAATCACGGTTCGGTACAACTCAGTGGTGTCACGGTTCGGTATGTTTTTGATACAGCAAAAAAAGAAAAAAGCCAGAGGATTTCTCTGATTGAAATCTTTTTAATGTATTAAAACTAACATCATAAAAGCATGATCTCTCTTCTTTTTTTTTTTACTTTGAACAGTGATATAAAGCTATACCTTGGGGTTTCTGCTTAAAACAAATCCTTCTTTATCCGCTTGTTAAGTGGTGACGTGATGGTGACGTATGTAATACTGTTTCTGGGTCCAAGCCGCCACTCATTTGAATTGACAAAATATTAGTTTATGATCACTTTTTATTTATATCACACATTAAAGTGAAATTTATTTAAAGTCATAGCGTACACAACAATCACTGGGCTTGCTGCATCACAAATACCAAAATTTTAACAATTTATAAAAAATTTATCACTTTCTGGCCATCAGATATTAGGCATGGCTATATATATTGCGATCGTGATTTTCTAAAGTATTACATCGCTTTGTAAACGTTTATTATTAGCATTTGACGAGTCTCCTCATTCAGTTTCATAGAGCGCTTGGACCCGGAAGCCCCTTCGCGTGACGTCACACTTAACAAGCGGATACTCAAAACCAAAAAGCTCCTTATAAAAATAAATGTAATATTTTAGTAGTTAAACAAATAAAAAGAAAAGAGCTATTTAGTTTTTATATGGAACTCAGTTTCAATTAATTTTTATGTCATTTTTTTTTTTCAGAAAGTGTCCACCTTTTCTTCAGACAGCACAGATCTGCTTGATTTGACTGTCACCTGCCATTTCAGTGGATCTGAACGCAGGAGTTATTATCTGACTGAAATGGGCTTATGAAGGAATAATGTAACGGGGCTCTATTACATTTAATATTTTCTTAAAACCCGAAATTTCCACTACCGATTAAGGTCTCATATCCACAGCTGTAAATGTACCGATCGCCTCTGTGATTTGTTTTGCCCTGTTCGAATCTGTAGAAACTGAATGCTGCGGGGATAGTTGCATGTAGTGCGCGTGTTTCTAGTTTTCGTCTAATTCCAGTTAGTGATTCCATGATGTCAGTGTAAATGAGTTGACATGTTCAAATATTACCGCTAAAATAGCTGTCATAGCAGATGTCAGTGTTTTTTTTATCCACCACTCTCTTGCCATAACCCTCATAACTTACAGGGAAACCAAAGTGCTCCCAAACGCCAGACCCGCTGTTGGTTATAGGAGGATTACATTAATGTTACTAGCCATTTTGCGAGCTAGTGCAGTGTGTCCCTGACTGGAGTAGTGTTTGGAGGTGGGCCGGGAAGGCAGCATGTTGCCTGTCATGTCATTTGGGATGCCTTGTTGAGCGTTGTTGCACTGAACACGAAAGTCTCGTACTGAACGGTTCAATACGAATACGCGTATTCTTACACCCTTAATATATATATATAATCAAATAACAATTTATTAAACTGTTACATGTGAATTTATTTTCTTGTATGGAAAATATGAACGGTAATACATATGTTATATATGTTTTTGCAGCAAATATATTTATTTTAACCCGTTTTTTGTATATTAATTTAATAGTAATTTCTGCAGACAGGCCCCGGGTGTCGAATAACCATTAACAGAGCAAACCAGCGCTGCCAAATCAATCACATGATCTGATGACCTTTAGATTGGATAAGCTGTATTATAATAGATACAGTCATATAACACCAAAGAGAAACTGACAGTGAAGAGGGAGTGCTCTTTAACAGCTTCATTTCCCCCTCACAGAACAGCCTCGCTTTTAACCTTTTTCATGCAGTTATGAATCAAAACGAGCAGATTCAGGTGTGTTAATGGACGGCCGCGGTGTGTACGGGGAGAGAGCAGAGTCATTACAGGTCAATAATCAAACACCGCACACTCATTAACATTTGATTTCTGACACTAATTGAATTCACAGTTCAATAATTAATACTGAAGCACAATTAGTATTAGCAGATGTATCTAATATAAGCCGTTTCCCCCGGCAAATTGAAGCTTGTCAGTTTCGGTGTCGCTGCTAATCCTTCATTTGAAGCCTGTGTGAGTTTGGGTCAGTCAGCCTTGTGTAAACATTGAACTTAATTAGTGGTATTCAGTGTTGTAGATTAATAACAAATTAACAACTTTTCCTTCTTGTATGGGATGCAACTAGGGCTGCACAATATATCGTTTTAGTATCAATATCGCAACGTGATCATTCGCAGTAGGATCACATCGTAGGATATGCATGATGTTGAGTTTGTGTTTTATCATTTGCACGTGTTTTTTTGAATGCCTGTAATTGTATAATGACTTTAAAAGCATTCAGCTATAAGAAATGCTACTATTTTTTGACCTTAACTACAATTCATTCTGTTATTTTTATTTTATCATTCAGTTACTGTATTTGAATACAGGGAGTGCAGAATTATTAGGCAAGTTGTATTTTTGAGGATTAATTTTATTATTGAACAACAACCATGTTCTCAATGAACCCAAAAAACTCCTTAATATCAAAGCTGAATATTTTTGGAAGTAGTTTTTAGTTTGTTTTTAGTTTTAGCTATTTTAGGAGGATATCTGTGTGTGCAGGTGACTATTACTGTGCAGAATTATTAGGCAACTTAACAAAAAACAAATATATACCCATTTCATTGATTTATTTTCACCAGTGCAACCAATATAACATCTCAACATTCACAAATATACATTTCTGACATTCAAAAACAAACAAAAACAAATTAGTGACCAATATAGCCACCTTTCTTTGCAAGGACACTCAAAAGCCTGCCATCCATGGATTCTGTCAGTGTTTTGATCTGTTCACCATCAACATTGCGTGCAGCAGCAACCACAGCCTCCCACACAGTTCAGAGAGGTGTACTGTTTTCCCTCCTTGTAAATCTCACATTTGATGATGGACCACAGGTTCTCTATGGTGTTCAGATCAGGTGAACAAGGACGCCATGTCATTAGTTTTTCTTCTTTTAGACCCTTTCTTGCCAGCCACGCTGTGGTGTACTTGGACGCGTGTGATGGAGCATTGTCCTGCATGAAAATCATGTTTTTCTTGAAGGATGCAGACTTCTTCCTGTACCACTGCTTGAAGAAGGTGTCTTCCAGAAACTGGCAGTAGGACTGGGAGTTGAGCTTGACTCCATCCTCAACCCGAAAAGGCCCCACAAGCTCATCTTTGATGATACCAGCCCAAACCAGTACTCCACCTCCACCTTGCTGGCGTCTGAGTCGGACTGGAGCTCTCTGCCCTTCACCGATCCAGCCACGAGCCCATCAAGACTCACTCTCATTTCATCAGTCCATAAAACCTTAGAAAAATCAGTCTTGAGATATTTCTTGGCCCAGTCTTGACGTTTCAGCTTGTGTGTCTTGTTCAGTGGTGGTCGTTTTTTCAGCCTTTCTTACCTTGGCCATGTCTCTGAGTATTGCACACCTTGTGCTTTTGGGCACTCCAGTGATGTTGCAGCTCTGAAATATGGCAAAACTGGTGGCAAGTGGCATCTTGGCAGCTGCACGCTTGACTTTTCTCAGTTCATGGTTCAGTTCTCAGTTTATTTTGCGCCTTGGTTTTTCCACACGCTTCTTGCGACCCTGTTGACTATTTTGAATGAAACGCTTGATTGTTCGATGATCACGCTTCAGAAGCTTGCCAATTTTAAGAGTGCTGCATCCCTCTGCAAGATATCTCATATCATTTTTGACTTTTCGGAGCCTGTCAAGTCCTTCTTTTGACCCATTTTGCCAAAGGAAAGGAAGTTTTCTAATAATTATGCACACCTGATATAGGGTGTTGATGTCATTAGACCACACCCCTTCTCATTACAGAGATGCACATCACCTAATATGCTTAATTGGTAGTAGGCTTTTGAGCCTATACAGCTTGGAGTAAGACAACATGCAAGAGGATGATGTGGTCAAAATACTCATTTGCCTAATAATTCTGCACTCCCTGTACTGTTAGACTCGGGAAATGATAAAACACTTCACTTCTATTGTATCTTTTTCTTGGTTGTATTTATAGATTGTTATGCATAAAAATACTCACAACACATGCAAATAGAGAAATGCACTGCAAATAGCACAGACCACAATAAAAATGTGTCAGGGGACCCCAAAAACTTTATAGATTGTTTATTAGATTTTATGGCATATCTGGCATATCCCGTTTTTCTTGGGATTCTCCCGTATTTTACAGTTCTATCCCGCTATCATCCCGTAAGGGTATTTTCCCATTTTTCTCCTATATTTTCAATCTTTCTATGCAGGGTTTCAATGAATAGCCAATTTTCCCTATACACAACCCATACTGCCAAACCACCAGGGGTCGCCACTTTCTCTTAAATGTGAGTCTGTTCTGTGCTTTCAATTTATTTAGGCTTGAAAACACTTTGAAACCAATATAAAACGGAGGCATTCCTGTCCTTTCCAATACAAGTGCCGATGCCCCTCCTATGCAATCCTCAAAACAGTCAATTCATGTAGCGGATCGTGATCGTCGGATGCGTAGTGATAAATTGACGCTGTTTCCCAAATGGATTCTGTATACGATTTGAAGCAGAGCAAAAGGCTGGGTTTTGGGTGCATGTTTGAACGGTTTGAACAGACATATACACATAATAATATCTAAAGATGTCGAATTTGGTGGGTTTTCTTTCAAACACAACTCATTTTGTCTTAAATGAGCATAAACAGTTAGGAATCGAATGCTTTCATTATAATGTTAGATGTTTGCATTTTTAAAGTGACACCTCTGTTATCTAATGTAATCAGATGATAAATCTAAATGAAAGATTCATTTGTTGCTCTTTAATCAGAAAGTTCACGTTTGATGTTCCTGCAAAGCTAATTTGGTGTACTGAATGATTGTTTACCTTTCATGTTAATACGTGTGCAACATATTAACATTTTAAGAAACTTGATCATTTCTGTGTCAGTTTACAATCAATATGCCTATGCAAAACAATACACTTCTGAACAAAGGACTATAAAACATGCCTCGGGGAGTTTAACTTCTGATTGGTCAACTTGGCCCTGGAGGGTGGGTATAAACCTCATAAAAGCTACTAGCCTAAGGCCCCACCCCAGGCCAGAGGAGAACGCCCAAGCTAGAAGAAGACTACAGACCAGAGAAAGACTTGAACCCAACACGGAGAATCGTGTTAGGTTGTCGTGTTAATCGAACGGCTCAGACATTACCATTTCCGATACCTTTCTTTCTTTTCCGTCGAGAGTCTAGTTAAGTTTAGTGAGCCGCAAAGTTCAAAACTTGAAACGGGGCGACGCAGTGGGTAGCATGTTAGCCTCACAGCAAGAAGGTCGCTAGTTCAAGCCTCGGCTGGGTCAGTTGGCGTTTCTGTGTGGAGTTTGCATGTTGTTCTCCATTTGTTGGTGTGGGTTTCCTCTGGGTGCTCCCCCACAGTCCAAAGACGTGTTACAGGTGAATTGGGTATGCTAAAATTGACCATAGTGCAGGGATGGGCAAACTTGATCCTGGAGGGCCGGTGTCCCTGCAGACTTTTGTTCCAACCCTAATCAAACACACCTGCCTGCAGCTTTCTAGTGATCTTGAAGACACTGATTAGTGTATTCAGGTGTGTTTGACTAGTGTTGAAGCAAAAGTCTGCAGAGACACCGGCCCTCCAGGATCAAGTTTGCCCATCCCTGACCTAGTAAGACCTTGATCAGGCAAGTTTGATTAGGGTTGGAGCTAAACTCTGCAGGACACTGGCCCACCAGGAACAAGTTTGATGACCACTGCCATAGTGTGTGAGTGAGTGTGTATAGATGTTTCCCAGTGATGGGTTGCAGCTGGAAGGGCATCCGCTGCGTAAAACATATCCCTGCTGAAAAATCCAGCTTAAACTAGCCTAAGCTGGTTGGCTGGTTTTAGCTGGTCGACCAGCCTGGTTTTAGAGGGGTTTTGGCCATTTCCAGGCTGGTTTCCAGCCATTTCCAGCCTGGTCTTAGCTGGTCAGGCTGGAAAATGACCAGCCTGGTTTAAGCTGGACATAGCTGGTTTTGGCTGGTCAAGCTGGTTTTAGCTGGTCAACTCCCAGCCTGACCAGCTAAGACCAGGCTGGAAATGGCTGGAAACCAGCCTGGAAATGGCCAAAACCCCTCTAAAACCAGGCTGGTCAACCAGCTAAAACCAGCCAACCAGCTTAGGCTGGTTTAAGCTGGATTTTTCAGCAGGGATGCTGGATAAGTTGACGGTTCATTCCGCTGTGGCGACCCCAGATTAATACAGGGACTAAGCCAAAAAGAAAATGAATGAATGAAAACTTGAAACAACTGACTCCACCCCACTCCAAGCCTTGCGAGGACAAAGAACCACCAGAGTTTCTTCACACCACAAAAGGAACGCAAGTAACACTTACAGACTACATCTGAACTGGTGTAAACTAAATGCAACCCTAAAGAGACCATAGAAGGGTTAAATTGATTATTTTTGGTTCTCTTGGTTTGGTCTTACAAAATATGAGGTTTTCCATCATTACATTCTCTCAAACTTTTATTTTACTTCCTTTACTCTTCTCTACACTTGTATAAATGTGTGTTTGTGTTAGGTGTTAGATTCGTCAATAAAGTGTCATAAGAAAAGATGCCTGTGCATATTTATGAATCTAATGTCTTAAACTTCGACCTTGCTACCCTACTGTGTGATGCTATCATGTCAATATGGAGCAAAATCTCTGAGGAATATTTCCTGTATTTCCTTGACTGAAGGCAAAAGGGTCCAATCCAGTACTAGTAAGGTGTACCTAATAAAGTGGCCAGTGAGTGTATAATGAATAGTTTTCAGTTGATGCTAATATAGCATCACTCATTAATCCCAGTGTGGTTATTCATCATAAAGTGACTGTTCTCCATATTAGCGCTAACAAGCTAAGCACAGGTATGAGCTCGCAATAAAAAAAACTGGACAGATTATTTAGCAGATCTTCGCCATATGCCAGAGCAGCTTGGCCTCTTGTTTTCTGCACTCTTCTACAAGTTTGCCTGCTTTTTTCCTGCATAATGAGGTACAAACAGAGACAAATCGCTGGCGTCCCGGTCGAGTTCAGATGTTTGTGAAGTTCCCACATCAGCGCGATGGTTCTGGTGCTGGTGTCCGGCTGCGGGACCCCTGCGGCTGCCCCGTCAGACGCCCGCCGAGCTGCAGATCTGCCCGTCTGTTGTGCTGCCTGGCACACACACCGCTTGTCTTTAGGACGCTTGTTGGTTTGTGTTGTTAACAGCATGTGTGTGTGTGTTTGCACGGGCGTAGGCCATCACACACATCCACTTAATTGTGACTACTGGGCTTTGCTGGAGACCCTTCTGCCTTTATCATCAGCTAATCTGCTGTGTGCGCTCTCATATGAGCTCTGTCCACTGGCAGGAGGAGCTTCAGCAAACGCATGCAGATACACACACACACAGTCACACACAAACACAATTCAATTCAAGGTTATTTACATAGCGCTTTTCCCATTATTGTTTTAAAGCAGCTTCACAAAAGGTGCAAGTTACTGCATTACAAGCAAAATCTGAAAAGTTAGGGAGTTGTGTATAGGGCGGACATTACATGTAAACATAGTTAGCCTGCAGTTACAGTTGAAACCAGAAGCTTACATACACTCTAAAAAAAGGAACATAACCATTTTTTAAAAATGTCTGATGGAAAATCATACTAAACGTTTACTATTTTAGGTCCGTTAGGATTACCTAAATGATTTACATTTGCTAAATGCCAGAATAATGAGAGAATTTTTGTTTTTGAGAATTTACTTATTAATTTCTAGACAGTCAAAAGTTTACACACATTTCCTTGGTATTTTTTAGCTTTGCTTTTAAACTGTATAATTTTGGTTAGCTGTTTTGGGTATCCTTCCACAAGCTTCTCACAATAGTTTGCAGGAATTTTGGCCCATTCCTCCTGACAGAATTGGTGTAACTGAGTCAGATTTGTAGGCTGTCTTGCTCGCACAAGCTTTTTCAACTCTGCCCACAAATTTTCTATAGGATTGAGTTCAGGGCTTTGTGATGGCCACTCCAAAACATTCACTCTGTTGTCCTTAAAGCACATTTTACTAATAATGGCAGTATGCTTAGGGTCATGGTCTGTTTGGAAGACCCATTTGTGGCCAAGTTTTAATTTCCTGGCTGATGTCTTGAGATGTTGCTTCAGTATTTCTACATAATGTTCTTTCTTCATGATGCTATCTATGCTGTGAAGCGGACCAGTCCCTCCTGCAGCAAAACAGCCCCACAACATGATGCTGCCGCCCCCATACTTCAAAGTTGGGATGGTGTTCCTAAACTTGTAAGCTTTCCCCGTTGTCCTCCAAATGTAACACTGGTCATTATGGCATAACAGTTCAATCTTAGCTCCATCAGACCACAGGACATGTCTTCAAAAATTTCTCTTTTTCCCAGTGTAATTTAGCAAATTGTAATCTGGCTTTTTTGTTAATTCTGGCTTGTTGATTTCCCCATGTTGTCACACAAGACTGCAGTGTGTTTGAGGTTTCTCTTAAATACTATTCTACAGTTGTGCCTCTAATTAACTAAAATGTTGTCAATTAGCCAATCAGAAACTTCCAAAACCTTGACATCATCATCTGAGCTTTTTCAGAGGCATAATAATCTTATTGTATGTAAACTTGACTTTCAAGAAGTTATAACAATTTCTTAAAAAATATCTCTCTCATTATTCTGCTATTATGCAGAACAGAAACACATTTGATAATCCTAACTTACCTAAAAGAGAGTAAAGTTTAGTCACATTAACATCTGACTTTTTTTAAAAATGGTTATGTGCCTTTTTATACAGTGTATGTAAACCTTTCAACGTAGTATATAGTGTCCTTCCAAAAAAGGTGATGTGTACATGTTCAATGAAGTGTGTATTAACTGTATGTGTTGACCTTAAAGTCCTCAATGGTTGACATCATCTCTTCACTTTTGGATCTGATCTCTAGATGCCTCGGGATGTGGAAGTAGAGAACAAAGAAAAATAATTAGCATAGCTGCTGTTCATAATGTTAGATCGGTATTTAATGTTGTTTTGAATTGAGAGAGTGTGTCTGAGCCTTGGACATTATCAGAAAGGCTATTTCATAGTTTAGGAACCATATATAAGAATGCTAGACCTCCTTTAGTGGACTTAACGATTCTAGGTAAGCCCTGGGTTTTGGGATCTTAAAGAGCAGGTTGGATTGTAGCGAGACAGAAGGTTAGGAGCCAGATTATTTAAAGATTTATAGGTAAGAAGCAATATTTTATAATCAATACGGAACTTAACAGGCAGCCAGTGTAAGGAGGATAAAATTGGGGTGATGTGATCATATTTTCTAGACCTGGTAAGAACTCTGGCAGCTGCATTTTGCACTAACTGAAGTGTGTTATTGGAGGATGCTGGACAACCACGAACAGAGCATTACAGTGTTACAGACGCATTCAGATACAAACACATACTCAAACACACACACATTCAGAGAGAAACACACACCAATACACACACGCATACAGACAAATTCAGATACAAACAAACAAACAGATACAAACACATTCTCTCTCTCTCACACACACACATACATTCAGATACTAACACTCAGATACAAACACACTTACACACAAATTCAGATACAAACAAACACATACACACACTAATACACAGATACAAACACACACACATGCACATTCAGATACAAACACACACACACATTCAGAGACAAACACACTTACACACAAATTCAGATACAAACACATACACACACATACATTCAGATATTAATACACAGATACAAACACACACACATGCACATTCAGATGCAAACACTCGCACACACATTCTTATACACACAGACACATACACACTCATTCAGATGCAAACACAGATACACACATACTCTCACAAACATTCAGATGTACACACAGACACACATGTACACAAACAAACACACAGAAACATATTCACACACACATACTCACAGGAATGCATACACACACTCAAATACAAATATACACGTACACTACAAAACACAGACACACACACACACGCATACAAACACACAGACACACACGTTCATATGCATGCATAAATGCACGCACATACTCAGATACAAACACACACATACACAAACACATGCACACAAACACATACACAGTCATACAATACACAAACACTGATAAACACACAGATAAACACATATACACAAAACAGTTGCACAGACACACAAACTCAAATACACACTCAAATACAGACACTCAGATACAGATACACACACACACACACACACACACAGAGTGCTGAGTCCAGCTCTGTGCTTCTCTCTACATCTGGGCTGGTGTGACGGGCGAGATTAATCCTTCACCTTCACTGCGCTCCACACACACACACACTCTCTCTCTTAAGCGCACTCATAACACTCCTCCAGCACAATGAATATTTGAGACGCAAACCCAGAAAATGAGCCCAACATCACACACACACACTCATCATCTCTTCAATCTCGCACACAGGATCTCCACAAAAGTGTGTTTGTGCTGAGCTCGGCTGTTTCTGCAGGACCCACGCTTTCTGTAACGGTAAAAGTGTGAGTGTGTGTGTGTGTCCTTGGAGTATCAAAGCTCTTCTCCCATCAGATCAAATCACACACATACACACAAAAGACTGTTATATAAGATTTAGGAGCTAAACTTAGCACTTTTTTGGGGAGGTTCAGGTTCAGAAAACTTCACACAGCATTCAGATGTCATTGTGTATTCATATTTAAAGTCCCCGTGAAATCAACATAATTTTTTTAAGTGTTAGGATCAGTATGTTAGCCTTAAGGATATCTATAAGCTGGCATGCTCCAAAACAGTGACAAAATTTGCATTCAGAAGATATAAACATCCAAAGTTTGCAGTTCGTCACTTCTGCCTAAATGGATCAACAGATTTAGTGACATCACAATCTTCTGACCAATCAAATGCTCTCAAGTATCTGACATGCCCCACCCCCTTCTCAATTGTTTTTCAAATGATGCGCCTGAGCTCAACCACTCCCACTGGCAGAGCTGTGATAAAACAAAATGCTATTGGTTGTTTTTTTTAAAAAAGGGAGGAGCTACTTTGTCTTCATGTTTCATTTGAGATTACGCCGATTTGATTACTTCGAATAAAAATGCTCTTTTTAAAGCATTTCAAGAGACTTTTGAAAAAATACTTGCTGTATATGCACAGTGAAGTATAAAGAGAGTTCGGAGACACCATATATTTTCAAAATTACAGTTTTTATGTCTTCTTTTTCTTTTAATTGCAGTCAATTTAAAAAAATAATTATAAAGCGATATAATTTTTATTCTTTTTTTTGTTTGTGAACATCGAAACGACTTCTCGGTCAAAGGAATATTACAAAAATGTCCAAAGAGATCACTCATGAAACTAATATTTTATTATCGTTGTTACTATTGTTGTTTTGAAAGAATTTAATTAACATTTAACATTGAATATTGAATATTATTAATTGAATAATTTCAAATAAATCGCTCTTAAGAGCTCCTCTTTAATAATGTGTAAACTGCAATAAAACTGTATAAAATTTTATTTTATTTAAAATAGAGATATTTACAGGAATTTTGTAACAAGTAACTGTAACGAGTTTATTTATTTTTTTACTTTTCACAATTGAATTGGTATAAATGATTGTAATCATTTGTTTACATTTATATATGATTTTATTTGCTAACTCATTCAGTTACTTAATTAATTATTTATAATATTCACTATGGCAACGCAGTGGCGCAGTAGGTAGTGCTGTTGCCTTCACAGCAAGAACGTCGCTGGGTCGCAGGTTTGAACCTCGGCTGGGCTGGGTCAGTTGGCGTTTCTGTGTGGAGTTTGCATGTTCTCCCTGCGTTCGCGTAGGTTTCCTCCGGGTGCTCCGGTTTCCCCCACAGTCCAAAGACATGCGGTACAAGTGAATTGGGTAAGCTAAATTGTTCGTAGTGTATGAATGTAAATGTGTGTGTGTGTGGAAATTCCCAGAGATGGGTTGCGGCTGGGCATCCGCTGCGTAAAATCCTGCTGGATAAGTTGGTGGTTCATTCCACTGTGGCGACCCTGCAAGGGACAAAGCCGACAAGAAAATGAATGAATGAATGAATGATGAATTATATTCACTATATTTCCAGTTCATAACTAAAAAAAGAGTGTGTGTGGTTGTAAAACACTTGAATTACTTATGTTGGTTAGTTATTTTTGCCACTCATATCACTTACAAACATCGGTGACTTCATTCATTTTGCTCAGTTTAGTCCCTTTATTCATCCCTTTATTCACAGCGGAATGAACCACCAACTATTCCAGCATATGTTTTACAAAGCGTATGCCCTACCAGCCACAACCCAGTACTGGGAAACACCCATACACACTCTCACATTCACACACATACACTACGGACAATTTTGGCTTATTCAATTCACCTGTGAACCTGTAAATCACCTGTGACCAATGTGTTTGGACTGTGGGGGAAACCGGAGCACCCGGAACAAACCCACGCCAACACGGGGTGAACATGCAAATTCCACACAGAAATGCCAACTGACCCAGCCGGGACTCGAACCAGCGACCTTTTTGCAGTGAGGCGACTGTGCTAACCACTGAGCCACTGTGCCACTAATGTAATATCATTCATTTATTTTCCTTCGGCTTAGTCCCTTTATTAATCAGGGGTCGCCACAGTGGAATGAACTGCCAACTTATCCAGCATATGTTTTACACAGCAAATACCCTTTCAGCTGCAACCCAGCACTGAGAAACATCCATACACTCACATTGACTCACATACACTACGATCAATTAAGTTAATTCAATTCACCTGTACTGCATGTCTTTAGAGCACCCAGAGAAAACCCACACCAACACGAGGAGAACATGCAAACTCCACACAGAAATACCAACTGACCTTCTTGCTGTGAGGCGACAGTGCTAACCACTGAGCCACCGTGCCGCCTTTTTATATTTTTTATTCATTACTTAATTTCTTTGTTTTATTTAATTAAATTTTTTTTATTTTGGTTATTTAATTTTTGTCTTATTTAATTTAGTTTCATGTTATTTTTGTTTTGTCTTATTTTATGTTGTTTAGTTTAGTTTTATTTTTCTTGTCTTAATTTTATCTTTTGTTTTATTTAATTTGTTTTATTTTTGTTTTATCTTATTTTATTTATTGCTAAACCTCTTTGTTTTGTTTTGTTTTGTTTTGTTTTATTTATTTTTTGTCTTAATTTGTTTATTTTGTTTTGTTTTATCTTTATTTTATTCATGACTTCATTTATTTGCTTTGTTTTGTTTCTGAGAGTTGTGTTTAATGTTTTATTTATTTTTGTTTTGTTTTATTTCATGAATAAATTTTTTTGTATTTTATCTTGTTTTATTTTTATTTTATCTTTTTCAATTTATTTTTTCATTACTTCATTTCTTTATTTTGTTTTGTGTCTGAGAGTTCATTTGTGTGAAGTTTAATGTTTCATTTCATTTTTAGTTTTGCCTTATTTCGTTAATTTAATTTAATCAAAATTATTTTATCTTATTTTATTTAGTCTTATTTTATTTTTGTTTTATCTTATTTTATTTTAATTATGGCTTTATTTATTTCCTTTTTTGTTTCTGAGAGTTAATTTGTGTGTAGTTTATTCAGCATGTGCTGTAATGTTGTGTGTGTATGTTTTTCTGACAGATGTCGCCTGGATGTGTCCTCATTTGCGGCGTGTGATGTGAATGTGAAGTTAAAGTGAGGTGTTTACTGTCACCTGCCGCCGCTGACTGACTGACACACACCTGACACACACACACACCTGACACACAGTGTGGAAGAAAACACTGCGCACGTGTGTTTATTCACACTCACGACACACACATTAAACAACACATACCAGATAAATCACCACAAAAAATCTATCATTAATTGCATAAATTATACAAGTCTTTTTTGGAAAATCTTGATCAAATGAAGTCACAGTACAAATTCACATATGCTGAAAAATACATATGTATAAAATAACAAAGTATATGAGTATTTTGTTTTGATTTGTCTTATTTATTTAGTTTTGATTTGATTTGTCTTATTATTTTGTTTTGATTTGTCTTATTTATTTAGTTTTGTCAGTTTATTTTTGTTTGTTTTGTCTTATTTTATTAAGTTTTTATTTTTTATTTTACAATTCTAGCTATTAATAAGCCATTATCTATGACTTTTGCCTTAATAAACTCTTATTTTCTTCTGAAAATAAAAAGGGGGTTTATGGATGTACAATTGAGTGCTAAAAAGCAATAAATTCATAATAAATGTACTGTTAATTTATGTTAAATATGCTGTTAATCAATTAATTTTATTTATTTTATTTTTTATCACTACTGCTGTCATTCGCTTTCATATGTTCTGTTTAATGCAGGGGTGTCCAAACTCGGTCCTGGAGGGCCGGCGTCCTGCTGAGTTTAGCTCCAACTTGCTTCAACACACCTGCCAGGAAGTTTCTAGTATATCTAGTAAGAGCTTGATTAGCTGGTTCAGGTGTGTTTGATTAGGGTTGGAACTAAACTCTCCAGGACCGAGTTTGGACACCCCTGGTTTAAAGGTGCAGTATGTAAGTTTGACACCCAGTGGTTGAACTAGGTATTGCATTCCTGGATCATAATAAAAGTACGCTGGGATGCCAGATTGTGTACAGGAGCGAGTGATTTAAACTGTGTTCTAAATAAAAGCAACGACACACGATAGAGGGAATATTTTCCATATTAAAAGGAGTTTTTGTCCTAACCAACAGCTCGAATTGATATATTAGAAGCGGCTTCTATTTCTCACAGCTGAACAACAGAAACCTATGACAGCTAGATCACCTCAGGTAAGCCTTGTGTGCTTTATTCAGTGCTAAATGCTAACAATACGAGTTTGAATGCATTTTACATGGCATTTGTTGCCATATACTGAAAGCAGAAAGTTCACCTCAGATCTTGAAAATACAATAAACCGTCTGAAATTGAACTTTAGAACTAAACACATATGAGTGATTCAGCATCTACATTGATGTTAAAGTGGGGTAACATGTATTAAATAGATTCTAAACCTTACCGTTTTGTGAGCGAGTGCATATTCTGTGCTTCTGAAAGGCTGTATTTACATTTCTGCCGTGTTTCGTCTGGTGCAAACAGCCAAATAGCTGATCACTGCCTCTCTCGTCACAGCGTGTTGTTAGGACACGCGGTTACAATGTAACCTGCTCACCTAATGTTTACGTTCGTAATATTTATGTAATTTGCTAATTAATAACCTCATGTGGAACTGCATCTGTCTCCCATACTGTTCTTTTTGGTCACGGACGCATGCTTTCAGAGTCTTTCTGAATGAAAGAATGAAATACGCTGTTTTCCAACAAGGCAACCAAGGGTGCTGACATATAATTGGCTAAACTGGCATCGTGCATATGAAATTTATCTAAACAAAGACAGCGTTCCGGCACGGAAAACCCATTTTCAAAGCAGAATATCTGACTTCAGCATTGTTTTTCAGTTAAACAAGTATGTTCACTTGGGATGTTTCTTAAATATCTGCAAACATATTATGGTATTTTTATGCTTTAGAAGAGTCAAAAACTTACATACAGCACCTTTAATGTAAACTACAACCCCAAATCAGAAAAAGTTGGGACAGTATGGAAAACACACACACACAAAAAAAGAAAGAAAGTAGTGATTTCCTAATTTACTTTGACTTGTATTTTATTCCAGACAATATGAACACATGATCGTTTCATTTCATTTGTAAATATACATCCTTTCCTGTCATTCAGACCTGCAACACTTTCTAAAAAAAGTTGTGAAAGGAGCAGTTTGGGGCTAGTGATTAGGTAAATTAATTAAATAATGATGTGATTTGAAACAGATGATGTCAACAGGTGATTGTAATTATGATTTGGTACAAAACCACATCCAAGAAAGGTCTAGTCCTTCAGTAGCAAAGATGGGCCGAGGATCGCCAGTTTGCCAACAAATACTAGAGAAAATGATTGAAATGTTTAAAAACAATGTTCCTCCAAACGAGAGGAAGACATTTGGATATTTCACCATCAACAGTGCAGAACGTAATTAAAAGATTCAAGAAATCTGGAGGAATTTCAGTGCGTAAAGGACAAGGGCACGAGCCTAAGCTGAACATCCATGATCTCCGATGCGGCACTGCATCAAGAATCCTCATTCATCTATAAGCGATATCACCACATGGGCTCAGGACTACTTTGGCAAACCTTCAAGTACCACAATACATAGTTACATCCACAAATAACAGTAAAAACTGTACTATGCCAAAAGGAAGCCCTATGTTAACAGTGTCCAGAAGTGCCGTCGACTTCTCTGGGCTCTGAGGCATCTGGGATGGACCATGACACAGTGGAAACGTGTACTGTGGTCAGATGAATCAGTATTTCAGGTATTTTTTTGGTAGAAATGGACGCCATCCAGACTGTTGCCAGACACAAGTCCAAAAGCCAGGGTCTGTCATTGTATGGGGTTGTATCAGTGCCCTTGGTAAAGGTAACCTGCATTTCTGTGATGGCACTATTAATGCTGAAAAATACACAGAGATTTTGGAGCGCAATATGCTGCCTTCTTTTCCAGGGACATCCATGCATATTTCAATAAGACAATGCAAAACTACATTCTGCACACGCTACAAAGTCCTGCTGCAGAGGAAGAGGATACAGGTACTTGACTGGCCTGCCTGCAGTCCTGACCTGTCTCCAATAGAGAATGTGTGGCGCATTTTGAAGTCATGCCATTAATGATGTAATTAGTAGTTATTTTTATTTAGTTTACAACCAATTTAGTTTACAACTCTACTTCAGTCAAATTTTCCACTTTGATTTATGATAATGACGATGATGATTATTATTGGTATCATTTTGTTTTGATGGTCCCTTTAACATTCATTTATTCATTTCCTTTTTCGGCTTAGTTCCTTTATTAATCAGGGGTCGCCACAACGGAATGATCCACCAACTTATCCAGCATATGTTTTACACAGAGGATGGCCTTCCCGCCGCAACCCAACACTTGCATTCACACTCATGCACTACGACCAGCTAAGTTCATTCAATTCCCCTATACCGCATGTGTTTGGACTGTGGGGGAAACCGGAGCACCCTGAGGAAACCCACGCCAACATAGGGAGAACATGCAAACTCCACACAGAAATGCCAACTGAGCCAGCCAGGGTTTGAACCAGCGACCTTTTTGCTGTGAGGCGATCATGCTACCCACTACGCCACCTGGTGCCTTTAACACATTTTGTTTATTATAAGCTTTAGTAGAGTAGTAGTTTAAGAGTATTAATAGACTGTAAGATTAGGATTTGGGTTAGTGTAAGTTGTGTTTTTTCCATATACAGTAGTCAGGAGAATGTCTGTTGGGGGAGGAGAGTCAGCCGATATTGAAGCAAGTTTGAATTGAATTGAATTGAATTAAGGAGAGTTCAGTCTCTCTTTCTCTGCCATAGACGTTCACACACACACACATACACACCGCTGTGACTGAACTCCACTCAAATTCTGCCAATGGTCAACAATTCAACGCTTTTTCACACAAAACATCCTCACCAGGTTTCATTTCAGTAATTGTGCACATTAATATATCACAACTGCTTTCAGTGTACTTCAAGCAGCTCCTGCTGTGCTTTATTTGCTCTGCGCAGATCCCTTCATGATTTCTCAAACGCTGCTAAATGTGAAGACAGCGCAGACACACTTCTGTCTGATCCAGGTAAAGTCGTTTTTGTGTATTTCAATACTTACACACTGTTCTATGCCATTCTGTGGTATAAATATAAGATATACACTCAGAAATAAAGGTACACAAGCCGTCACTGGGGTGGTACCTTTGGAAAAGGTACAAATTTGTACTTAAAATGTCCATATTAATACCTCACGGGTACATATTAGTGCCTAAAAAGTACAAAAGTTTTCCACTTAAAATTTTTAGGTACTAATATATACTTTTGAGGTACCAATATGGACCCTTTAAGTACAAATGTGTACCTTTTAAAAAGGTACCACCCCAGTGACAGCTTGCGTACCTTTATTTCTGAGAGTGTAGTATAAGTAGTGCATTCACACTGTAGATTCTAAGTGCAACACTAACGATAAGTGCAGTATTAGATATCTAATACACTTGTTCAGCCCTAAAAAAAGTGTGTATTATTAAACACTTCACACACTTGACTCACAGTTTTGCTCACGAGGCAGAAAGGGAGGAGCTATTGGGTGCTGACGTTGGATTTCTTGGTAACACTTTATAATAACTACACACTATGAACCATTTATTAAGGATTAGCATCTAGTGAATTCATTATCTGTTAATCATTAACTCTACATTAATAAACGTTAGTAAGCAGTTTATAACTGCAGCTACAAATGCTGTATTCTTGACTTACAACCACATTTATAATGTGCTTAATACTTGTACTTTCATACTTTGTTAATGATTTATTTTTCATTACTAAATTAAGCATTTCATTATTTACAAACCAGTTATTTAAGCATAGTTGGTGTTTTTTTATTACCATTCAGAATGAGTTAGTAAATGATTATTAAACTATTAAAATTAGCATTTATAAATCTTATTATTCAGGCATTTAATAATAGTTAATTTCTATGTTAATAAATGCTTTATTAACTCAATTTCATCCAGTTTTGTGACCTAATGTAAAGTCAGGACTATTTATGCTTTATAAATCCCTTATAAATGACAATTAAAGGCTCATTTAAATTCTAAACAGGAAAAAAGAACACAAACGACATTATTCATTTCTATTCGTTTGAAGATACACAAATAAAACTGTATTTAAAAAGAATATATTCTTTGCAACCTTATCTAAAATAAAATTACTGTACAGTTTAAACATTGCATCTTTTTATATTGTTATATTGTTGTTGTTTTATCAAATTTTATGTCGTATTTTGACACTCCTGTTATTCAGCAATGTTTAAACTTTACAGTCATTTTACTTTTTAGATTGAAGATTGCAATGATTATTGTTCATACTGAGCCTTTAATTGTCATTTATAAGGGATTTATAAAGCATAAACAGTCCTCACTTTAGATTAGGTCACAAAACTGCATGAAGTTGAGTTAATAAAGCATTTATTAACATACAAATTAACTATTAATATATGCCTGAATAATAAGAGATATAAACGTTGATTTCAATAGTTTATTAATCATTTACTAACTCATTCTGAATGATCTTAAAAACCATCGACTACTCTTAAATACAACTGGTTTGTTAATAATGCAATACTTAATTTAGTAATGAAAAGTAAATCATTAACAAAGTATGAAAGTGCAATTATTAAGCACATTATAAATGTGGTTGTAAGTCAAAAATACAGCATTTGTAGCTGCAGTTATAAACTGCTTACTAATGCTTATTAATGTAGAGTTAATGCTTAACAAATAAAGAATTCACTAGATACTAATGCTTAGTAAATGATTGATAGTGTGTAGTTATTATAAAGTGTTACCGATTTCTTTATTTATTTTGGATTGTTAAAGCAAAATCCTCCTACATAAGTGATTATACCACCTCCTGATAGTGAACGCAGTTAGTTAGGGTGTTTTTCTGAGCTCAAATCCCTCTCCTCAGACCGCACATCAAATATGCATGTTCTGTCAGCCACGTAGCCAGTCTGGAGGGACATTATTGCAGTTATTCACCCCATTTTCTATTTAATTGTGCAACATAGGCTCAATCTGAAAACGTAACCCGTATACATTTCTGGAGACCACGAATTATGTAGCCATATGAACGTATGGCTACGTTTTGTCTTTAAACGAATGCTACGGGGTGGTATGATGCTGTTCCTCTTCGCACTACCAGCTGACCGCTTGTCTCCGTACACTCTCAGATATAAAGGTACGCGAGCTGTCACTGGGGTGGTACCTTTTCAGAAGGTACACATTTGTACTTAAAGGGTCCATATTGGTACCACAATAGTATATATTAGTACCTAAACATTTTAAGAGGAACACTTTTGTACTTTTTAGGTGCTAATATGTACCCTTAAGGTATTAATATGGACCTTTTAGGTAGAAATTTGTACCTTTTGAAAAGGTACCACCCCAGTGACAGCTCTCATACCTTTATTTCTGAGAGTGTATGTACGGCTTTTCTGCTGTTACCAGTTTGTCCAGTGGCTCGCTGTGTATGTCGGCGGACTTGAGACGCAGAACGAAGTTGACCACGAAGATGGGGTTCAAGTCTGTTCGAAGAACGATTCCAGTAAGCAGGTAAGAAAAAAAACAAAAGCTAAAAAATAAAATAAAGAAGTAAATAACAGAGTGAGAATGTGGTAAAATCTAAAAATGTGGTGAAAATCAGAAGGCCGCGATGGCTTTTTTTTTCTGGATTGCTTTTTAAAACTGCCGGTTGGGATTAGGGAAGTGGGTGAGCGGGTCAATCGGCGCATTTGAAAACACTATCGGGTAGGTTTAGAGAAGGGGGTGGGTGAGGTTATCGGTCGAACAGTCTTTCAGTCAGACAGTGGCTTCTGGTGAATTTACGTGAGAACAGCAGAGAACAGCAGGCACGAATGGCACTCGCGAGAGAAATTTGAGATCTAAAAAAGCATACACAGCGGCCTCTGGTGGATTCGCGAAAACAAAAACTGCCAAAAAAAAAAAAACCTTAATTTTTCCACCTTAATTTATTAGGTGGAAAAACTGGCCAGCACATTTGATTTTCTGTCAGAATTTGTCCATTGAATAGTAAAAAATAAAACAATAATAATAATTCAGAGCTTCACTTTTTTTTTTAATCTTCTCCCATTAAAAAGTAAATTAATGTATAACAACAATAGCCTAATTAATATTAAAATTTACCACCTTTGGTGCTTCACACCTTTTTATTGGTCATAATTTTTTCTTTCAAGAGTAAGGTCCAGATTTAGATCAAAATGTACTTGTAAATAGTTATATAGTAATAAAAGACTACTTCACTTAAAGCAGAATATATAAATTGTTTTCTTGGTTTTCTTGTACCACTGGATATTGGACTCATGAAAAATATTGGTTTGCATTGGCCAAAGCTGATTAGCAGAAGTCACAACAGCCAACAGAGGATTCTGCTTGCTCCTAAAGCCTTTTTTGATTGATTATTTTTATAATTTATCATAGCATAGCAGTCAAAATAGACAAATGAGCCCATGTATGGAACAAATTCTGGGTCTTTGTCAGTGGGGAGTAGGTCTTCTGAACCAGCCTGGCTACGGGCCTGTGTATTCATTCAATTATCATGTGAACTAATAAAACAGTATGGAAAGCATTGCCGATATTTCTGTATAGATGTGAAAATGCAGCAATCAAATAGCATTAAGATCAAAGCTGCACAGAAAACTAGATGTGGAATTGACAAAAACATTTAGCATTACTTAGAGCAGAACCTGCATGTTTAATTGATAAAAACACTTTATCTTTATTTTAAACTTTCAAAAGATTAAATGTCATATTTCTTACATATTTTTATGCCAACTTTTTAAATGTCATCAACAAAACTTAATTGAAATTTAAAAAAAAAAATGTAAATAAAACATTTTGATCTGGTGTTGTAATGGCAAAAGAACAGGTCACAGAGATCGCCTTTGTGATTACCACAGATTGTTTCTTTTATGTGCAGATTTATGAATGATTAGCTGTATTTAATGTTTTAGTAAAGGTTTTGTTTGAATTGATGGTCACAACTTTACAATGCTTCATTAGTTAATGTGTTTAATAACATGAAGTAATAACAGTACAGGATTATTAATCATAGAACAACTTTTACTAATGCATTATTAAAATCTAAAGTCATGCTAATAACATTAGCTAATGCACTGTGAGTTAACTTGAACTAACAATGAATGACATGAATAATGTTACCAAAGATGAACAAATACCATAATAAATGCATTGTTTATTGTTTATTCATGGTAATAAGTACATCAACTAAAATTAACTAATTGTAAAGTGCTACCAATTTCATTTATAAATAGTTAAATACTGTTTTTTCTTTTAATTCTGGTGACGACAACAGTATTTCCAGCTTTGTTCTGTGTCTGTCAACATTATATTCACTCACATTCTGCTATGAAATCTTAAATCATCTTAAACTGGGAGTAATAGATTGCATCACGTGCAAACGCAGTTTATCAAATTAATGCTAGATTAAAATTCCCCAGAAGGATCCTACAAAAGATTTGAACAATTATAAATACTGTTAAGAAAGACGGTGTGCGTGTGTGTGTGTGTGCACTTGCCTACTGATCTAAGACAGGCTCGTAGCCAGGGGGTTTCGAGTGGCTCGGAAGACCCACCCCTCACTGACAAAGGTCCAGAATTTGTCTCTTACATGAGCTCATTTGTCCTATTTTGACTGCTATGCCATCATATATTGTAAAAATAACCCATCAAAAAAGGCTTTAAGACCAAGCAGGATCTTAGTGTGACTTTAGCTAATCAGTTTTGGACAATTTTTCAAGAGTCCAACATCCAGCTGTGCAAGAAAACATCCTTCATAAGAGAAGTCATCTTCCACTATTATTATTAAATGGAGAAAACATTTGACAAGTAACTTTTATTCTGAATCTTGGACCTTATTCTTGAAAGAAGTAAAGTGTGAAGCACCAAAAGCAGCCCATATTACAATCAATTTGAATACTAATTTGGCTGTTGTTGTTACAAGAGAGGCTAAAAAAATTGTGAAGCTCTAAATTATTATTATTATTATTATTATTAATGTTTTTTTTTATTATTCAAATGGCCAAATTCTGACTGGGGAAGGTTGAATGTGCTGGCCAGTTTGCTATTTGCCTAATAAATTACAATAGGCTACAGTTTTTTTTTTATTTAAAACCTTTTTCTGACGATATATGATGTCATAAATTTGTATTTTAAATATAAACATTTGTCATATTTTTTATTCTAAATATTTAGGAAATATTTTTGGTTATGATGACCATCTGACAAGCTAACTCAGCTAAAAATAGTGCTTTAAATGTCACCTAAATTCAGTGTTTAAATCTCATAATTAAATAGAAAATGAGGCGAATAATACAATACAATAAAATATTTATTTATAAAGCACATTTAAAAACAACCAAGGTTGACCAAAGTGCTGTACATAGGAGTGCTAAAGACAGCGAGTAAAGCAGAATATAAAAGAAACATTTAACAAATAAAAGCAATAAAACAGTGATCAATGAGTATTAAAAGCGAGAGAAAATAGAAAGGTCTTTAAAACAGACAGAAATGGAGGGGGAAAGTCTTATGTGAATTGGTAGAGTGTTCCAGAGTTTAGAACCAGCAACAGCAAACCCTCGACCACCTCGTTTTTTAAGCCGTGTTCTGGGCACTGCAAAAAGGTGCACTTTTTGAGAAAAAAGAACCACCCCATCCACCAGGATGGCTACAGGCCAGAAAGGGGACCTTGGTGTCATTACACACCTACTAAAATGAAACTTGTATCTTTAGTGGGGATGTTAGTGAGGACAGGCCTTGCATCATATTAAAATCAAGTGAAAAAGTCTCTGCTTATTTTGACCAAGAGGGGAGCTGGGTGTGTATGTGTGTGCGTGTGGGTGTGAGAGAGAGAAAGCTGAAATACACAATTCTTTGTCTTAACCCTGCTGAAAAATCCAGCTTACACCCGCCTAAGCTGGTTGGCTGGTTTTAGCTGGTCGACCAGCCTGGTTTTAGAGGGGTTTTGGCCATTTCCAGGCTGGTTTCCAGCCATTTCCAGCCTGGTCTTAGCTGGTCAGGCTGGGAGTTGACCAGCTAAAACCAGCTTGACCAGCCAAAACCAGCTATGTCCAGCTTAAACCAGGCTGGTCAAGCTGGTTTTAGCTGGTTTAAGCTGGTCATTTTCCAGCCTGACCAGCTAAGACCAGGCTGGAAATGGCTGGAAACCAGCCTAGAAATGGCCAAAACCCCTCTAAAACCAGGCTGGTCGACCAGCTAAAACCAGCCAACCAGCTTAGGCTGGTTTAAGATGGATTTTTCAGCAGGGAATTCTTATATAAGTAACCTTTTATTTTTGACTAACTGTGAGTGAAGAAAAAAATTAATTGGTAGATCAAATAAAAAGTGAGCAGACATATTTTATATGCGTTCACAAATGTGTTATTTTATTTCTAATAGGCATGGGGCGGTATAAGATTCTGATGGTATGATAACCTTGGATAAAAATATCACAGTTTCACGGTATCACAGTATTGCAATTACTTCTCTAAAATATATTCTTTTTAAATGTCTGGGTAAAAAACTAAAACTTTTTTCCCCTTTGAACACAATATATTTTATTGTGTGAAAGATTTAAAATATTTTAGAGCAGTAAACATGTCAGGCTAAATAATTCAAATGAATCATTGACTTCTGCTGTCTTCATTAGTTTCAGAAACACTGATTTCTTTACATTTTAAATCAGCATCTTGGATGTCTTTTCTGCTGGAGATACTGTTGTCCTAAAAAAACAAAAAAAAAAATGTAAATAAAAAATCTTTCACATACTTTAGGAACGGTATTACAGAAAATATTGGCGGTTTTAAAACCTTGACTTTTCCAAACCGCGGTATACCTTGAAAACGGTTAGTGTCCCATACCTAATTTCTAAAATTAATATTCTGATTTCTCAAAATGTTAAATCCAATCAGATTAAAGGCCAGTAGCACTAAAGTAAACTACTGAAAGGCAAATATTGTCCGGCAAGCCTTTGCAGCTGTACTTTCAGCAAGATCTGTGGGAGAAAATCCTGATTAGGAAAAACCAGTGAAAGAAAACAGCCTTCTGCCGCCCCCTAGTGTTACAGCTGTCACAAAAAAACACCGTCATCTCATTTCTAACCCCCTTATGTCCTACAATTTGTTTCTATTTTCTGAATAGCGCAAAAAAAAATTGAAATCGCTTCTTGCAGTTTTTTTTAGATACAAGGGCAGTTTAACCACAAACCCTAAATGTTAACTTCCAAAAAAATATGAATAAAAAAGGATGCAATTCTAATTTTTGTAACACTTCAGTTATCATTATTAATTAGTGGTTTATTATTATTATGTCAATGTCAAATTTATTTATATAGCACTATTAAACACAACCAGAGGTTGACTAATGTATTGCACAATACAAATCACAACAAGGAAAGATATAAAATTACAGCTAAAACAGACAATTTTCACGGATAAAATGCCAGATCAAAGAGGTAAGATTTCAACCTAGATTTAAAAACAGACAGAGATGAAACAGATCTAATACCGAGGGGCAGAGCAAATTCACAATCTAGGACCAGCTACTGTGAAAGTGCAGTCACCTCTGCATTTCAGCCTCGACTTTTAGGGATACATAATAATCTCTGGTTTGATGACCGAAGAGACCGACCAGGCTGATGTTCAATCAACATGTCTGACAGATAAGAAGGTGCTAGGACATTTAGAGATTTAAAAACCAAGAGAAGAATTTTATTGTGATATTAGCTGTTAATTAGTAATTGCAAAGCACATATTAAGGATTCCTAACCCTACCCAAAACATAAACCCAACTACTAATAAATATCAATAAGCATAAAATGAATATTTTATTGAAGTAAATGTCAATGATTTGTTAATTGTGAGAATTGTACCTTAAAGTGAGACCAAATTTTTGTATTTTAATTGTCACATTTTTTTTATATGGAGCCTCTAGCAATACGGGAATGAAAATAGAAGAAAAAAAAACATTTTCTCACAAAGCAGTCAAAGTAAATATAGAAATATTGAATATACAAGAACCGTACATTACATTTGAGAATCAAAAATATAGTTTCCACTCAAAATTATTCAAATTTCACCACAAAAGTTAGCAAGCACACACATTTTTTTTATATCTTGAAGGATTTTGCAAATCTTGGGAGTGAAATCCGAAATTGTGTGTACAGTTTTTTAAAGGAACATAGTCATGGAGTGTTTTGAGAACGATGAAGACTGAAAGACATGACTCTAAAAATGGAGGCGTGGCTATCCACGATCCCTCTCTGATTGGTCTTCTGGACTTTTTTGTTCCCTGATTTGTCAAGCCCTGATCATATGACGTTTATATTATCAGTAGACAGAAAATACAGATGTCTGAAAAATATGCACATGCCCAGTGAGGCTAAATGGCCATGTATTGTGTTTTAGGCTGTACAGTGGTGACGTAGGCTAAATTGTTTTTCTGAAATGCAATAAAAACATGGATGAGGAGCATTTTTGTTGTAAAATGACATTGTAAAGTGTAAACGTGCTAGTGTAAACGGCACCTGTTTCAGGAGCAATGCAAAGGTTTTTGTGAAAATGCAAATAAAAATTGTAAATGAACAGATTTGTTGTTGTTGTTTTCGGAATGCAGTATAGAAATATCAGGGAAATTTGAGAAAGCATTAGAAGTAAACTAAACAAATGTTTTATGTGTAAACACAAACTTTATCAAGTGAACAGAAAATGCAAGTTTCTTGTGTGGTGAGGGGTGTCTTGGGGTGATGGGGGTTTCTCAACAAATGCAAATGTTTTGGGGTGAACCGAACATTTTGTTTCTCGGGGAACTGCAAATATTTTGGGGGTGAGTTTAATGTTTATTAAGAGAAAGTGTTTCTTGGTGGAACAAAAGTAAAGACAGTAAGATGATTTAGGAACAAATCTCATTTTGTATTCATATTCGCCACAATAAAGTATTAATTGAGGAATCTCCTTTAAATTCACCATGAAATGGTAGATTGTCCTGCTGATAGCCCCACCGTAAATGACCAATAGCCCCACCTTAAAGGATTGATAGCCCTGCCCTAAATGACCAATAATCCCGCTGTAAATGACCATTAGCCCCACCTTAAAGGATTGATAGCCCCTCCCTAAATTATCAATAATCCAGCCCTAAATGACCAAAAGCCCCTCCCTAAATGACCAATAATCCCACCCTAAATGACCAATAATCCTGTCCTAAATGGCCAGATAGCACCACCCTAAATGACCAATAATCCATTTTTTCAGGGAGTGTAAATGACCAATAATCCCGACCCAAATTACTGATAGCCCCGCCCTAAATTACCAATAATCCCACTCTAAATGACTGATAGCCACGCCTTAAATGACCAATAATCCCACTCTAA
The DNA here is from genome assembly GCA_903798195.1 of Danio kyathit. Classification (NCBI taxonomy): domain Eukaryota; kingdom Metazoa; phylum Chordata; class Actinopteri; order Cypriniformes; family Danionidae; genus Danio; species Danio kyathit. The sequence continues at coordinate 4,403,064 of LR812541.1, read as the reverse complement.
ATGACTGATAGCCACGCCTTAAATGACCAATAATCTCGCTCTTAATGACCGATAGCTCTGCCCTAAATGACCAATAATCCCACTATAAATTACCAATAATCCCGCCCTAAATGACTGATAGGCCCGCCCTAAATGACCAATAATCCCGCTCTAAATGACCAATAATCTCACTCTAAATAACCAATAGCCCCAACCTAAATGACCAATAGCCCCAATTTAAAGAATTGATTGCTCCACCCTAAATGACCAATAATCCCACCCTAAATGACGGATAGCCTCGCCCTACATGACCGATAATCCCACCTTAATTATCGATAGCCCCACACTAAATGACCAATAATTTTGCCCTAAACGGCCAATAGCCCCACCCTACACTCTCAGAAAAAAGTACATGGTGTTACAAATAATGTTCATTAAGGAATAGTTTTGTTCTTTTGTAAAAGTTGTACCTGATATGGTACAGAAAAGACCTCTTATGATACTGTTCTGTACCTTTTATGGTACAATTGAAATGAAGGTACACAGTCGTTCTCATAAAAAAGGTACATAAGTGTTGGACAACTCCTTTATTACAATATCTATGAAAATAAATATGACTGGAAAGGCAAAGTGAATTTATGAATAATTTCCATATTAAAACATGAATCATCATTTGAAAGCATATGTTTAAAGAACCTCATAAACATTAATTATTAAGTTCTATAATACAAAACAAGTGGTAAAACAAAACTAAAGATATTAGAAACTAAACATTTAAAGCATTTTAATAAACATTTGGTAAGCATTTTCTGAGAAATACAGTTTCATTATTGATATCTGCACCTTTTGGCGTTTGCTTTCCACTACGCACGTGAGCTGGCAAAATACCTGCATATGCAAAGTGTTGATGCAGACATTTTACTATTGTAACACTAATCAAACATTGTGCATATCTCGTTACAATAAATTGCATAATTTTATTTCTATTTTAAAATGGAGTAAATTAACTTTTAAGTGATTACAAAGGTGTTGTGTGAAAATTGGAGAAAAAGTTTTGTATTGTAGATGGAAGAATGTATTTCTGCAACATTTTTGTGAAAAGTGTCGTGAAATGTTTATCAAAAAATAGATCTTTTGATTGATGTTAAAGTATTTTTTATTCTTTATTGTAAATGGAAAGGTGCATTTACACAAAAATAAACTTTTTTTAAACTGTTTAATAAATGTATTTGATGTTTTATTTACTGAAAATAAATTGACACATTTTGGATAAAGCAAAATGCCTTTAAATATTTCTTGAAGGAACACATTCCACACTGTTAAGGTACAAAGTGTCTTGTCACTGTAGTGGTACCTTCATAGATCAGATTTGTACCCTTGATGAAGGTACATTATTGTATCTGCAGGTTTAAAAACCAAAGGTACATTTTGGTTTCCCATGGTACAAATCATGTCGTTAAAGTTACAAACTGCAATGGTACAAATTTGTTTCTTTGTCTTAAGGTACAATTCTGTTCCATAAAAAGGTACTGCCCCAGTGACAAGGGTTTGTACCTTCTTTGGTACAACATTGTACCATTATTTCAGAGAGTGCAAATGACCAATAATCCCCACCTAAATTACTGATAGGCCCGCCCTAAATGACCAATATTCCCACTCGAAATGACTGATAGCCACGCCCTAAATTACCAATAAGCTCACTCTTAATGACCGACAGCCCCAACCTAAATGACCAATAGCCCCAATTTAAAGAATTGATGGCTCCACCCTAAATGACCAATAATCCTGCTCTAAATTTCCAATATTCTCGCTCTAAATGACCGATAGGCCAGCCCTAAATGACCAATAATCCCGCTCTAAATGACTGATAGCCACGCACTAAATGACCAATATTCTCACTCTAAATAACCGATAGCCCCAACCTAAATGACCAATAGCCCCAACTTAAAGAATTGATTGCTCCACCCTAAATGACCAATAATCCCATCCTAAATGATCGATAGCCTCGCCCTACATGACCGATAATCCCACACTAAATTACCAATAGCCCCACACTAAATGACCAATAATCCTTCTGTAAATGATCAAAAGTCCCACTTTAAAGGATTGATAGCCCCGCCCTAAATGACCAATAATCCAGCCCTAAATAGCCAATAGTCCCACCCTAAATAACCAATAATCCCGCCCTAAATGACCAATAGCCCCGCCCTAAATGACCAATTCAGCTGCAGTGACACTAGAGTTTGAGCATGCGAAAAGGGGCGGGAACAAGAGGATTAGACATTAGAAAAAAGCAAGTGGTTGGTCCATGTTTTAAAATCCTGTCCAGAGAGGTCATGTTTTGATCTTCGATCGGTCTCACGGACTCATGTGATGCGATTTCGCAGGTCAGAGTTCACCAAGCTTGAACTTTCCAAGTAGCGAACTGCGAAACTTGATGACCAATAATCCCACCGTAAATGACCAATAGCCTCACCCTAAATGACCAATAATCCCACCCTAAATTACTGATAGCCCCGCCCTACGTGACAAACAATCCTGTCCTAAATGATCAATAGCTCCACCCTAAAATCGGACCATGTGCCTAGAAGTGAAGAAAAGTTGTTTGGAGGCGGAGAGAAGGTAATGGTATGTGATTAAAGATTATGAGGAACAGATACATTGTTTATAACAAGCACTAGTAAATAAGAAGTGTAAATTCTGATTTCATGCCATCTTTAAACTCAGCCCAGTGCTTGAAGTTTGGCTGGTTTTGGTGCTGTTGTGAAACATGAATCAGATGAGATTCTTTAAGAGCCGTGAATCCCCAAACGCAGAGCTCCCCTGAACGCACGCAGGAGAAGACGAGGCTCATCAAAGCCCGCCGGCGTGTGGGTTCACCGTTTGAAGCCACCAGAGAGATATTTCATGGTTTATCAGGAGTGGAGGTCTCTGAACCAGCTGAACAACAGCGCTCGGCCCTCCCCAGCTATTAACATCTCCATCACCTCTGAAATCAGTCCTAATTATCCCCGGCTATGATGAGCGCTAAAAAACGCTTTCTGCGAATCTTGCAGGCCCTAATTTGGAGTGGTGGGAGTTTAACGCACCTGCCATATTCCTGCTGACAGCGTGCTTTGAGCGAGGGGGTTGTTTTGTTGCGAACGCTCCAGAGAACTTTGAGACTTGCCAATACCGGCGCGGCCGCACCATGTGAAAATGTTGACTGCCGGATGATTGATGGTAGTTATTTGTGGCTTCCTAACCCTCATCCCTTCTCCAGCTCCTCTACCCATCCCTGGCTGCGGCGGGGAGGCAGGGAAAGGGTGATTAATAATGTGTAATGCCGTGTGAGCTGCTCTCCGTGACATTTGGAGAGGGTTTTCTCTGTCTGAACGCGGCCGATGGAGAGAGCGCTTCCCCAAAGCGCACCACCGACCCGCAGATCAGACGCTCATTATACGCTCGGACTCTGACCACAACAACCTGCATCTTTATAATAATATATGTTAATACCTTAAACTGTTGTGTTAAAGCACTTTCGAGACGGTACAAACGTGGCTGTATTCCACTTTTAAGTTGAATCAAATTAAAGGCAAGGCAAGTATTTATATAGCACGTTTCATACACAACAATTCAAAGTGCTTTACTGTACATAAACATAAAAGAGACTAGTATAAGAAAATAAAAACAACAAAGGATAAAAATGATTAGAAACAGATTAAAATGTGTTAAAACAGATTTTAAAGGAATAAAAAAGACATAACAGTGTCATCTATCTATTTAAACCTACTTATTAAACTTATTTAAAATATTGTATAACTTAAAAAAATCAAGTTGCAACCTGATTAGCGCATGCAGAAATAAGTTAACGTAATATAAAAACATGTTACTGCAAATAAAAAGAAATATTCTTAGTTTTTTGTCTTGTTTCCAGTCCAAATTTCTAAATATTCATAAATCAAGAAGCATTTTCTAGACGAGCTAAAAACTATTGTCTTCTTTGTCTTGTTACCCCATTGGCAGATTATTTAACTTGTTTTGAGGGGGGAAACTAACCTAATTTTGACATGTTATTTTTTTAAAACAAGATCATATTTTCGCTTGTCTAGGAAATGCTTCTTGATTTAAGACATTTTAGATACTTGGAGTAGAAACAAGACAAAAACTCTAAATAAGAAAGGCATTTTTTGCAGTGTACATATGTCTTTTTGATTATATACATTTTTACAATGCAATGTAAGTGAATTATACAGTAAATCTAAATGCAAATTTTTTGTAATATTAGTCCTTTCGGTAACACTTTATAATAACTACACACTATAAATCATTTACTAAGCATTAGCATCTAGTGAATTCATTATCTGTTAAGCATTAACTCTACATTAACAGACGTTAGTAAGCAGTTTATAACTGCAGCTACAAATGCTCTATTCTTGACTTACAACCACATTTATAATGTGCTTAATAATTGTACTTTCATACTTTGTTAATGATTTATTTTTCATTACTAAATTAAGTATTGCATTATTAACAAACCAGTTGTATTTAAGAGTAGTCGATGGTTTTAAATATAATTCAGAATGAGTTAGTAAATGATTAATAAACTATTGAAATCAACGTTTATATATCTTATTATTCAGGTATATATTATTGGTTATTATGTATGTTAATAAATGCTTTATTAACTCAACTTCATGCAGTTTTGTGACCTAATCTAAAGTGAGGACTATTTATGCTGTATAAATCCCTAATAAATGACAATTAAAGGCTTAGTATGAACAATAATCATTGCAATCTTCAATCTAAAAAGTAAAATTACTGTAAAGTTTAAACATTGCTGAATAACAGGAGTGTCAAAATACGACATAAAATTTGATAAAACAACAACAATATAACAATATAATAAGATGCAACGTTTAAACTGTACAGTAATTTTATTTTAGATAAGGTTGCAAAGAATATTTTTTTTGAAATACAGTTTTATTTGTGTATCTTCAAACGAATAGAAATTAATAATGTCGTTTATGTTCTGTTTTCCTGTTTAGAATTTAACTGAGCCTTTAATTTTTATATTTATTTATAAAGCATAAATAGTCCTGACTTTAGATTAGATCACAAAACTGGATGAAGTTGAGTTAATAAAGCATTTATTAACATACAAATTAACTATTAATAAATGCCTGAATAATAAGATTTATAAATGCTAATTTTAATAGTTTAATAATCATTTACTAACTCATTCTGAATGATATAAAAAAAAACACCAACTATGCTTAAATAACTGGTTTGTAAATAATGCAATGCTTAATTTAGTAATGAAAAGTAAATCATTAACAAAGTATGAAAGTACAATTATTAAGCACATTATAAATGTGGTTGTAGGTCAAGAATAGAGCATTTGTAGCTGCAATTTTAAACTGCTTACTAACGTCTGTTAATGTAGAGTTAATGATTAACAGATGATGAATTCACTAGATGCTAATGAATTAAATAAAAGTTAACAATTAGGTCAAATAAATAATTGATATTTGATATTTTTATTTAAAAGGATTATTAAGTGGTCCATAAATCTCAAATGTTTATGAAAACACCACAGTTTTATTCATAACTTTATTCTGCAGGTTTCTACCAAGGATTTTTTGTTCATAAACAATTTGGCTGATTATATACTAATACAATACTTACAAAAAATAACATAAACTGTCTTTATACTAACATATCAAATAAAAAAAATAAAACAAGAACTTCATCCAATGTTCAGATTTCTGTGCTAGATACAAGTTAGCGATTATTTATCATTCATTCATTTTCTTTTCGGCTAAGTCCCTTTATTAATCACGGGCCGCCGCAGCGGAATGAACCGCCAACTTATCCAGCATATGTTTTACGCAGCGAATACCCTTCCAGCCGCAACCCATCACTGTGAAACACCCATACACTCTTGCATTCACACACATACACTATGACCAATTTAGTTCATCAATTCCCTATAGCGCATGTGTTTGAACTGTGAGGGAAACCGGAGCACCCGGAGGAAACCCACACCGACACGGGGAGAACATGCAAACTCCACACAGAAATGCCAACTGACCCAGCTGGGGCTCGAACTAGCAACCTTCTTGCTGTAAGGCGATCGTACAACCCACTGCTCCACCGTGACGGCCCAAATTAGTGATTATTTAATGAAATAATAAAATAATGACTCATTTGTTTAATCAAACTTAACATTTTAGAAAACACCTAAATAAATTGACATTCTTAATGTTATAAATCGATTCTAGATCTATAGTGAGAGCTATACAGAGAGCTATAAAGACCCGTAGTCACGCCACCCCTGTGTAAAGTCTGGCCACGCCAGTATGATTTTGCTGTTGATATTATTAATTTAAATGTACTTGCGTAAATTCACAATATTCCAATAAATAAAAAATAGCATCCACTAAATTATTGTGGATTGATTGGTGCCACTGACGTAGCTGATTCGCTGCCCCTCCCCCTCTCTGATCATCATTGACAGCATGCACACATCTTCAATAGACAGCAATGACATTTTAATATTTAACTTAATGTATATCAATAGAAGAAGATATATTAATAATATTGTTGCTCAAAAAGGAATATGGATAAATGATATTATTAGGGTCTGTATAGTGAGTGTGTGTAAAGCCTTTTGTTTAGTTTGTCCATTTGTTTGTTTTATTAATTAATTAATCTTCATTAATTTTAGACATGGCATATGCTGTAGGCTGTACAATAAACGTATGTGAAAAATAAGTGAAAAGTTATATATATATATATATATATATATGTATATATATATATATATATATATATATATATATATATATATATATATATATATATATATATATATATATATATATATATATATATATATATATATAAAAGTGTTTTTGAACTAAATATTGATTTTTATTTGGTTTGCCCGTGTACTTGCTGAAATATTTCAAGGGGAAAAAATGCAATATTTTAAGAGTAATTAATTAAATTAATTAAAACCACATTATTTCATTCACCAGAAACAAAAATATAACATTACACTGAATTCATTTTTTTTGTGTGTGCCATCCCAAGATTTGGTGCGGTCTCTTCTGACCACCTCTAAGGAAATGTTCTGAGGGCCCCACTGTTCGGGTGGTTCGAAAGACCCACCCCCCCACTGATAAAGCTTCATAATTTGTCCTTTACATGTGCACATGTGCTCATTTGTCCTATTTTGACTGGTATGCCATCATAAATTGTGAAAATAACCCATCAAAGACTTTAAGACCAAGCTGACGCAAGTAAAGTCATCTTTCACTGACCTATACTGTATTTTACAAGTAACGTTTATTCTAAATCTTGGACCTTACTCTTGAAAGAAAAATATGACCAATAAAAAGGTGTGAAGCACCAAAAGTGAATCATATTAAATTATAATAATAATTTGGCTATTGTTATCCATGTATTTTCAAATGTACTTTATTTTACAAAAGGGGCTAGAAAAATCGCCAAGCTCTACATTGTTATTTTTATTATTATTATTATAGTTATTATTATTATAGTTATTATTATTATGTTTTAATTGTTCAGTATTCAAATGCACAAATTCTGACTGAGAAAAGTTGAATGTGCTGCTCAGTTTGTTATTTGCCTAATAAATGACAATAGGCTACAGCTTTTAATTTATAACTTTAACAGATTTTTTCTAATGATACATGAAGTAATAATTATGTAATTAAAAAAAAAAAAACTCTTCATATTTCTTTATTGTAAATCTTTAAGAATTTTTTTTTTAATACATCATATAATAATACATTTTATGATCACCATCCGACAAGCTAATCCAGCTAAAAATAATATATATATATTTCTAAAGCTTTTATTAATTTATCAACATTTAATATTATTATTATTATTATTATCATTATTATTATTATTATTATTATTTAATAGAACTGACCTGATGGTTTTTAATTAAGATTTTAAAAATACTGTAGCAAAAGTATTACTCACTTCATGCTTAAACTAAATATAAAATGTGACCATTTCATCAGATCCCATGTCATGTTTAAACTCTTAATCAAAGGAAAATTAATAAATTATATCACGCATACAGTAAACGGGCTATGTTTTTTCCCTCATGAGACCGTATTCTCACAACGCTTTATCTTTTCCTCCATTAATTAATATGTTTCAGTTCAACCCCACCCCCGCCCTATTGTCATTAATAACTGTAATCCGTCTCATTTGATTACTATTATGCTTTATAATATAATTCAGCACTTATTCAATACAATATAACAGATACTCTCATATGTGGATAATTAATAATATAACACAATGAGTTAATGGCATTAAATATATGGGATTAAATTATTATTATTTCATTTGGAAAAGCATTAAAAGTTATTATAATTTCACTTATTTTGTCCTAATATTTTATGACGAAACACATTTTTAAGAGGTTTATGTGCCTCTTTCATTGACTTTACATTAGTAGTAAATAAAAGATTAAATTGTGCTATACAGTTGAAGTCAGAATTATTAGCTCCCCTCTTTGAATTTTTTTTTCTTTTTTAAATATTTCCCAAATGATGTTTAACAGAGCAAGGAAATTTTCACAGTATGTCTGATAATATTTTTTCTTCTGGAAAAAAGTCTTATTTGTTTTATTTCGGCTAGAATAAAAGCAGTTTTTTAATTTTTAAAAAACTTTTTAAGGTCAAAATTATTAGCCCCTTTAAAGCTATATTTTTTGTTTGATAGTCTACAGAACAAAAAATCATTATGCAATAACTTGCCTAATTACCCTAACCTGCCTAGATAACCTAATTAACCTACTGTAGTTAAGCCTTTAAATGTCACTTTAAGCTGTGTAGAAGTGTCTTGAAAAATATCTAGTCAAATATTATTTACTGTCATCATGGCAAAGATAAAATAAATCAGTTATTAGAAATGAGTTATTAAAACTATTATGTTTAGAAATGTGTAATAAAAATCTGCTCTCCGTTAAACAGAAATTGGGGAAAAAATAAACAGGGGGGCTAATAATTCAGACTTCATCTATACATTTATACACTGTAAAAAATGCTGGGTTTCACACAAATCCATCATGCTGTCTTTACACAAATCGATTCAGCTAACTTCAGTTTTACAAATTTAAGCGGATTAAACATAAAAATATTAAGTTGTCTCCAAAAAAACTTGTGTGAATTTTGTTGATTTAGCTCATTTTCAATAGTTTAAACAAGCCGCAATAGTCATTTTTGAGTGTATGTTTATTATTTATATATTATTAATCATATGATTCTTTCTATATTGTATATAAAATATTACAACACGTTGATTTCTAAAAAAATTATTTTATTTCTTAATGAAACAGAATAATCAACACGAAAATAACGTAGACTTCAGTTTATCCAATGCAATCTCACGGCAATTTGATTTAGTGGCTAATTCGTATGAATTCGTACGATCTAATTCGTACAAATTAGTACGATTTGCTCATCACCCAATGACTAGGGATTGGGTTAGGTGCCACGCCTGCTTTTTAAAATCATACATTTTCGTACGACTGAACTCGTACGAATTTGTATAAGTTAGCCACTAAACTGACAAAACGTAAAATACTTACGTTTCCTCTTGAGATCAGGCTGGTTTATCATGTTACGAATTTGACTGATTAACAAAATGCTAAAATATCATTGAATGACTTTTACACTGTAAAACCCAACAGTAAATTTTGAGTGTAGTTAACTCAAACTTTACTGGAAATTAATTCTCAATAAATAACTCAGTGTTGCTGTTTGAAGGTGATGATACTGTTTGCGGAGTTGTTTAATGATTTAAGAGATTGAACGTGTTTTATTTCTTTTAATGATGTGACTGAGGTCGCTGTAGTTTTATGTGTCTCTTCAGTAGTTCTGCAGCAGGTGTTCGTCAATAATGCTCAATCAACACTTACTTAATCACTTAAATATCTCTTCAACTTAAATGAAGTAAGTTCAGAGTACTCATATAGATTAATTTTTGAACTCAAATGGTATGCAGCTATCGGTTTCCTCAAACAATTTGAGTTGCCTTAACTTATTGAGTGTTACAGTACTTCATTGGTTTGAGTTCTCTTAATTTATTGGGTTTTACTGTGCTCAAATTGTTTCGTGCACTCAAATGGATTAAGTTCACAGTACTCATATGGACTAGTTTTTGAACTTGTATGGTTGGTGGAAATTGGTTTCCTCAAATGATTTCAGTTGCCTTAACTTATAGGGTTTTACAGTACTCAATTCATTTGAGTTCTCTTAATTTATTGGGTTTTACTGTGCTCAAATTGCTTTGTGTACTCAAATGGATTAAGTTCACAGTACTCATATAGATTCGTTTTTCCAACTTGAATGGTTGGTAGCACTCAGTTTCCCCAAATGATTTGAGCTGCCTTAAATTATGGGGTTTTACAGTGCTCAAATTGTTTCATGTACTCGAATGGATTAAGCAGTACTCATTAGGAATTTTTTTTTAACTTAAATTATTTGTTGCAATCAGTTTCCCCAAATGGTTTGAGTTAGCTTAACTTATTGGGTTTTACAGTGTAAGATTGTCTCCGCCCACACGGCCTTGGTTACATCATCAGGCAAGGTCATTTGTTAGTAGAGAGTTTATGAAATTTTTAATTCTGAAAAAAGTATGCACCAATTAGGCATAAACCATAATATAAAATATTTATGGTTTGTTCTGTAGAGAATTGAAAACAAATATTGCTTATAGGGGCAAATATTATTGACCTTATACTGTAATATTGACCTTTTTTTATTTTTAATTAAAGCTGCTTTTCTTCTAGCCAAAATAAAACACATACAACTTTCTCAATACTGGGTTGCAGCTGGAAGGGCATTTGCTACGTAAAACATATGTTAGAATAGTTGGCAGGTAATTCCGCTGTGGTGACCTCTGAAATAAAGATCAAGTCGAAGAAAAATGAATGAATGGTTTGAATAGTATGTTGTGTATGCATGTTGTATTTAGTTTAGGGATGCCAAGGTACTGCTGGAGGTCCAGGTGATGGGTAAAATTTAGAAAAAACTAGCCATAACATGGCCTTTCAATACTGAACACAGTTTGATTCGTCTGTTTTGAATAGTATATTGCACATGCATGTTGTATATAGTGCTGGGATGCCAAGATACTGCTGGATGTTCAGGTCATGGGTAAATTTTGAATAAAATTAGGCCTATCATGATCTTTTATCATCATCAGCTTTTCTTCTAGCCAAAATAAAACAAATACGACTTTCTCCAGAAGAAAAGAATATTTTAGGAAATACTGTGAAAAATTCCTTGCTCTGTTAAACATCATTTGGGAAATATTTGAAAAAAATAATTTGGATTCAACTGTAGATACAAACACAATGCTTTTGAGAGTTATTTAAATTAAGGGCAGATCTGCAATGAATGTACAGCATATATCAAAATGCAGAAGGACAAGACAGACAGAGCGTTTGAGATGTGGAGGGAGAGTGTGTTTCATTAAATGGTCAATATATCTTGTGTTTTCTGGATCATTTAAGCCACATTACAGTGCAGTGAAACTCTTTTAATTTCTAAAGTGCCTTTCAACGGCTTTACCTTCAGGCTGGAGGAGAAAACAGCAGCTGGAGCCAGAGAAGCGCACCGGACGTATTCACCTACACACACACACATACACACACTCGCACATGTAAAACCACATTACATGTGAACAAAAAAACACAAAGACATTTCACAAAAATTATCTATAATTATCAAATAATTGTAGATGTGGATGTGACTACTAAAATGATCCCTATCATGGCTTTTCAATGGTGAACATAGTTTGATTTGTCTGGTTTGAATGGTATATAGCGTACAGTATGCATGTTGTATATAGTGTCGGGATGTCAAGGTACAGCTGGAGGTTCAGGTGATGAGTAAAGGGTAAAATTTGGATAAAATTAGTCCTGCCTTTTAATACTGAACAGTTTAATTTGTATGGTTTAAATAGTTTATTGCATATGCATGTTGTATATAGTGCTGGGATGACAAGGTACTGCTGGAGGTACAGGTGATGGGTAAAATTTTGATATATTAGCCCTATTATGGATTTTCAATACTGAACATAGTTTGATTTATTTGGTTTGAATAGTATATAGTGTATGCATGTTGTATACTAAATTGGCTGTAGGGTATACTGTAAGTGTGTATTGGTGTTTCCCAATACTGGGTTGCAGCTGGAAGGGCATCTGCTACGTAAAACATATGTTAGAATAGTTGGCGGTTCATTCCGCTGTGGTGACCTCTGAAATAGAGACTAAGTCGAAGGAAAATGAATAAATGGTTTGAATAGTATATTGTGTATGCATGTTGTATATAGTTTTTGTGATGCCAAGGTGCTGCTGGAAGTCCAGGTGATGGGTAAAATTTGGATAAAACTAGCCGTAACATGGCCTTTCAATACTGAACACAGTTTGATTTGTCTGTTTTGAATAGTATATTGCATATGTATGATGTATATTGTGCTGGGATGCCAAGGTACTGCTGGAGTTTCAGGTGATAGGTAAAATTTGGATAAAATTAGCCCTATTATGGATTTTCAATACTGAACATAGTTTGATTTAATTGGTTTGAACAGTACATTGCGTATGCATGTTGTATATAGTGTTGGGATGCCAAGGTATTGCTGGAGGTTCAGGATATTGGTAAAAATTTGGATAAAACTAGCAATAACATGCACTTTCAATACTGAACACAGTTTGATTTATCTATTTTGATTAGTATATATTGCATATGTATGATGTATATTGTGCTGGGATGCCAAGGTACTGCTGGAGGTTCAGGTGATAGGTAAAATTTGGATAAAATTAGCCCTATTATGGATTTTCAATACTGAACATAGTTTGATTTAATTGGTTTGAACAGTACATTGCGTATGCATGTTGTATATAGTGTTGGGATGCCAAGGTATTGCTGGAGGTTCAGGATATTGGTAAAAATTTGGATAAAACTAGCAATAACATGCACTTTCAATAGTTAACACAGTTTGATTTATCTATTTTGATTAGTATATTGCATATGTATGATGTATATTGTGCTGGGATGCCAAGGTACTGCTGGAGGTTCAGGTGATAGGTAAAATTTGGATAAAATTAGCCCTATTATGGATTTTCAATACTGAACATAGTTTGATTTAATTGGTTTGAACAGTACATTGCGTATGCATGTTGTATATAGTGTTGGGATGCCAAGGTTTGCTGGAATTTATATAAAACTAACAATAAGATGCACTTTCAATAGTTAACACAGTTTAATTTATCTATTTTGATTAGTACATTGCATATGTATGTTGTATATAGTGCTGGGATGGCAAGGTACTGGTAAAGATTCAGATGATGGGTAAAATTTGGATAAAATTACACCTATTATGGACTTTTAATACAGAACACAGTTTGATTTCTTTAGTTTGAATAGTATATTGTTTATGCATGTTGTATATAGTTTTGGGATGCCAAGGTGCTGCTGGAGGTTTAGGCGAAGGGTAAAATTTTTATAAAATTAGCCCTATCATGGTCTTTCAATACTGAACATAGTTTGATTTGTCTGGTTTGAATAGTATCTTGTATATGCATGTTGTATATAATGCTTGGATGCCAAGGTACTTCAGGAGGTTCAGGTGAAGGGTAAAATTCTGCTGAAATTAGCCCTATTGTGGCCTTTCAATATTGAACGTAGTTTGATTTGTCTGGTTTGAATAGTATAAAGTGTATGCATGTTGTATATAGTGCTGGGATGCCAAGGAATAGCTGGAGGTTTAGGCAATGAGTACAATTCTGACAGGGCACAGGAGTAAATAGATTTTTAAGGAGGGTTGCACTCAATCTAGAACGAAAAGGTTTGAGAAATCATCAAATGACAAGTGAGGGTGTACAGAAAAGGGACAGATGGGGTGTGTCTTTGATGGGTAATACATAAAAAATGAAGCTCTTTCTGGGACATTTAGTTCAGAGTGTGAGCACCGCAGGAAATTTAATACATCAGTGTTTCATGTGACAGAATAAAAGAAACAGCCTATAAGCCCTTTAATATCTCAGCTGTTTCTCCTGTATAAAACTGATCGTTAATGGTTTTGAAGGCTCCGGCTTCTCCGGGAAAAAAGAAGACTTGAGTAATCTCACATGAATCTTAGGAAACATCTCAAGTATTTTTCATCAAATTCTTCAAACACAGAAAAATCTGAGCTGCTATCCACATTGATTTTACAGCTCAACTATCAGTACGTCAACTGCTTGTGCTTTTCTTCAAAGATTAAGAAGCACACACCGAGTTTTAACCCACATGAAGTCTTGATCTTTGAAAGACCACCACCTGCAGAATAAAGTGTAAATTATTTAATATATTAATATTTCATATTTAGATATCCAAAACTTTTTATGGTTATAAACATACATTTTCCATTAAACTATATTATATGTAGAATATTAATTTATTTTATTAATTTCACTTTATTCCCTGGTCTGTTGAAATTCTAGATTCTGGTGGCTGGAAGGTGTGCAATAAAATAATTTAATGAACCAGGAACCAATGGAAAGATCCAACTCACAAATATGCTCAAAAATATTTGTGATAGGGTAGCTAACATGTGTTACTATGAGCTATTAGATTTGCCTGAGTCATTTACAAGATCTCTCTCTCTCTCTCTCTCTCTCTCTCTCTCTCTTTCTCTTTTGCAAGTGTTTTCTGACACTGCCTGTGATCGATTCAAAGTTGGGATATATAATGAAACTGTAAATGTTGAAACTTAAGCATTAAATAATTTGCTCTAGATTTGTAGTAAAAGTGTCACACATTCCACAACATTCTCAATGCCCGGTGGAAATTCACCTCTATTCATACATTTGCATTGATTTTGTATGTAATCTACTTATGTTACTTGGATCTGGAGCAAATCCAGCATGACATGTTACTTTTTGCAGTAACTATTAATACAAGATACAGATTTCTGTAATAATATTTCAGTTACAACACATAAAATAGGTTGTCATGGTTTTTTTGTTCCCTCAATGACTACTGAGGTTGCATAATTTGCAATTATGTGGGGTAAATGGAAGATTTAATAACATACAATGATACCAAGAATAATAAGAACATTAATAACATTACTACAGAAAGGAGTCATTAGTATTAAACCAACCCAGGCTCATTATTAATATGTACCCCTACATACAGTTAGGTCCATAAATACTGAGACATCGACACAATTCTAACATTTTTGGCTCTATACACCAACACAATGGATTTGAAATGAAACACACAAGATGTGCTTTACTGCAGACTGTCAGCTTTCATTTGAGAGACAACAGTTTGCATATGTGTCTTCAGTTCCTGCTTGGTCTTGGGGCATTTTCCTGTCGGTTTTGTCTTCAGCAAGTGAAATGCGTGCTCAATCGGGTTCAGATCAGGTGATTGACTTGAAACACATCTTGTTCATTTCATTTCAAATCCATTGTGTTGGTGTATAGAGCTAAAAATGTTAGAATTGTGTCGATGTCCCTATATTTATGGACCTAACTGTACATTTCTGGACAGCGCCAAATACGTCCCAGGAGGTAAGTTTTTTTGCAGTTTTTATTTTGGCGAATCCATCAGAGGCCGCTATGAATGCTTTTTTGAGTCTTAAATTTCTCTCGCGGGTGCCATTCGCACCTGCTCTTTTCACGTAAATCCACCAGAGACTGCTGTCGACTGACTGACTGACCCATCCTCTTCCTTTCCTAAACCCAACCAATAGTGTTTTCAAAAGCACAGATTGACCCGATCACCCACTTCCCTAAACCCAACCGACAGTGTTTTCAAAAGCAATCCAGAAAAGAAAAGCCCTCATGGCCGCCCGATTTTTACTACATTTTCAGATCTTACCATGTTCTCACTTTGTTATCTATTTGTTTATTTTACTTTTTGCCTTTTTGGAACCATTCTTCACCAGACTTGAACCCTGCTGTCGCCGTCAATTCCTCTCTGTGTCGCAAGTTAATCGATGTACACGGTAAGCTACTGGGCAAACTGGTAATAGTGGAAAAGCCGTCAACATCAAGGTAAGCAGTCTGTTGGTAGCACAAAAAAAACAAGCTGTCACCGCCTTGTAGCTTTCGTTTTAAAAATGAAATGCAGCCATATGTAGCATACACAATTCGCGCTCTCCAGAAATGTATACAGTGGTACGTATTCACAATAAGCCTGGGTTACAGTGAATTACTTTATAAAATAAATAAAATAAATCACACTTTCTTTCTAAACTTGACTGAAATATTGGTCAAATATTCCATTATAAAAAACAAGAAAAGAAAAAATTAAAAATGTTCTGAGTTTATAGCCACTTTTTCCTGTTAATTATATTTGTTTGCCACATAAATTATTCATTCGTTTTCTTTTCGGCTTAGTCTCTTTATTAATCAGGGGTGCCCACAGCGAAATGAACCGCCAACATATCCAGCACATGTTTTACGCAGCGGATCCCCTTCTAGCTGCAACCCATCACTGGGAAACACCCATATACACTCATACACTACAGACAATTTTAGCATACCCAATTCACCTGTACCGCATGTCTTTGAACTGTGGGGGAAACCCACACCAACACGGGGAGAACATGCAAACTCCACACAGAAATGCCAACTGACCCATCTGAGGCTCAAACCAGTGACCTTCTTGCTGTGAGGTGCCACCGCTACCCACTGTGCCACCGACACATTAATTAAATGGCAAAAAATTATAAAGTATTTAATTATAGTAACTTTATTGCACTACAATTAGTAATAAATTAATCTTTCACATCTTACATATTTATCAGGCAAAACTGCATAATAAAAAACAATAAAATAGCAACTACCCCAAACTACCAGCGTTTTTCATTGTTTTATGCAAAGCAAAGCAAAGCATCAGTGTCCATGAATGCTAATGCTTTCTTCAGATATTTCCCTCTAAAAACACCAATTTGGGCTGCAACTTATTGGGTAAAGAATAGAGAAAAGCAAAATCATCCATCATGATGCATAAAAACAGCCTGCAGCGCAGAAACTGCAGCCAGGCAGAGGGAAATATTTGCACAGGCCCGCTGGGCCTCTTCGCATGTAACAAGCAAAAAAACATAAATGTTTCAAAAATGTTCTCTTTTTATTAGATGAATTGCACCATTAAATAACATTATACAATGTGAAAATGCACCATTAATTTCCCCCAAAACAGACATAAATATGAGGCGGCGGCTGGTATCTGGTGTCTCAATCTTCAGCGAGTCCCACAGGGCCACATTTCAGAGCCATTCTATCCCATTATGCAAATGGACACAATTGAGGAGAGGAAGATCTATAAAGGCGTGTTTGGGGCTCATCACTTTGAAATGTGAAAATAAATGACTTTCTAATTGTTTGGCCTGAAACAGAGAAACGGACTAATCGAGCAAGCAGCCCAGCGGTGGCCATCACCGAATATTCGCTGGCCAGAACATTAGAGGAGAAAAATAACGTGCGATAATCAATTACAGGCCATCGGAGCACGACAAGGGACACGACGTCTATGAGCTTTACTAAAAAAGAACTTATGTTAAAGGGATAGTTCACCCAAAAATGAAAATTGACTCACTCTTTAGTCAAGTGAATGGAGCAGGGTTCCCACTCCAAGCCAAACGTGAAATTCTCTGACTGAAAAAAAAAATTTAATGAGCTATACTGTAAAAAAAAAAAATGTAGGTTTCCACATATTCCATCGAGTCGTCCCAACACAAACCTATTAGGTTATATTAATAGTTTTTACAAAATTAAGTTGATTGACCATAAAACAATTATTGTGTTAAGTAAAGTCTCCCCCCCCCCAAAAAAAAAAAACATTATAATTGTGTTGTTTCAACTCATTTTAATTAAGTAGTTTGAACAAGCAGCAAAAGTCATTTTTTGACTCTGAACACTGTAAAAAATGCTGAAAAAAAGGCAAAACTTAACAGTCGTTAGCAGGGCCGGAGTGGCACTCCTTTTCAGCCCTGGAGTTTCAAGCCTTACACCGGCCCACTTCAGTTCACAACTGACTATATCAAAATAATGTAATTTCCAATTCAGTACTTTACAGTGAAGATTTATTTGAACAGTTAACACAATGTAAAGATTAACAGTAAAAGAATCTATGTTCTGAAAGAGTTAGTGCTCATAAATATCCAAACCCTGAAATTAAAACATATCAAATAAATACAAATATATATTAAGCTATAAGTATAAAGTAAAGATTAAAATTAAATGTATTGAATTTTCTAATGACAGTATCACGTCTTTTTCAAGGAAACAGCTGCTTTATAATGTCAAATATGTTTTATAAATATGAGAACATTAAAGAGTAGCAAAATCTCCAACACTATTCTTTAAAACACCACAATGTCCTTTTCTGCAATATCTGAATATATTCATCCATTCATTTTCCCTTTATTATTCTGGGGTCGCCACCGCGGAATGAACCACCGACTTATCCAGAATATGTTTTACGCAGCAGATGCCCTTCCAGCTGCAACCCATCACTGGGAAACATCCACTCATTCACACACATACACTACAGACAATAATACCCAATTCACCTATGGCCCGTTTCCACTGAGTGGTACGGTACGGTACGGTTCGATTTTCCATTTGATTGGCCGTTTCCACTGTCAAAAGGCGTACCGAACCATCCCAAACCACTTTTTTGGCACCCTTTCGAAAGGGTACCAAACACGAGAAAGGGTACCAAAAGGTGGAGCTACACGCGCAGCTGAATGCTGATTGGTTACAGAGATACGTCACGAGCTCGTGGAGCTAGCCAGAATCAAAACAATGGAACCGCCATGTTTTAAAATACACAGCCGAGACATTATCGTAATACTTTATGCTTATAAAAATGAGCCATGGTTGACCTGAGCTCAAACAAACCTTGCCGTCGACTTGATGAACAGCCACAAAGCCAAGAAGAACAAATTCTGCCATGTCCTGTTGTTTTACGAGCTCGTCTAACAGTGTGAGCGGTTTTACTTTGTCCAGAGAGTCTATATTTGAAATAACGAACTTTTTGAGCTCATATTTTTAACGTGCACATGATCACTGAAGCGCTCAGATATCCGATCCATTCAGATGTGGACAAACGCGAGAGTGAAGAGCGAAAAAACAAAGGAGAAGCCTGACAAAACAGCAGCAAATGATGCTTCTGCAACCTAAAACATCAACAAACGGCCATGTTTAACTATTATCATCACCTTTTGGACTATTATGAACTCGGAATGACAGAATTAATCTCTAACAGAGGTTACATGTGCTGGTAAAGATTACAGACACAGATGAGAGGTTTGCACTAACTGTGGGCTATATTTCGTGTTGTTTTTTGAACCCAAATAAAGACTAAATGTCTGCTGTGTGTAGTTTTTCTGTAATTGGTGACATTTCGGAGACTGTAAGGGTCTGTATGTGTTCATATATGTTGCATTTATTTATTTATTTTATGTAAATGCAGACGTTACAGTAGGCTGTTTCACACTATCATTGATCTACAGTTATAATCGAATCATGTTCATAGAAAGGTTTTAATACCCCGCAGACACTCTGTTTTTAAGGTAAGTGGTTACAAACAATTTATATGGGCTGAATTTAAACAAACAAATGAAATGTAGTAATGTTCAGCTTAATTTGTTTGCTTATATTCGGCCCATATAAATTGTTTGCAACCACTTACGTTAAAATAATTTAGTAAATTCAATAAATATTTTTTCAGTGTAGTTACAAAAATAAAGAAAGAAAGATCGTCAGTCAAACTGGTTCAGAACAATGGTAAATAAATGACAGAATGTTCATTTTTAGGTGAATAATCCCTTTAATTTTGGAAAACTGATTGAAGCTGATTTGTAAATAAGGGTTGGCACGTTAACAGACCTACCGTAAAAACAACAACAACAAGAATCCTCCTTTCCAATCTGCGTCCCAAGGCAACCCCTAACCTTTCCACACGCCGCATGACGAATGAATCCGAAAGGTTTACCAATTCATCAATGCAGATCTGTTTCTGAATTTCATTTCTCTTTCACTGGCGGCGCGCAAACGGCTAATTAATCCACGTTCTTGTGTCGTGTTTGTTGTTTATTTTTACTACTGAACGGAGAAGGAGCCGGGCCCTCTTTCTTTTTTTTTTTCTCTTTCACTCCACGGCAACAGCAGGGGAAGGTGATTAATTTTAATACAGTGGGAGGAGATTTTGACCCTAAACAGGAAAGTCTTGTTGAGCTTCTGATTTATTTTTGGAAGGTGACAATGGCATTAATTACGCCGCCGCAGGTGTAGGCCCTAATTTTTCTTCCCCAGCCCAGCCTCCGCGTTCAGGACGTGACAACAGCGAGCAACAACAGCAGCGGGACGCTAACATTTCGCCGGCGGGGTAAGTCAGACCCTCTGCAGATTTCTGGGTGGCTGTAGAGATTCCTGTCGGCAAAAGATTACACTTCAGCGAGGCGTACGACAGATTAAAACGTCTTGTTGCGATTATTTGCTGAAGCTTTTATCATTGTATAGGATATTATATACAGTTGAAGACAGAATTATTAGCCCTCCTGAATTATTGTGTATTTTTCCCCCCAATTTCTTTTTAACAGAGAGAACACATTTCTAAACAATAGTTTTAATAGCTAATGTCATAATAACTGATTTCTTTTATCTTTGTCATGATGACAGCAGATATTATTTGACTAGATATTTTTCAAGACGCTAGTATTCAGCTTAAAGTGACATTTAAAGGCTTAACCAGGTTAATTAGGTTAAATTCAGGGTAATTAGGCAAATCATTGTAAAATGATATCATGTAATGATGATTTTGTTTAGTTAATTACAGTTTATTGAAACAAAAATGAGATTTTTTGTTCTTAACTACTGAGTGGTCGTCTAACTCAGTGGTTCTCAAAGTGGGGGTCGGGACCCCCCGAGGGGTCGCGAGACAATAAAGGGGGGGTCGCCTGGTGATTTCCAAAAATCTATTTATTTTTATTAAACCATAATAATTATCATATTTTATCCATAACCTATTG
The DNA here is from genome assembly GCA_903798195.1 of Danio kyathit. Lineage (NCBI taxonomy): Eukaryota > Metazoa > Chordata > Actinopteri > Cypriniformes > Danionidae > Danio > Danio kyathit. The sequence continues at coordinate 4,382,016 of LR812541.1, read as the reverse complement.
AAGAGAAAAAAATTGTCGTTTATAGTTAGGCCTACTATATAGTTACTATAGTAGCTTATAGTTACTAGTTCTATTGGATTGCGACCCCTGGGCTAATTACATTATATTAAAGACACAGCATTAGCGTCAGATGCAGCAGATTGATTTTTAACACCAGGTTAAACTTTCAGGCACATTTACAGCACTGGCATACATTAAAAAAAATTAAACGAAGAATAGACTTGGGTCTATTGGTGTGTGTGCGCCATTGCATGCAAGGCTTCTGTATTTATAGCAACCTCAGAGGATATTGGGGGTCGCGAGTTACTGGCATTGTTATTTTGGGGGTCGCGGGCTGAAAAGTTTGGGAACCTTTGGTCTAACTAATGATGTAGTGTGATTGACTGTGGGATAAAACGGTGGAGTAAGAGGATTGTGTCACGCACTGAGGTAGGTATTGTGCTGAAATGTCTGTGTTTTGTATCCCCTAAGAATATAAAATAAAGCTATATAAAGTAATTATTTAATGAGTGCAAATCATGACCTTCTGAATAATATTAGTAACTAGATTAACGCAAAAAAATCTTTTAAACCAGTGCAAACTTAATTTCTGTAGACAATTGAAAACAAATATTGCTTAAGGGGGCCAATAATATTGACCTTAAAATGGTTTAAAAAAAAATTAAAAACTGCTTTTTTTCTAGCCAAAATAAAACAAATAAGACTTTTTCCAGAAGAAAAAATATTATAGGAAATACTGTGAAAAATTCCTTGCTCTGTTAAACATCATTTGGGAAATATCTGAAAAAGAATAAAAATTCACAGGAGGGTGAATAATTTTGGCTTCAACTGTCCGATATTTTGACTTAAGCTGTAAAAAAGGTGACTTTAACAGGTTTGACAAAATAGTGTATCGCTTTATTGTATATGCATGTTCAAAAATAAATGTTTCGATCAAATTAATTTGCCAAAGAATGCTAAAGACCAATAGGTAGGCCCACACGGAATCTGCATGCGCAGAATTCCGCAGATTTTTAGCCCATCATTAAATGTTTATTTACTTGAGTAAATGTGTGTAAATCTAAATTTATTCAGTTTTTATATTAATTTCAGTAATATTATTGACTAATATGAAAATGTTCATCTGATTTATGTACAATGCAGTTTGTACAGTAATATTTTCTGTCTTTTAGTAGATATATTATATGAGAGACTTGCTTTGTTTACAAAATAAAGCGAATCTAATTGGACTTGCATTTTAAACATTAAATAAAAGTTAAGAAGGTATTATTTTCTATTTTACATATTAAGGTTTTAGTTATGAGATTCCCAAAATAAAAATCTGCAGATTTTTACCAAAATTCTCCGCAGAAATTGCAAAAAACGTCCGCAGATTCTGTCTGGCCCTACCAATAGGTCACCGTTTACAGTGAAGTTGTATTACTTAATGTTAATTAAAGCCTTAAAATCAACAGTGAGAAAAGGACAGATTTATTAAAAATGACTATGTTAATTCATTCATTCACTTTCCTTCAGCTTAATCCCTTATTTATTAGGGGTCGCCACAGCGGAATGAACCACCAACTATTCCAGCATATGTTTTACGCAGCGGAGGCTCTTCCAGCTGCAACCCAGTACTGAGAAACAATGTTAAAGCTTTCATATTTATTTTAAGTACAGTACAGTCAATCAATCATTTCTTAAAGTGTAGTTTTTTTTTATCGTGACTAGTTCAATTAATTAACTATCTGAGCCTTATTGCACAGTGTTAATAAACACTATCCCTTTAAATAGAGATAGAGAATTTTAATCAATGTTTCAGCATGAAGTATGTCAGATTAACATGAAAAAGTTGTTGCAAATTAAGACTCCAAGCATTCGGCACTGTTATGATCACCACTGCAAATACAGTTGAAGTCAGAATTATTAAACCCCCCTTTGAATTTTTTTTCTTTTTTTAAATATTTCCCAAATGATGTTTAACAGAGCAAGGAAATTTTCACAGTATGTCTGATAATATTTTTTCTTCTGGAGAAAGTTTTATTTGTTTTATTTCGGCTAGAATAAAAGCAGTTTTTAATTTTTTTGATGTCAAAATTATTAGCATGTTTAAGCTATATTTTTTTCGATTGTTTACAGAACACACCATCATTATACAATAACTTGCCTAATTACCCTAACCTCCCTAGTTAACCTAATTAACATAGTTAAGCCTTTATATGTCACTTTAAGCTGTATAGAAGTGTCTTGAAAAATATCTAGTTAAATATTATTTATTGTCATCATGGCAAAAATAAAATAAATCAGTTATTAGAAATGAGTTATTAAAATTATTGTGTTTTGAAATGTGTTCAAAAAAATCTTCTCTCCGTTAAACAAAAATTTTGGAAAAAATAAACATATACCTAATAATTCTGACTTCAACTATATGTCAGTTTAATGTGAAAATGTTCATTCTAATTAACCACTTCAGACTCCAAGCATTCGGCGCTGTTATGAAAATCACTGCAAAAACAATCAAAATATTCATTAAAAAACACTAAAAAAAGTTGTAATAATTATTCACCTTATGATCATGATATCAATATAACACATGTTCACTGTCACATTATATTGAATTATTGAATATCATCATATGTCTTCAACTTTAAAGAGCAGCTGTTCAATAGTTAACATCAAATCTTTAGCGGTTTATCTAGACGTGAGTTTCCACACAAACAAGAGCAAGCTAAAAATGACGCGCGGAGGTCTCTCGGGAAGACTTGCGGAGTGACTCATGTGAATAAGCAAATCTATTTTTGGACAAGTTCATCAAAAGCGAACCTCCATTTGTTACAGCCAAGCGATCAGATTTTGCCTGGTTTGCACGACCCAGATAGCTGTGCTGGTACATGCCATAACTAACCTATTTCTGGCTGCGTGAAGCATCTTTCTTCTTTGACAGGTATTCAGTAGTAGGTCTTTTTTAGAAATCGCTCTCTTTTTTTTTGTTTTGTTTTACGTCACAGCTTGTGATTTTCCAGGAGGTCCTGCGTCAGCCGAGCGTTCAGATGAATAGCCGCTCTCCAACATCGCTCAATTATCTAGATTAATTGAATCACGAAAAGAACCGAGACGTTCACAAATGAAGCCATTCTGTGGAAAAAATGCTTTCAGCAAACACCCGTTCAGGTAAGACAGAGTTCACATCCCAGCAGTGTTGTGAGGTAACCAATTACAAATAATTCATCAGGTGAAATTGTATTCACATCGCAATATATATCGCAGAAATACAAAATATCGCATTGTCAGATTTTTCCAATATCATGCGGCCCTAGTTTAGATGATGATAAAAACGAAAATCAAGTCTACTGTATGTTAACTGAAGTCACCAAATGTCCTTAAACAATCACTAAACGTACTACAGAATGTTACGTTTTCACACAAACTACTGCATGTATTCTATCAGTGCTGCAGAAGCTGGGTTTGTGGCGCCACCTTCTGGACACTTGTAGCTTGTTACTCGGGGTCAAATTACAGCAAAAATACTGTATTTACGTTTACAGCACCATTGTCTTGCTGTATATGTTTTTACAGTATTGTATATCTTTACTGTATAATATACAATGATTTTCACAGTCCAACTTTAAAATACAGTAACTAGTGTATAACTGTCCTACAGTAAAATACAGCTCATATTACTATTCAGTTTGCCAGTAACTTACTGTAATTGAAATACAGCAAAAATACTGCATTTACGTTTACAGCACCATTGTCTTGCTGTATAAGTATTTACAGTATTGCATATCTTTACTGTAAAATATACAGTAATTTTCACAATGCAACTTTAAAATACAGTAACATACTGCATAACTGCCCTACGGTAAAACACAGCTCATATTACTATTCAGTTTGCCAGTAACTTACTGTAAATCAATTACAGCAAAAAATACTGTATTTAGGTTAACAGCACCATTGTTTTACTGTATATGTATTTACAGTATTGTATTTCTTTACTGTAAAATATACAGTCATTTTCTCAATGCAACTTTAAAATACAGTAACATACCACATAACTGCCTACAGTAAAATACAGCTCATATTGCTATTCAGTTTGCCAGTAAGTTACTATAAATCAATTACAATAAAAATACTGTATTTAGGTTAACAGCACCATTGTCTTGCTGTATATGTATTTACAGTATTGTATATCTTTACTGTAAAATATACAGTAATTTTCTCAATGCAACTTTAAAATACAGTAACATACCACATAACTGCCCTACAGTAAAATACAGCTCAGATTACTATTAAGCTTGCCAGTAAGTTACTGCAATTCAATTACAGCAAAAATACTGTATTTACGTTTACAGCACCATTTACCTTGCTGTGTATGTATTTACAATACTGTATATCTTTACTGTAAAATATAGGGTAATTTTCATAATGCAACTTTAAAATACAGTAACATACCACATAACTGCCTACAGTAAAATACAGCGCAGATTACTATTCAGTTTGCCAGTAACTTACTGTAAATCAATTACAGCAAAAATACTGTATTTACGTTTACTGCGCCATTTATCTTGCTGTGTATGTATTTACAGTATTGTATATCTTTACTGTAAAATATACAGTGATTTTCACAATGCAACTTTAAAATACAGTAACATACTGCATAACTGCCTACAGTAAAACACAGCTCATATTACTATTCAGTTTGCCAGTAACTTACTGTAAAACAATTACAACATACTGTATTTACGTTTACAGCACCATTTATCTTGCTGTGTATGTATTTACACTATTGTATATCTTTACTGTAAATAATACAGTGATTTTCACAATACAACTTTAAAATACAGTAACATACCGCTTAACTGTCCTACATTAAAATACAGTTCATATTACAGTTAAATACTGTGTAATTTACAAAAATCGTTAACAGTGTAGGTTACACAGTTTTCCCTCCACATGTAAACACATGAACCTGCTTTCTGTCTGATTATTATAGGTGCATATATTAATGTGTTCTCACATTAAATTTATTCTCACATTTTAAATGGCAAATAATTTAACTTAGACTTAGATTTAACTTAACACCCTTAAAAGAAAACGCCACTGATGTAGGCTACATATTTAAATAGCATGTTTTCAAAGTGTAATGCTCACTACTCTTGATTACTTCTTGAAGAGCTATACTTATACTTTTAGCTAGAGGTGTGAACCTACACAGGTCTCACGGTTCGGTTCGGTTACGATTATCATGCCATCGATTCGGTTCAATTCGATATCTCGGTGCATCACGGTGCATCGACGATGCTTTCCATACACAGTTTTATAATTTCTTCACAGCACAACAATTCTTGTTTTAAAATGTATATATATATATATATTTATATACTATTTGTAAAACAATTTTGTCCTTTAATACAAACAGTCAGATATATAAACTGAACCTTTAAACAACACGAGCATTTATAGACAATTTTGAGGGATGTAAACAAAAACAATGGTCCTAACGTATTTCCTGTTTTACATTTTTAATTTCCCTTGCTTCTGAGAATCCAAAAAGGTCCACATATTGATATGTTATGTGTTATGACGGCTGATTTAAAATCAAGTTATGATTGAATTGTCTCTTGTTACAGTTAGGAAATAGTTTAATGTCAAGCAGGAAATGTTCATGGGCCAATGACATGACCACATTGAAATAGTCTATAGCAAATAAACAAATATAAATATCCCGCTCGCTTTCTGAGCCTTGTCTACCAAGTTATTTCTTACACCTCTTTGATTGGTCACGCGCTCAACAAAAAGGGCTGCGATTGGCTCTTACACGTTGGCGCTCTACACAGATGCACTGATGGGCCACAGTGAGAGAGAGAGAAATGGAGATTACTTTCATTCTCTTAATCGCCGTGAAATAGGGGCTTTTGCTGTAAGTGTCAGTGAAACACAGTCCAGCAAACACACACGCAGTGAAATTGTGCACAGTTTCGGAGTTTTTCGTAGTTAGAGCGTTGTAAATACTCGCGCTCGCGGCTCGCCTCCCTTGCCATAGTAAGCTGCGGTGACATAGCGCATGTGAGATAAATGACGTCAGTACATAATAACCGGTTATGATTATCTATGAACCGATACCGAATTGTCCGCGTCTGCATTGCGGTGCACCGAAGAAACGATTAATTTTGACACCCCTACTTTTAGCACCCATATTTGAGTAGTATTTACAACATACTTTTACTCTACTTTTATTTGAGTGGCATTTTTCTGTACTCCTTTCAACACTGCACACTGTAAAAAATGCTGGATTCCACACAATTTCTTCATCTTTTGACAACACAAATCAATTAACGTAATAGTTTTTACAAAGTTAAGTGGATTGAACGTAAAACAATAAAACAGCAAAGTTTTCCCTGAAAAAAAACTAAAGAAACTTGTTGTTTCAACTCATTTTAAATAAGCAGCAAATGTCTTTTTATTTGAGTGCATCTGAGCCTTACTGAACTTTGCATCGCACACTAAAGTTGTTGATGTTGCGTACACCATGCAGTACAGCAAATGCTGCCGCTTTTATGTTGAAGCATTGTTTAAGAGAGTTTGTTTGTTTTCTACGAGTGAAACATTTATCTGAGGGCAGGGAATTGATTCTTGTGTCTGACAGACAGGCAGACGAGAGGAAAACAGGCCGTGTCAAGGGTAGACGGAGAACAGCCTTGACTGAGGAAACCAGAGCACATTTATCCTGCTATGATTGAGCTAAGACTGCGTGACGCCAACGTTCGCCTCGTACAGTAAATCATTCACACACCGACAGTGTCATCTCTATGAACTCATGGCACAACAGTGAAGATCCGAGTCTACAAAACAGCCGTTCAGAGGAAGAAATACAGCCACTTGTAGAAATAGTTCGGTTTTCCCATTACATCTACACACCCTGATGTCCTGTTCATACTCTGTAAAAAATGTATGACAAGAGCATCAAGACGACACATATTTTTAGGTTGCTTTAACTTGTTTTTACTAAGTTAATCAGGTTCCAACTAATGTTTTCGTTTAAGTTCAAAGTGTAGGCGGCATGGTGGCTCAGTGGTTAGCCTCACTGTAAGAAGGTCGCTGGTTCAAGTCCCAGCTGGGCCAGTTGGCATTTCTGTGTGGAGTTTGCATGTTCTCCCCGTGTTGGTGTGAGTTTCCTCTGGGTGCTCCGGTTTCCCCCATCGTCCAGACACATGTGCTATAGGGGAATTGGATTAACTACATTGTCTGTAGTGTAGGATTGTGTATGGGTGTTTCCCAGTAATGGGTTGCGGCTGTAAGGGCATCCACTGCATAAAACATGGAATAGCTGGAATAGTTGGCAGTTCATTCCGCTGTGGCGACCCCAGATAAATAAGGGACTAAGCCAAAGGAAAATGAATAAATGAATATACAAAGTTTAACTTAATATTGTAGACAGTTCAAGAGTTCAGCTCATGATTTATACATAGCTTGTTTGGCATGCTGTCCCGGGAGAGAGCCCTGAACTCAAGGGATCCTCGAGCCAAGGGCTCCCCCCTTTTGCAGGGTGAGGGGAAATTGAGCTCAGGTCAATCTCAAACTCCCCTGCTGCTGAGGCCAAGGTGAACTTCCCGCGAGTAAGACATTAGAAAGAAGATTTAGGCTTATTTTATCTATAATATAGAGCATGTTTGGATGGTGGGAGGAAACCGGGGAACCTGGGGGAAACCCACGGACAAGGGGAGAATATGCAAACTCCGCACAGAAATACATGATGGCCTAGCGAGGACCCGACACCATTGGTATTCTTGCTGTGAAGCAACAGTGCTAGTCACTGGGCTACCATGCCGCCCATTCTGGATAAAGGTGGAAGAAGGGGAGGAGGTGGGGTTCTCCCAGACGAAGATAGTTGTAGAAAGGAAATAAGGATATATATAGTGACTTGGGATCCTTTGATTGGAGGATCATGATTAGCTAATGTGGGCAGAGATGGCAAAAGTACACACATCCTTTACTTAAGTAGAAGTACAGATACTCGTGTTTAAAACGACTTTGGTAAAAGTAGAAGTACTGACTACACTTTTGTACTTAAGTAAAAGTAAAGAAGTACCGCCTGAAAAATGTACAAAAGTAAAAAGTACTCGTTTCAACCACAGTCCCAAAGACATGCGGTATAGGCGAATAATAATTCAACTAAATTTGCAGTAGTTTATAAGTGTGTGTGTGTGAATGTGTATAGGTGTTTCCCAGTACTGGGATGCAGCTGGAAAAGTATCCACTGCGTAAAAAAAAAATGCTGGAATAATTGGCGGTTCATTCTGCTGTGGCGACCCCTGATAAATCAGGGACGAAGCTGAAGGATAGCGAGTGAGATAAGTAGGTAATCATCCTGACACAAACTCACAGTGTTCAGCATGTAGTTTTGCCACTGTTAGATCAAAAACAACAGCTGCAATTCATGTTGATACACTCTGTCTGTCTTAATAAATAATGTCTTACATTTTACACTGAATTCTGTCCAAAATATATTGATTTTTTTCTTTTGCTAAAATAAATACTTATCAGATATGACTGCAACTATTTTTTTTTGCATTAGGCTAAAGCTGCTTATTCTCTTCAAAAAGCAGCTCTTTTATTTAACCTGCTATTTCAGTGTTTTTTCAGCTACTGTGGTCATTTTATTTAATGGATAAACATGAATTCTGTTACAGTTTTTCTCAGTCACTTTGGTCCATTTCTCAGATCAGAATTGAAATTCTTTAAACTCCCTGTTCAATCTTCAGATTATCATTGTGTCACTTGTGCACATCAGAAAATCAGTTCCTCTTTATGAACAAGTTGCAAATATTTTTGTTCATCCATGCAAATGATTATGTGCAATTCTCTGATGTTTCCTATATTATCAGTTGCTTATGTCATGTTGATCAACATGTATTATTTTATCTCTGTTGAATAGATTCACACCCACAACATTTAATCGTTCAAATGCCTGAACAAGTTGTCTTAATATTTAGTCATAATGCATTTTTTACATTTCTCCCAGATGAATCTTGACTTTTTCTAATAAAGGTCTAAAAGGAGGTTGTCCTGTTCACATTTTTACTTTTGTTTTTTCTTTGTGCTATGCCGTGCTCTCTTTCCTTTCTGTATCAGAATGACATGATCTGGCAACAAATTACAGAACAAACAGCAAAAATATTGCCATAGTTTACACCAGAACAGCCCTCCAGAGTACACTGATACTGATAACATGACTAAGTAATTTGAGTCTTATTCATATACAATGACACAAGGACATGTCATTCTGCACCACTGACATGTTCACTGACACAGAAATTTAGTTTTAAGAGATGAACTGAAGGATTTTGAGCAGGAGACTGGCTTTTGCAGGTAATCCATGGTGTTTTGCTATTTATACGTGTTGTTTTGAGAAATACACAGGCCTACTGTTTTACAAATTTCAGTTCTGATCTGAGAAATGTACTAAAGTGACTGAGAAAAACTGTAATAGCCTACATTTATTCTATGCTAAAAGCAACATACACAGGTAAGACAGGTAACATACACATAAATTGCCCAGTATAACTACCTTTGTTGTTGTAAAATATTTGTTAAAAATTATTAATTGAAGACAACAGTATAGGCCTATGTAAAATCATATAGTCAATAAAACCTGAAAAACAGCATAAATTCTGTATTAGGAAATTTGAACTCATCAGAAATAAAGGAAATAAACCGCAATGCATACATTTTTTATAAAGTATTTGATTGTTTTACAAAAAAAAGCACTATTTTCGCGGTATTAGATTGAAAGACCAGAGAAAGCTTATGCAGTATGATCGGAAGTGGAAAAAAAAGGCGTAAGCATGTTTTTGACTGGAATGTGTCTCGTTTACCTGTGATCCGATCGAGCAAAAGGTGTCTTATTACCGTGTAAACAGGGCAGCATCAGTCATGTTAAATTCGCCGTTTCCCTCTGACACTGCGTAGTAATCCTAGCCTTTCTCATAGTAAGCTTCATGAACTAGGGCTAGACCATGTACAGTGCGCGACAGCCTTGAAGAAGCCGCGCGCTACAGCACGCAGGCGCGCAATGAGGAAAAGAGACTGACTGCATCAGAAATGCGCTCATATTATTGCGCAATGACAAGACATAATATAGATCGCGCCACCAAACACATAAAAACGAAAGTAACGACTGTGGTTTAAAAAATGTAAGAAGTAGAAAGTACAGATATTTGTGTAAAAATGTAAGAAGTAAAAGTAAAAAGTAGTCAAAAAAATTAGTAGTGGAGTAAAGTACTGATACCCGAAAAAACTACTTAAGTACAGTAACGAAGTATTTGTACTTCGTTACTTCCCATCTCTGAATGTGGGCCAGCTGGGTCAATCATGAGCACGTGCTCCTCTGGAAATTAGTTTAAAATTAAACTTCACTTTGATTGGTGTAAGTTCATTTGATCTAACCAAAACAATTTAAAGGACCAATAAACTACTGTAAAAAATACTATAGTGTACTTTAGCTTTTAACTATTGTAAACTGTGGTGTATTATAATATAATATAACTTATAGTTGTAGAAAACTTCAGTAGTGGTTAGTTTGTTTAAATTAATACAGTTTTTGTGCTACCAACACAGGCTCATCCTGAAAACGTAGCCCTATGTACATTTCTGGAGAGCGCAAATTATGTATCCAGAAGAACGTATGGCTGCATTTAATCTTTAAAACGAATGCTAGGGGGCAGTATGATACCGTTCCTTTTTGCGCTTACTAGCTGACAGCTTACCTCAATGTGGACAACTTTTCCGCTGTTGGCAGTTTGCCCAGTGGCCCTTCGTGTGTGTCGGAGGATTTGAGACGCAGAGCATAGTTGACCGCGACGACAGGGTTCGAGTCCAGTGAAGAACAGTTCCAGAAAGCAGGTAAGACAAAAAACTAAAGCCAAAAAATAAAACAAACAAACATATGTATTATTATATATTTAATAACCGCGTTTGTGTTTTACTGTCATGCTTTAAAAAAAAAACGCTAAAATAAAACCCGCTAAATTTGGCGATTTATAATCCCTAATCATAACTCCTGTACAGCAGTCCCACAACATTCTGACACTCGAACACCCTGTCAGAAAAGTCTAGTGGCTGGGAATGAGCTTTTCACAGTGTCTGCTATAATGTTAATGTTGTTTTGGTGTGTTTACATGATGAATATGGCCACGGTGTAAATACACAGTATAGTTACAATCTTATTGCCACATTAGATCGTTATGATGACATAATATATGCCTTCAGTGATTTCCTGAAAATAAATACCAAAAAATAACACAACTGGAATAACTACAGCAGTCACGATCGTCTGATCTCATATGAAGCAAGAGATCGCGATGACATCTGATGACGTGTGCAGCTGCTGTAATGGTGTCCTAATTCGTAGGGGTACATTTTGAAGCCCTTCCCCTTCACACTCAGTTTTAAGGGCCAAGGGGAAAGGGTAGGTGTACAAAAATAGAATTGGGATTGGACCTAAGTACATGTAATGTCACTCAGAATCTAAATGAAAAGTTACACCGTAACAAGAAGCCCGTAAAATAAAGTGTGATTTAAAAAATGATCATACATTCCTCATTTTTAATTTGGTAGTGTAAAAAATGCAGGCTTCAACACAATTCCTTCATGTGGTCTCGACACAAACTGATTTAGCTAGCCTAATTGTTTTTACACATTAAAGTTGATTGAACCTAATACAATTAAGTTGTTCTCAAAAACCTTAATAATTTTGTCGCTTCAACTCATTTCAAATCAGTAGTTTGAACAAGCAGCAAAAGTCATTTTTGAGTGTGTACATTGTAAAAAATACTGTGTATGTTTCATTTTTAAAAATTCAGGCAACCATATGCATCAGCATTTTGAGTATTTCAAAGTCATTTTATTTAATTTGTCCTATTATTAACTTTTGCATGTTCTTAACTTACACTTTCAAGTAGCATCAACTCAATTTTATCAGTTCTCAACTTGTAGTTTTAAGTTCGTCAAACCAGTTTTTTTTTTTTACACAAAATCGACTTATGTTAATAATCCACACAGTATTTTAAGTTACAATTGTTCAGTGAAACTTGTGCTTTTAAGTAATGCTAACATAATTTTATTATTTTTCTACCTATATTAAGTTCGTTAAATCCAACTATAGAATCACCACATCAAATTCATTCAAGTACTTTGCTATAGTGTGCTTCAAAAACACTGTTCTGTTTTACTTTAAATTACTATAGTATTTTTATTTTATATATATATATATATATATATATATATATATATATATATATATATATATATATATATATATATATATATATATATATGGTGAGCCTGAAAGTGGTTGCTCAGACGTTACATATTTAATGTCTAAGTAGACTTGATGGATAATAGCTTTGTCTCAGCTGTTTCTCACAACAGCATCTTAAACATCATAAAAATCTGTGAAGCGTCAGACCTCGCATCAGCTATATTTAACTGCTTTCTGACCAAAACGTCATTTTAAAGATTTGAAGTACCTTCACTTTAACTCATTTTAATAAGTTAATCCAGTTTCAACCACATTTTTTAAAGTTATACAAAGTTTAGCTTAATATTTTTAGACAGTTTGATTGATGCAAGTTGAGATGACTAGAAAAGTTCATTTGATTCAATTAAAAAATATTAAGGCAGCCAGATTTTTTACGATGTATAATGTAAAGTACGGAAGTCCTAAGAGGCCATGCATTAAAATATTTTTTCTCTCTTGTTATGTCGTGATCACGACTTAATTATCTCGTGATCTCGACATAACAACTCGTTTTCTCGTGATCTCGACACAACAAAAAGTTGTTATGTCATGATCACGACTTAATAAAGTTGTTATGTCGTGATCACGACTTAATAAAGTTGTTATGTCGTGATCACGACTTATTTTTTTTGCTTTTATTTATTTATGTATTTATTATTATTATTAATATTATTATTATTATTATTATTATTATTATTATTATTATTATTTATTAATATCTGGCAAATGTCTGGCCAGAGAGTCTACACCAGCCCTGCGAACAGGGAGAGGATAGCCAAACTGCAGACACGCATTTGTGCAACACATTAAAGGCGTTCAGAACAGCCATAATATGAGAGCAAACGCTCGTGCTCATGATTAATGTACATTTCTGATTATATTCACGTATTTGATTATATACCATTATTTACAATAATATTCCCTCAACTGTTACCATTTTAAGGCAACTTTATATGGCGCAAAATAAGTTGCTGCATGCATGAATTAAATGATGAAGAATGATGAAGATCCTGCACTTGCTTTGATCCTTTCCGCAAATTATTTACAACTTTAAAAATGCGCCATAGAGTTGCTTTAAAATGGTAACAGTTGATGCAAATTATTGTAAATAATGATAATGCGCGTCTGCAGTTATTCTCTCCCTGTTCGCAAGGCCGGTGTCCTGACATTTGCCAGATATTAATACTAATACTACTACTATACTACTACTAATAATAATAATATTAATACATAAATAAATTAATTAAAGCAAAAAAAAATAAGTCGTGATCACGACATAACAAGCTTTTGTTATGTCAAGATCACGAGAAAAATAAGTCGTGATCACGACAAAACAAGAGAGAAAAAATATTTTAATGCATGGCCTCTTAGGACTTCCGTAGTAAAGTCAACTTTTTAATCTACACTCAGAAATAAAGTTACGAAAGCTGTCACTGGGGTCGAACCTTTTTAAAAGGTACACGTTTGTACTTGAAGGGTCCATATTGGTACCTCAAAAGTATATATTAGTACCTAAAAATTTTGGTCACACTTTACAATAAGGTTTATTAGTTAATGTTAGTTAATGCATTTACTAACATGAACAAATAATGAACAATACATTTACTACAGCATTTGTTCATGTTAGTTAACGTTAGTTAATGAAAACACAGTTGTTTATTGTTAGTTCATGTTAATTCACGGTGCATTAACTAATGTTAACAAGCATGAAGTAGGATGTTAATAATGCATTAGTGAATGTTGAATTATGATTAATAAATGCTGTACAAATGTTGTTTATGATTAGTTCATGTTAGTAAATGCATTAACTAATGAACATTATTGTAAAGTGTTACCAACATTTTAAGAGGAACATTTTTGTACTTTTTAGGTACTAATATGTACCCTTGAGGTATTAATATGGACCTTGTTGGTACGAATTTGTACCTTTTGAAAAGGTACCACCCCAGTGACATCTCGCATACCTTTATTTCTGGGAGTGTACACTGTAAAAAACACTGAGATCCACACAATTCATTCATGTTGTCCCGACACAAATCGATTAAGTAACTTTATTGTTTTGTAAATTTAAGTGGATTGAACATAAAACAATTAAGTTGTCCCCAAAAAAAACTTAAGAATTTTGTTAATTCTGCTAATTTTAAATAAGTAGTTTAAACAAGAAGCAAAAAATCTTTTTTTATCTACAGGATACACCACTTGGACACTACAAAAACGTTTCTAAATCAGTATTGATGCTTCCACAAAGAAACTTTAACATACACTTTACACTGCATATTTTATTTAATTGAAGAAAAAAAAAAGATTTAGATTATTAAATCGTTCTTTGCACACAGAAGAAAGTTCCATTTATGAACGTTAAAGCTTCTTCTGTGGCTTCAAATGTAATTTCAAGTGCACAAAGATGATTAATAAGGTAATTACAAAAAAAAAGCTCCCAGGAAATCAATTCTAGCGGGCAAAATATAAGCCCTTGACATAAACAACTCTTTAGTAAACATTCATAAGGAAGAGCAACAAGATATTAAAATTCCCAAGATCGGCTGATGAAGTCCAAGTGTTTTTTCTGTGGAAAACCGCGTGAAGAGACTTGATTCTGACAGCACTTACCAAGGGATTTAAGTGTGACAGCTCTTGTTCACAGACACTGCTAATAAATTATCACCTCCAGCTCTCGTATAAGCATTTGACAGTGACAGACTGGCAGCTCACACTTCAACCAGCAGTGCAAACCTAAAGATTTTACTTTTTTTAAAAGGTTTTTAAAAGTCTCAATAGAGTTTATGAAGTTTTAGAAAATAAACATGAAGTTCTATCAATAATACAGCCTTTATAATAAATACACTTTATAATAAATCACACTTTTATTTATTGTACAATTTATGCTATTAAGAAACCATTAACTAAGGCTTAGCTCAATAAATTATAAATGAAGCTGCTTATAAATATTTAGCAAGGTAGTAGTTGGATTTAAGGGTAGGATTAGGGATGTAAAATGAGATCATACTTTATGAATGCTAATAAACAGTTCATATCTTGATAATAGGCAGGCAATAAGTGAATAGTAAATGGTGTGAATTGTTACTTAAACTAAAGAGTTACCACATATTTATTTTAATTTAAAGAAAGTAAATCCCTAACACTTTATTTTAAGGTGCGCTTGTGCATGTTCTGTGTACTTACTATAGTAATCACGATTAATTATGATAGTTACATGCTAATTAACTCTAACTCGCATTCAAAGCCTAATCATATAGTATATAATTATTTATTAATGTCAGTGAACTGACCCACTCTTCTTCACTGAAAAAAAGGATTCAAGGGATTTACTAAATTATTTTAAGGTAAGTGGTTGCAAACAATTTATATGGGCTGAATTTAAACAAACAAATGAAATGTAGTAATGTTCAGCTTAATTAGTTTGCAAACACTTACCCTAAAATAATTTAGTAAATCTATTGAATCATACATTTATTTTCAGTGTTCATCCAAGCTTCCAGGTGGGATTATTGCAAAGCTATACCCCCTAACAAAACCAATACATCTTCTTCTTATTATTATTATTATTATAGTTTTTAACACTTTACAAATAAAGATGTCAACAAACCAGTAAAACCGGGTTATTTGACAAAGTTAAAGATGTTTTACTTTGCTTTCCTTCACTGAAAAAAAATGATTCATTTGGATTTATTACATTTTTTTAAGGTAATTGGTTGCAAACAATTTATATGGGCTGAATTTAAACAAACACACTAAATGTAGTAATGTTTAACTTAATTTGTTTGTTTAAATTCAGCCCATATAAATTGTTTGCAACCAATTACCTTAAAATAATTTAGTAAATTCAATTAATCTTTTTTTTTTCAGTGTTCTTCGCAGCTTCCAGGTGGGATTATTGCAAATATACTCCCTAACAAAACCAATACAGTGTATTATTATTATTATTATTATTATTATTATTATTATTATTATTATTATAGTTTTAACACTTTACAAATCAAAATGGCAACAAACAGGGTTATTTGACCAAGTTAAAGATGTTTTACTTTGCTTTCCTCCACTGAAAAATTTGATTTATTGGACTTACTAAATTCTTTTAAACGTAAGCAGTTCCAAACTAATTGTATGGCCTGCATTTAAACAAACAAACTCAACTCAACTTAATTTGTTTGTTTAAATTCAGCAAATATAAATTGTTAGCAACCAATTACACTGTAAAAAAAATGCAGGGTTCCACACAATTCATTCATGTTGTCCCAACACAAATCGATTAAGTTAACTTAACACTTTTAACAAATTTATGTGGATTGAACATAAAAAATTTAGTTGTCCCAATGAAATCTCAAGAATTGTGTTGTTTCAGCTCATTTTAATTAAGTAGTTTGAACAAGTAAATCCAATGAATCATTTTTTTTTCAGTGAATTGGGATGTGTGTGTGAAAGTTCCTCTGCGTGTCTCCACACACACGCAGTGAGTCTGACAGCAAGTCTCATTATGGGCTGAATTAGCGGCCCGTGTAGCCCTGATTACCCCCCCGGTGAGCGGACACACAGCGCGGCGCCCGGACCATCCCCGTCCACAGTCCCGGGGCTCCTCTCCCCGGTGTTGTCTCTTCATTCCTCTGACAGCTCCCTCATTTCTCCATTACAAATTGCCGGCGGCTTCCCTCGGCATGCATCACGGCGTGAGGAGCCAGCCTCAATACCGCCGCTCGGGCCGGTTCATTTATTACCGAGTTTGTTTGCACTCTTATCTGCGGCCTTGCCTGGCCGGACCATCCATCACACACACACAGACACCAACACACACACACACATCTGCCTGCTGCCCGTCCCACCCCCAAAGCCCAGCGCCGGCAATATCTCTGTCTCTCTCACTTACACAGCCATCTGTCTGCTCCACCTCTCGTTTTCTGCTTCCATTCCAGCCTTTTCTGAGGTCTGATGTGCTCGTTTTTTTCATCATAAGCTCGTATCGCTTGCATGTTGCTCTTATTTGCACTTTTATTCATTTACACGTGGACTTTTGCTCAATTGAAATGCTAGAAGTTTGAGTTCGGGATCCATCAAAGAGCATGCTGACATTCACACAAATACTGACTATTAGCTTGCAAAAATGTAACTTACAGTATATGTAGTGTTTATGAAACAGCCTACTAGAGTAAAACTGAATGAATCTGTTGTGGTAATTGTATTGTTGCTATGGCAACACAATAACTATACAGTGCATCCGGAAAGTATTGATAGCGCTTCACTTTTTCAACATCTTCTATGTTACAGCCTTATTCCAAAATGGATTAAATTCATTTATTTCCTCAAAACTCTACACACAATCTCCCATAATGACAATGTGAAAAAAAGAGTTATTGAAATTGTTGCCTGAAAAATCACATGTACATCAGTATTCACAGCCTTTGGCGTGAAGCTCTAAATTGAGCTCAGGTACATTCTGTTTCCACTGATCATTCTTGAGATGTTTCAGCAGCTTCATTGGAGTTCACCTGTGGTCAATTCAGTTGATTGTACATGATCTGAAAAGGCATACACCTGTCTATATAAGGTCCCAGGGTTGACAGTGCATGTCAAAGCACAAACCAAGCATGAAGACAAAGGAATTGTCTATAGACCTCCGAGACAGGATTGTCTCGAGGCACAAGGCTAGGGTAGGTTACAGAAACATTTCTGCTGCTCTGAAAGTTCCAGTGAGCACAGTGGCCTCCATTATCCGTAAGTGGAAGATGTTTGGAACCACCTGGACTCTTCCTAGAGCTGGCCGGCCATCTAAACGGAGTCATCGGGGTAGAAGGGCCTTAGTCAGGGAGGTGATCGAGAACTCGATGGTCACTCTGTCTGAGCTGCATCATTCTTCTGTGGAGAGAGGAGAACCTTACAGAAGGACAACCATCTGTGCAGCAATCCACCAATCAGGCCTGTATGCTAGAGTGGTCCGACGGAAACCACTGACCGCCTGGAATTAGCCAAAAGGCATCTGAAGGACTCTCAGACCATAAGAAACACACACTCTTTGTCGGCAATGCCCGTGCGGTCATTTATCTATTAAGGTAGAAAAGTTATGTAAAATTAAAATTTCCATAATTTAAACAAATATTTGCATACTGACCACCGGCAAAATTTCTGATCGTAGATATGTTTATAAATGTTTACATATCCATGGCTCCGTATGGCCAGTCATTCACTGCACCTTGGTCCCACATTCATTTCAAAGGAGCACTCCCCTGTACTAAAATGGCGGCTCTATTGGCGCATTCCTTCCAATAGACAACAACAGCGTAGGCGACCTCTAATGTAAATATCTATGGAAAATACTACATCCGCCATTTTGTCATCATCATGTGACCCACCCACATCAGTTGCATAAGTTCACTCCCATGCATGAATTCTCTCATGGTGCATCATGGGATAGCGTAGCGTTCATCCGATGCGCACTTGAGAATATCGCCGGAAGAAGTAGGTCATCTGGGTACTTTTCAATAGTAGATTTTCGAATTCTGACATACTACTCGACTGGCATACTGTTATGTAGCTCAGCAATAAAACTAGCAAGATATTCCCCAACCCTTTCCATACGTTTTCCCTTAGGTGGGCCAAATCAGATTTTCGAATTCTGACATACTACTCGACTCGCATACTGTTTTTAACGCTCTATAGAGTATGGAAGTGTGCGATTTCAGACGCAGCTATTGTCTCTTTAAGGTAAGTCATTTCACTCTGTGGCCATCTTTGTAGCACCTCTCGGGCAGTATCCCTGCGGAAAAAAACAGCTTAAACCAGCCTAAGATGGTTGGCTGGTTTTAGCTGGTCGACCAGCCTAAAACCAGCATGACCAGCCTGGTTTAAGCTGGACATATGGTTTTGGCTGGTCAAGCTGGTTTTAGCTGGTCAACTCCCAGCCTGACCAGCTAAGACCAGGCTGGAAATGGCTGGAAACCAGCCTGGAAATGGTTAAAACCCCTCTAAAACCAGGCTGGTCGACCAGCTAAAACCAGACAACCAGCTTAGGCTGGTTTAAGCTGAATTTTTTAGCAGGGATGGTCGAGCATTCTGTTTGCATGGGGAAACAACTAATTCTCCAAAATTTCTTGCCAAGCTTAAGATTACATTTCATAATAGGAATCATCAAAAAAATTAAACAGCAGCTGTTTCTCTAGTGTCATTTCTAAACATTTGAATCAAATAAAATCTGCAGAGACTTACGTCTGATCCGAGCCCCTCCCGCAGAGAATCCTCAGTCTATAGTGATCGATGATTGGCTCCTGTACTAGAAGGCGGGGATTCATTCACCCTATTGACCGTTACACTTTTGCCCATTCAAAACTAAACAAGTGGCTTGTGTTGTGTATTCTATAGTCTTTACCCTAATAAACCCTTTTCACATTTCCATGTTTCTCAGCAGCTGAAGTCGTCATAGTTGAGTAATCTTAGAGCGCAGTGAATGGGAGAGTACTTTTTTTACAATCCTATTTGCTGAAGAAAAAATAAGATATATAGACACTGCATTACAAACACCTCGCATAAGCGGTAATTTGATGCAGATGATAAAATACATACATAAATACATATGAATGTACATATTTTAAATCGTAATATAAAAAACTTTCAAGTATTTAAGATGCTGATGACCATTAAATGCGTCTTGCGTAAGAAGGTCCAACTAGGTTTCAAAACTGTAATTGATTTATTTGTTTACTGAAATTAGCCGCTAGTTACTCACATGAGCCTTAAATCAAGGTAAATTAACTGTCCACGAATGTGGACACCGGGACTTTAGAAACACTGGTCTAGTGAGACCGAAGACCTTTATTTAGCTGGTTCAGGTGTGGTTAATTAAGGTTAATTTAATCTCTGCAGGACAGTTGCTCTGCAGAAACAGCTTTGTACTACATAACCTGATTTTAGGTTACTGTTAGAAAGGGATACAGCTGTGGCCGAAAGTAAATGAGAAGTATTTATATTATTTATTACATTTCCCATTAATTGTATTTTATTAATGTCTACCCCAACCCTCACAGTAATACAAAAACAGTAAATATAACGAGAACCCCACCACTCACAGTAATGTAAAAACAGTAATTATAATGAGAATTATTAATACTATAATTTATTAATGTCTACCCCTACCCAACCCTCACAGTAATGTAAAAATATTGATTATTACAATGTCACGAAAATGATGTACAGTTGAAGTCAGAATTATTAGTCCCCCTTCGATTTATTTTTTTTTATTTTAATTTTTAATATTTCCTAAATGATGTTTAACAGAACAAGGAAATTTTCACAGTATGTCTGATAATATTTTTTCTTCTGGAGAAAGTCTTATTTGTTTTATTTCGGCTAGAATAAAAGCAGTTTTAAATTTTTTAAAAGCCATTTTAAGTTCAAAATTATTAGCCCCTTTAAGCTAATTTTTTTTTCTCGATAGTTTACAGAACAAACCATCATTATACAATAACTTGCCTAATTACCCTAACCTGCCTAGTTAACCTCATTAACCTAGTTAAGCCTTTAAATGTCTCTTTAAGCTGTATAGAAGTGTCTTGAAAAATATCTAGTCTAATATTATTTACTGTCATCACGGCAAAGAGAAAATAAATCAGTTATTAGAAAAGAAATGAGTTATTAAAACTATTATGTTTAGAAATGTGTTGAAAAAAATCTTTACGTTAAACAGAAATTGAGGGGATAAAATTAACAGGGGGGCTAATAATTCAGGGGGCTAATAATTCTGACTTCAACTGTATATTGATGTATCTGTAGCTGCATCCCATTTAGACCCAGATTTTGGCATGACGTAGGATGTTGTGGTGTTTATTTTCATACACTACAATAGGTGTCGAGACAGGAGAACCTTTTTTTTTTATCTCATTTAGTGTGTCACAGTGGACACCATGTCTGGGACTTTTCACATTCTCCTAGGAGGAAGACCTAATATTTCTGCATACTCACAGTACATTATACCTTGCACATAGCTGATGCTATTGTGGGCATTTACGCTTCTGCATTCTGTACTGCATGTGCTTCTCTACAACAACACTTCTGAAACGCTAGTAGGCAGTGGGGTTTCTGTGTTTCATACTTAATGTAAGAAGTGGTGGTCAGTAACGAAATAAATGAAATTTGTTACTGTACTTAAATAGCTTTTTCAGGTATCTGTACATTTGGGGAGTCTTGGTACTTTAACTTCACCACATTTCAAAGTCAAATACCTTACATTTTACTCAATTACATTTTGCAAACCAATATGGGCCATATTTTATATAGTGTATCTCTACTTTTACTCAAGTACGTGGTTTGTGTACTCTGTCCACCTCTGGATGTAACTAAAGAGGAGTCAAGGTTTAACTAGTCGGGGGGTAATTAATGGTGTAATCCGATTCAATGATCTATGCTAAGCTAAGCTAAAAGTGCTCCTATTAGATCTTGAAATCGGCTGAATGCATTCAAAATGGGTAAAACTCGACTGTTAAATCTAGGGGAGTTGTAAAATAAGCCTATTTCCAAAATAAAAATGAAAGTCTTACTTCAAGATGTTAATGCTATGTGGTTTGAAATCAGTTTCTAAAACGTACTTCCCTCAAACCCACAACCAATAGGGAATGTAATATGCTGGGTGCTGTGCATTTGGTTTTCCAGACGCTCTTGCAGATCTGCTCTGTCCGGGGCCCGGCCGACATCCCGCTCCACCATTTGAGGGCCAGTTGCCAACCGATGAAGGATCTTCCTTCCAATTCACTTGTTATTGTGCTGTCCAGGTGACAAGTATACCTATAGAGTGAGTATTTATTTCGGGAATGTTTTCTTCCATTTTTCTGTCATGATGAATGTTTCTTTTATAAATCCATCGGCAAGGCTTTTAAACCATAAACAATATTTCTTGGGGCCAAAGATTCCTTGTGCAGCACTCTTGAGGAACCTTGAGATTTCCTGGCCGTGATTTAATGGCTCATAACTCTTGAAAGGCAATCCTTCTTCCTCTTCCTCTTTTTCTTTCGCCTTCTCCTCTTTCAGCCACTGCGCTCCCTTTAGCCCACTGGATGGCCAGCGAACCGAGGACAGAGGGCTGAAATATTACCCACAGTTCCTTGCTTCACGTCAGCCCACAGATAGGCTTCATACAGCTGGTCTTATTGATGGTGTTTGTCACATAGGGTTCACTTTAATATGCTTTGTACACGTACAGTTGAAGTTAAAGTTGTTCGCCCTCCTGTCAAATTGTAATTCTTATTAAAATATTTTCCAAATGATTTTTTTCAACAACAAAAATTCCATATAACTACTTTCTTTTGTCTTTGTTGTGA
This sequence comes from Danio kyathit, assembly GCA_903798195.1. Taxonomy (NCBI): domain Eukaryota; kingdom Metazoa; phylum Chordata; class Actinopteri; order Cypriniformes; family Danionidae; genus Danio; species Danio kyathit. The sequence goes on along the minus strand of LR812541.1, from coordinate 4,359,423 downwards.
TAATATTTTACTAGATATTTTTCAAGACACAGCTTAAAGTAACATTTAAAAGTTTAATTAGCTTAACTAGGCGGAATAGGGTAATTAGGCAAGTTATTGTATAATGATGGTTTATTCCAGCCTGATCTAACGAGGAAACGTAAGTATTTTACGTTTTGTCAGTTTAGTGGCTAATTCATACGAATTCATACGAGTTCAGTCGTACGAAAATGTACGATTTTAAAAAGGAGGCATGGCACCTAACCCCACCCCCAACCCCAACCGTCATTGGGTGATGGGCAAATCGTACTAATTTGTACGAATTATATCGTACGAATTCATACGAATTAGCCACTAATGAAAAAGTTACGAATTGCCGTGAGATAGCGTTGTTTATTCTGTAGACTATCAAAACATATATAGCTTAAAGGGGCTAATAATTTTTTTTATTATTAAAAACTGCTTTTATTCTAGCCAAAATAAAACAAATAAGGCTTTCTCCAGAAGAAAAAATATTATCAGACACACTATGAAAATTTTCTTGCTCTGTTAAACATCGTTTGGGAAATAATTAGAATAGAAAAAAAAATCAAAGGGGGGCTAATAATTCTGACTTTAACTGTATATATGAAATACAAAATATTTTACTAGTTATTCTGCAAGATACTAGTCTTCAGCTCAACGAGTATTTTAAAGGCTTAAGTGGGTTATTTAGTTTAAGTTTCTTTAGTTATGCAAGTCATTTGACAACTGTAGACAACCGATAAAAAATTCTTCAAAGGGCGTATAATATTGACCTTGAAAATAATAAAAATAAATAAAAACTGGTTTTATTCCAGCCACACTAAAATTAAAAAGCACAACTTGGAAAATACACTTGGTAAACATTACTAGGAAATACTGGAAAAAGAATAAAAATTTTACAAAAGGGCAAATAATTTTTCCTTCAACTGTATATACTGTATATTTTTGAAGGGCTGAAACACCAAAGCATTGTTCTGAATTCTGAATGAAAATGGAATTCAGAGTAGCAACAGGTTATACTGTATGTCAAATACCCCCCCCCCCCCCCCTCTGTTTCTGTTTAACGTAGAGAACATTTTTTCAACACATTTCTAAACATAATAGTTTTAATAACTCATCTCTAATAACTGATTTCTTTTATCTTTGTCATGATGACAGTAAATAATATTAGACTAGATATTCTTCAAGATACTTCTATACAGCTTAAAGTGACATTTAAAGGCTTAACTAGGTTAATTAGGTTATCTAGGCAGGTTAGGGTAATTAGGCAAGTTATTGTATAACGATGGTTTGTTCTGTAGACTATTGAAAAAATATATAGCTTAAACAGGCTAATAATTTTGACCTTAAAATGGTTTTTAAAAATTAAAAACTGCCTTTATTCTAGCCAAAATAAAACAAATAAGACTTTCTCCAGGAAAAAAAATACTGTAAAAATTTCCTTGCTCTGTTAAACATCATTTGGGAAATATTTAAAAAAGAAAATCAAAGGGGGGCTTATAATTCTGACTTCAACTGTTTATATACACAGGGCCTAATTTGTGCCGGAACAAGATGGATTCGGATTCGGCACCTCTGAAATTTGATCCGGCACCTCAATTTTTTCAATCCCCCTCCTCACACGCACCCCCGCTCTTCACTTTCTTCCATGACTCCCTAAACCTGTTTACAGTTGTTCGCAATACGCCCCGCCCCGCTCTTCACTTTCTTTCATGACTCCCTAACCCTCTTCACGTTGATGACAAATAAAAATTTTTTTTAAAAAATAAATAAAATAAATAAAAAAATATATATATTTAGCTATATTTAAATAACTGATTATTATACCCATATTTAAAAAAAAATCATGTTATTTGATGCATTAAAGAAGACATTTGCATCTAACATGTTTTCTTTTGTAGACTGTAAAAAGAGATTACTTACTTTACTCTAATAAAGTAAGTAAACCCATTGTAACTTGGAACAGTTAAGTTAACTTAACATATATTTTATAAGTATGCACATAGTTGATTAACAAGGTCTACATACAGTTGAAGTAAGAATTATTTGCCCCCCTTTGAATTTTGTTTTTCTTCTTTAAATATTTCCCAAATTATGTTAAACAGAGCAGAGAAATTTTCACAGTATGTCTGATAATATTTTTTCTTCTGGAGAAAGTCTTATTTGTTTTATTTAGGCTAGAATAAAAGCAGTTTTTAATTTTTTAAACACCATTTTAAGTTCAAAATAACTAGCCCCTTTAAGCTATATATTTTTCCGTTAGTCTACAGAACAAACCATCATTATACAATAACTTGCCTAATTACCCTAACCTGCCTAGTTAACCTAATTAACCTAGTTAAGCCTTTAAATGTCACTTTAAGCTGTATAGAAGTGTCTTGAACAATATCTAGTCAAATATTATTTACAGTCATCACGGCAAAGATAAAATAAATCAGTTATTAGAAATAAAACTATTATGTTTAAAAATGTGTTGAAAACTCAACTGTATATAACCTATAGGTTACTACTGTAAGAAAATATCAGCATTCAGTACATACTTTCAGTATTACCTCTGCTTAAAATGACCAGATCTAATCCTGTTTACATGAAATGAGCTGCTGCTCCCTGGCAGGTTTGAGCTGCCAGACCTGTTGCTGTGACAACAACTCCCGGAAGAGTTTTGAAGAACGAAACAATCCTGGATCGTGTCAAATCGTCAATAAGCAAATCCAGCTAATTGAGTAATCCACGTACAAAGAACGGACCCCTGGTGTGAACACCATAAATGGTTCAAACATTGTAGGATGGCCACATATGAGCTAAAACACACACCACACACACACATGGCTGTAGACCAAAGCAAGCCCATTCTAGCCTTAGTCCAGACTGACAATAAATACGGTGCGCTCAGTGACATGTAAAAATCATTAGGCTGATATCACTAATTGTGTTTTCCCTTCTCTTTGCGCATAATCCTAAGCCTCTCACTGCAGTCTTCATTAATAATGCACGGATTAATTAAAGCTTTCATAGGATTTCTGCACAATGAACCGGCGAGATAAAAAGCATCCTATTTCTCTTTGCTGGCCCATGTCTAGACCTCTTTTTCCCCCCTCTTAATTGTATGGTTTCGCATGTTTTGTCGATGGCAGGATTAATTTCACAATAGATCAAGCTTATTGATCCTCACCATCGATGTTATTTAATTTTTTTTAAGGTGCTAATTACCTCCAGCAGATTGCATTGTAACTTGTCTGGAGCTTCTCCAGTGAAAAGCGCCTCAAGAGGAAACATAAACACTAAATCGTTAGTTAGAGGTTGAGTATTAAAGATTTCACATTAAAGACAACACCAAATCAAAACTGTTAGTTGTTGGCACATCTATGCTCGTGTGCTCCTGAAAGAGTCGAGAAAGTTACTTCAAAAATGTAATAAATTATATATTATAAGTCATTTGAATGTAATTCATTCATTAGTTTTCCTTCGGTTTAGTCTCTATTTCAGAGGTCACCACAGCGGAATGAACCGCCAACTATTCCAGCATATGTTTTATGCAGCGGATGCCCTTCCAGCCGCAACCCAGTAATGGGAAACACCCATACACACTCATTCACACACTCTTACACAGTGCTTAATTTGGGGGGTGGGGGAGGGGTGAAGAGCGAGGGGTTGTCGTGGACGAAAGTGAAGAGGGTTGGGGAATCACAGAAGAAAGTGAAAGTGAACAGGGAGGAGGGCAGTTAAGGAGGGGGATCGGTAAAATGAAGTGCCGGATCAGATTTCAGAGGTGCCGGATCCGCATCCGGCACAAATTAAGCCCTGCTCTTACACTAAGGACAATTCAGTTTTATTCAATTCACCTGTAGCGAATGTTTTTGGACTGTCGGGGACAGCGGAGCACCCAGAGGAAACCAACACCAACAGGGGGAGAACATGCAAACTCCACACAGATCTGCCAACTGACCCAGCTGGGACTCGAACAAGCGACCTTCATGCTGTGAGGCGACATTGCTGTCCACTGCACCACCAAAATTAATAATTTTTTTGGTTTGATGGTCCATTTGAGTATTAGTAGACAGTCTGCTTAATATCTGTTGATACCGCTGCTAAACGGAGTTTAATATTAAACTAATTTCGAGAGGAGCGCGCGCTCATGATTGACTCAGCTGGCTCTTATTAACTAATCATGATCCTCCAATCAAAGGATCCCAAGCTTCTATATATTCAGCCTCTTCTCATTCCTACAACTATCTTCATTTGGAAGAAACCCCCCTCCCCCCCTTCTTCCACCTTTTATCCAGATGGGCGGCACGGCGGCCCAGTGTCTGGCACCGTGGCCTCACAGCGAGAATTCCAACGGCTCTGGCTCCTTGCTGGGCCATCTGGTGTTTTTCATGGGGTTTGCATGTTCTCCCTGTGTCCGCGTGGGTTTCCCCCGGGTCCCCCGGTTTCCTCCCAATGTCCAAATATGCTCTATACCATAGACAAAATAAACCTAAGTCTCTCTTACCAGTTGTCTTGCTCTCAGGAAGTTTTCCTTAACCTCAGCTGTGGGGGGAGTTCGGAGATCATCCTGAGCTCAATCTCCCCTCGCCCCGCAAAGGGAGCGAGCCCTGGACTCGAGGATCCCTTGAGCTCTGGGCTCTCTCCCGGGACAGCACGCCAAACAAGCTTTTTAAATTATGAGCTGAGTGTGAACTCTTGAAACAGACATTTAACTGACTATAAGAAACTTTGCAACTACATGTCAACTTACACTAAACCTAACCCCAACCTAACAGTCTACTTATAATCTAATGAGAATTAGTTGGCATGTAGATGCAATGTAACATTCAACAAACGGACCATCAAAATAAAGTGTGATCATATTTTTCCCTAATGTGTTCATTGGGGTGTACTAGTTTTTGCATTGTGGATTATTTTGTCAAATTATTTCCATTTTTGGCTTTGGTAGTAATCTAATGTGTATATACATGCAAACATCTTATTGCACAGCATCCTATAAAGTATTTTTTTCCAGATTGGTATAGATCTCATTTATTTATTAGTTTTTTTGTTTCTTTGGATCTCGGAAATGATGTCCAGCTTTTGAGGATCTTTTGGTCTACTTCACGTTGGCATGATTTCAAAGTAAAGTGAAAGTGATTTCTTAATTGTGAACAGGTGTTTCAGTAATCAGGCCTGGGTGTGGCTTGAAAAACTGAACTCAGGTGTGATAAAGTTAGGTTATGTTTTAACAGGGGGCAAACACTTTTTCACACAGGCCTATGTAGTTTTGGATTATGCTTTTCCTTAAAAATAAAACCTTCATTGTAAATGTGCATGATATGTTTGTGTTATTTTTGACTGATATTTTAATTGTTTGATGATCTGAAACATTAACCTGTGATACAAGCAAAAAATAAGACATCAGTAAGGGGGCAAACACTTTTCACTTTCACTTTTTTTCACGCCACTGTGTGTGTGTGTATATGCATATATAATTAGGAAGAAATATCAAGAGAATAAAATAAAAATTACATTTTACACAAATATCCAGATAAACTGAGAATTGTCAAGTGGTCTCCTAATTATTTTTTACATGCTGTATATACAGTGTTCAATATATATAAGTAAACCCTCACAAATCTCTCATTTAATTGAATATTTTCCATAGGAAGCTTTACAATATTATATTTGTGCATATACATTAGATTAGTCCGTACTGAAGTCAAATCTGCAGCTAATCTAATAAAATAACTTACGATAACAGTCTAAAAGTAGTAGTTAAATGTATATATTAGAGAAAAATATGAAATAAACAAAAATTTAAAAAGAGCAAAATTCAAGTGAAACAAAAAATATTTAAATATTGTTGAAATGTAGTAGTTTGTCATTTTTTTTCAATATTTAGCATGAATGTAAATGTATTATCTTGCAATTTCTTTAAAATTTAAAACATCTGTTTTGTTCAAATGCACCACAATATATGACCTATATTCACTAAAAAAAATAGATAAAAGTATTAATTGTCAAAATGGGGTGTACTTATGCCTAGCACTGAATATATATATATATATACAGTATATAGGCGCAGTGATGCAGTGGGTAGCGCTGTTGCCCCACAGCAAGTCAGTTGGCATTTCTGTGTGGAGTTTGCATGTTCTCCCTGTGTTGGAGTAGGTTTCCTCCGGGTGCTCCGGATTCCCCCACAAGTCCAAAGACATGCGCTATAGGTAAATCGAGTAAGCTAATTTGTCCGTAGTGTATGTGTGTGAATGAGAGTTTATGGGTGTTTTACAGTACTGGGTTGCAGCTGGAAGGGCATCCACTGCGTAAAACATGTGCTGGATAAGTTCGCGGTTCATTCCACTATGGCGACCCCTGATTAATAAAGGGACTAAGCTGTAAAGAAAATGAATGAATGGATATATATATATATATATATATATATATATATATATATATATATATATATATATATATATATATATATATATATATGAATATATAGTTTGTATATGAATATAGTGTTAGTTTCAGCCAATCAGGCATTTTTTTCAGTCCATCATGTTGCTTGATGTCAATGTGGCGTCTATATATGTGGCACCAGAAGCTGAGCGAGTGTCAGATGAAGAAAGAGATTTTCATGAGTTTGGAGGGGGCAAAATGTTCACGATTTCTCATCTGTCAACAACAGCTTACACAGCCAAATGTCCTAAAAGGAATATGTTGACTGGAGGAAAGAAAAAAAAGAGAAAAAAAAGATGATGACTTTGTTTCTGCTTGACAGATTAACATCTCCAAGCAATGGAAGATTAGACTATTAAATTTAATTAATTGAAATAATCAAACTAATACATAATATAATAATACAATACACTATCAAAATGCTTTTAGAGTATGGAACCAGATAAGTCTCTAAAATAATACATTTGCAAAATACAATTCGTACATCCACATCACAATTCACATTTGCGAAATCCAATGTGTAAATTCAAAACACAATTATCCAAAAATCCAATTAATTTGGTGAAAATATTTATGATTTTTACTTGTGAATTCAAGAATTGTGAGTTGTATTTATGAATTGTGTTTTGAATTTACAAACTGGATTTTATAAATGTGAATTGTGCTGTGCACGTATACATTTTATTTCATAAATGTATTATTTTTGAGACTGATGTGACTCCATATTAGAGCCCTAAGAAATATTTTTGGTCACTTCTGATTTTATTCCAGCTTCCAAAGTTCACATTGTTGTTTTAAACATGGCCAATATATTGGCTGCGTTCAACACTGATAAAACACTGCAAAATGTTTTTTAATCAGAAAGCTAAGGCTGCTACGGCAGCTGGGAAGAACATTCCTTGTGTTCTTTTTGAAGAGTTTTCAGAAATATTGCAGTCATGGTCCAGAATAAAAGAGCACAGCCTTTACTTGTACCCATTGTGTGAGATATTTCTTTAATACCACGTGCTTTATATACATGTTGCTGCCAAACCTGGCAACACTCCTGTTTTTCCCGGGAGTCTCCTGTATTTCTCACCCATATACCACCAGCCTCCCTCTTTGTTATTTCTCACGGAAATCTCCTGTAATCCATATGATAAAGCACCCCCCACCCCCTGGTCCTCAACTTTGGTACAGTTGAATTGCATGCATGCTTATGATAACTATGATGATGTGTCATTCACTCAGTTATGTCATTTTAAATGCAAAGGTGACACTGTTTTAGATGAAAACCTGATATATAAGATCAAACCAGGCTCATTCTGAAAATGTACCCCTATATGCATTTCTGAAGAGCGGCAAATAAGTCCCAGGAGCTACTTTTTTAGTAGTTTTTGTTTCCGTGCATCCACCAGAGACCGCTGTGTATGCTTTTTCTCTTGTGAGTGCCATTCATGTCTGCTGTTTTCACATCAATCCACAAGAGGCCGCTGTTGACTGACTGACTGACTGACTGACCGATCAACTGACCCACCCTCCTCCTTCCCTAAACCCAACCAACAGTGTTTTCAAAAGCAAAGATTGACCAATGGACACCCACTTCCCTAAACCCAACCGACAGTTTTAAAAAGCAATCATAAAAAAGAAAAGCGCATCAGCCTGATTTTTAGCACATTTTTAGATTTACCACATGCTCACCCTGTTATTTACTTGTTTATTAAATTTTTTGGCTTCTGTTTTTGTCTTACCTGCTTTCTGGAAATGTTCTTCACCAGCCTCGAACCCCGTTGTCATGGTCAACTCCTCTCTGCGTCTCAAGTCCATCGACATACATGACAAGCCACTGGACAAACTTGTAACAGTGGGAAAGCCGTCCACATAGAGGTAAGCAGTCGGCTGTTAGTGAGAAAAGGAACGACATCATATTGCACCATATCGTTCATTTTAAAGACGAAATGCAGCCATACGTACCTCTGGCTACATAATTCGCGATCTCCAGAAATGTATATAGGTCTATGTTTTCAGAATGAGCCTATGTTGAATACATTATAGCTTGTCTTTGTCATGAGAAATTGAGATTACCAAGACTACAAAACTAGTCATAAATCTGTTTTGTCTGTTAAAAAATCTGTTAAATTTTCATGAGGCCATTATAATTGTCAGGAATACTTTGCTGATCACTTTTTTCAGTGGAACAAAATTCATTTGTCATTAAAAATTTCTCATTTAAAGTTATACTATGTTAAATCATTTTATAATTGCTTGGGTATAAATGCAGAATAATGTCTTGTAAAACAAAAAATCTGATCGAAAGCTTCCCATGTGTGCACAAGCCTTAACTATTCACACTGTGCTTGCATTGCAAAACATCTGTTTTGTGTCTGATTTAAACAACCCAGGCTCATTCTGATTATGTACCCCATATACATTTATGGAGAGCGCCAAATCCGTGGAGGTACGTGTTTTTGTTTTCGTGAGTCCACCAGAGGCCGCTGTGTACACTTTTTCAGATCTCAGATTTCTCTCACGAGCGCCATTTGCGCCTGCTGTTCCTATGTAAATCCACCAGAGGCCACTGTCGACTGACTGACTGACTGACCAAGCAACCGATCCCCCCATCCACCCCTTTCCTATTCCCAACCGACAGTGTTTTCAAAAGCAATCCAGAAAAAGAAAAGCCCTCACCTGATTTTTACCACGTTTTCAGATTTTATCATATTCTGGTTATTTACTGGTTTGTTTGTCTTTTTTTTTGGCTTTTGTTTTAGTCTTACCTGCTTTCTGGAACCGTTCTTCGCCAGACTTGAACCCTTTCGTCACGGTCAACTCCGCACTGCATTTCAGATCCTAAGACATTCACAGCGAGACACTGGACAAACTGGTAACAGCAGAAAAGCCGTCCACACAGAGGCAGTGGCGGTTCTAGACCAGAGTAAACACACTTTAACATACATCACAAAATACTTAAACAATTATTCGAAGTCATTGTTTTCATGTATCACTCTGCAGTCTTCATAAACAAGCTAATTAAATAACTTAAACTCAAGATAATCTTCCATGTTAATTTTTTTTTACAAGTAACTTTGTATTGTAGCAGGATAAAACATTTCTAACATTCAAGTACATCAAGGCACATTTTTGCACCTGTAAACTATATCCTCCTAGGGGTCGAGAGTCCACATACATGGACAGCACATTTTTAGCTCTTAAGTGGCTATTTAAAATAAATGAATGTTTTATATTTTGTTACAGACATACAGAGTCATCCTGCAACTACTTTGCAGCATATGAAATGTCCCAAACCCTATTTTTAACTGTCCAAAATGGGAAAAAATGTTGTTTTAACTCTCTGATAGAATTTTTTTTTACTTGCTTTGATGTTACATATGCATAAAAGAAAATTCGGGAAAAAGTGTTTTTTGTAAATTTGGACCACGAGTCCACATATATGGACATCATTGTTCTCTACATATCAAAAGATGATACTTAGATTTTTATTCTAATTAGGTTCCAATAAGCCCAAATAGCAAAGAGAAATAAAAAATTCATGTAAAAAAAACACTGTGGGCCTTAAGAGGTTAACAGACTTTTTTGCCCTCCCGTTAACTTAAAATAATGTTTTCCAAGTGATCTTTAACAAACCAAGAAGATTTTGACAGTATTCCCTATAAAACAAAACAAAAAAAATCTGGAGTCATAATAAGTCTTATTTCTTTAGGTTATTTCTTGAATAAAAGCAGTTTTTAATTTTTTAAAAAACTATTTTAAAGTCAGTGTTATTAGCCTCCTTAAGAAATATTTACTGTATATTTTTTGACTGTCTACACAACAAACCAGTTATACAATAACTTGACTAATTATTCTAACTTTCCTAGTTAACAAGTCTTTCAATTACCCTTTAATCTGAATCAAAACCTACAGAATACTTAAAGGGACTTTGTCTGAATACAACTTGCAAAATCTTGCAAAATCACTAAAATATTCTGCACTGACTGTCACCATGGGAAAGATAAAAAAAAAGTAGTTATTAGAAATTAAACTATTGTTTAAAAACGTTTTGTAAATAACCATGTGTTTGAAGACTCGTGCTTGATGTCACGACTGAAAACAAAAATGAATGAAGGCAAAACTAAACGAGTTGAATATTATACCTTTACATGAGCGTCACTGAAAACTAAATTTAATCATTGTGTTACATCTTTTCTCTGGTACTTGGCAACTGTATGTAAATTTAATACTGCATTTTTTAATGTAAAGCTATGTACACTCAATTTCTGATTAATCATAGCCTCTGCATAGCCAAGGACTTCCTATATTAAAAATGTTAAAATCGCTATTGAAAACAGCAGTAATCAACAGTGGACATTTTGATAGTTTTTCACAACATGAACATGACTGAATCTTTTTATTACCTGTGTCAATTTGGAGGTTAACTTTTGACGAATGCGGGGAACTGATGCGCGCAGCACCGTCACTGACAGAGAGAGCAAGTGCGCGCGACACCGAGAGCGTAGAGAGGCCAAAGTCAGTGTTGCCAGATTGGGCGGTTTTGACTTCGATTGCATGCATGTATATGCATTTCAGCGGGTTTTGGATAGTTTTTGGGCTGGAATCAGTCAGCTACATCTGGCAACACAATCTCCGCAGTCTGCCACCGATGGCTGATCTCGCTTCTCCGTGGCGTGTTGACACAAAAATACGCGTGATATTATTGAAATTTAGGGGGGCCAGAGGGGGGCCAAGCTTATTGACATGGGGGCACCGGCCCCCCCTGGCCCCCCCCTAGAACCGCCACTGCACAGAGGTAAGCGGTCAGCTGGTAGCGTGAAAAGGAACGGTGTCATACTGCCCCGTAGCTTTCATTTTAAAAATGAAATACAGCCAGTGGCGCAATTCCCAGGGGGGACAGGGGGGACATGTCCCCCTCACTTTTTTTTTTAGATAGGCCTATACTACTTTACTTCATGCTATAATGTCCCCACGAGAGTCGAAAAAAAAGTTATTTTTTAAATCACGATGTGTACGCAAAATTAAGTTCGCCGTCACAAGTATCACCAACATTCCACAACTACAGTATCACCATCACTCAGATTTGGTCCCCCCACCTCTTAGACCAGAATTGCACTCTTGAATACAGCCATACCTTCATCTGGCTACATAATTCGCGCTCTCCAGAAATGTATATAGGGCTTTAAAACCACATACAAAAGTGGCACAAATCAGAAATGAAAAGATCAGATTCAGTGCGGTTTGTTCTGTTAACAATGTCATGACAATATGGGTTACATAAGGGCAAAAAACACATACGCCCTCAGTGTGAACATAGCCAGAGACATGCAGAACTGACGTTTAAATAAGTCTCTATAAGTTTTAATCCTCACAAACACTAGTCGCAGTTTATTTTATTGGATAAATGTTGATTTACTGTAAATAGCATATTTATGGCAGAAATCTGCTTGAAGGAAATCACATGGCCAGATCTATTGCTACTGTATAGAGTCTAATTCACAGTGGTAGACACTCTGGAAAGGCTAGTATTGCTTACAATCTCGTTAGGGAAGAAAAGATATTTAAAACACTTTTTTCTGGCACACACAGAGCCTCACCACAGTGACAATGAAGATGAAGTTGTGTGTATGTGCGACCCAGCACTCGCGGTGCCGTAACCCTGTGTGTTAAACACTCGTCTCTCACCTTCCTCTCTCTGTTTCTCCCCGATCAACCCCTCTAATGAACTGAAAGGTCAAAGCGCTAATAAAACTATTAGCAGAAATGAAACTCCCCAATGTGTTAATGCACTTTTAATTCCTGTTAGCAAATTTCATCCCCCAGCAGTTTGCCTCACGCTAATGAGAAATAAAATAGCGTGTGCGCAGGGAGTGGGATTTGGAGGCGAGCGAGCAAGGGGACAGTCCGATAACTCGACACGCACGTTATTCATGGGCTAAGGCCTGGTTCCAGCCTCCTGATTCTGTCGGGTTAATTAAAGAGCACATCTCCATCTGTTCTCATTCAAACGGGCCATCTCTCTTCCTCAGACACCAGCCGAGATTTGCTACTCCTGCGTATAGCTTCAGCTGCAGACTGCCTTTCAATGCCACGCCAGTGTCTTAGGGCAGGGATGGGCAAACACGTTCCTGAAAGGGCAACAGCTCTGCAGAGTTTAGCTCCAACCACCTCTAACTCACACCTGCTTAATAGTCTCTAGTATCTTGAACACCTTGGTTAGTTGGATCAGCTGTGTTTAATTAGAGTTGGAGCAAAACTCTGCAGTCACAGCCCTCCAGGAATCCGATTTGAGACCTATGTATACCCTAAGACAGGGATTGGCAAACTTGGTCCTGGAGGGCTGAACATGCTAATCAGTGGCTGTTTCTCAATATGCGTTCTTAAGAGTTGAGTTACAATAGTCAAGATGTTACAGCCTTATTCCAAAATGGATTAAATTCATTTATTTCCTCCAAATTCTACACACAATACCCCATGACGACAATGTGAAAAAAGAGTTTTTGAAATTGTTGCAAATTATTAAAAAATTCAAATCCTGAAAAATCCTATGTACGTAAGTATTGACAGCCTTTGGCGTGAAGCTCTAAATTGAGCTCATGTACATTCTGTTTCCACTGATCATTCTTGAGATGTTTCAGCAGCTTCATTGGAGTTCACCTGTGGTCAATTCAGTTGATTGGACATGATTTGAAAAGGCATACACCTGTCTATATAAGGGCCCATGGTTGACAGTGCATGTCAAAGCGCAAACCAAGCATGAAGACAAAGGAATTGTCTGTAGACCTCCGAGACAGGATTGTCTCGAGGCACAAGACTGGGGAAGGTTACAGAAACATTTCTGCTGCTCTGAAAGTTCCAATGAGCACAGCGGCCTCCATCATCCGTAAGTGGAAGATGTTTGGAACCACCAGGACTCTTCCTAGAGCTGGCCGGCCATCCAAGCTGAGTGATCGGGGGAGAAGGGCCTTAGTCAGGGAGGTGATCAATAACCCGATGGCCACTCTGTCTGAGATCCAGCGTTCTTCTGTGGAGAGAGGAGAACCTTACAGAAGGATAACCATCTGTGCAGCAATCCACCAATCAGGCCTGTATGGTAGAGTGGCCAGACGGAAGACACTCCCCACCTGGAATTTGCCTAAAAGGCATCTCTAGGACTCTCAGACCATAAGAAACTAAACTCTCTGGTCTGATGAGACTAAAATTGAACTCTTTGGAGTGAAAGCCAGGCGTTACGATTGGAGAAAACCAGGCAGCACTCATCACCAGGCTAATACCATCCCTACAGTGAAGCATGGTGGTGGCAGCATCATGCTGTGGGGATGTTTTTCAGCAGCAGGAACTGGAAGACTAGTCAGGATAGAGGGAAAGATGAATGCAGCAATGTACAGAGACATCCTCAATGAAAACCTGCTTCAGAGTGCTCTTGACCTCAGACTGGGGCGACGGTTTATCTTCCAGCAGGACAATGACCCAAAGCACACCACCAAAATATTAAGAGTGGCTTCACAACAACTCAGTGAATGTCCTTAAGTGTCCCAGCCAGAGCCTAGACCTAAATCATATAGAACATCTCTGGAGAGATCTGAAAATGGCTGTACACCATCGCTTTCCATCCAACCTGATAGAGCTTGAGAGGTACTGCAAAGAGGAATGGGCAAAAATTCCCAAAGACAGGTGTGCCAAGCTTGTGGCATCATATTCAAAAAGACTTGAGGCTGTAATTGCTGCCAAAGGTGCATCAACAAAGTATTGAGCAAAGGCTGTGAATACTGATGTACATCTGATTTTTCAGGTTTATTATTTTTAATAAATTTGCAACAATTTCAAAAAATCTTTTTTTGGCCTAGGGTGTAAAAAAAACATATGCCAGAGTAGTTGGCAGTTTATTCCACTGTGGCGCCAATTCCACTGATTTATCAGGTGGCGACCCCTGATAAATCAGGGACTAAGCCAAAGTAAAATGAATGAATGAAGTCTAGGGGCTCTATTTTAACAATTTAGGCGCAAAGTCTAAAGCTGTCCAAAAAAACATATGAAAAATATGGTTTGCACATGGCCTAACAGGGCTGTGCTTAGGGTAACAGGGCTGTGTTTATTCTCTTAATGAGTTTTTTTTCTCGGGTAGAAGAAGAAGTGAACTCAAATGCAGAACAAAGTATTTATTGAGGAGTGAGTCTCAGAAACAAAGAAAAACCCCGTCGGGTGAGTGCTGGGGAAGTGCCGTGGAAACAATCCAAAATAACGGGATACTCGCTCACTGGCAGCCCTGGACACAAATATGAGGTGAGTAACAGAATGATATGCACACAGACCATCGACAACATACTGATAAACACGAAGGGAAATGATGTGCTATATATAGGAAAAAGGGAATGAGAGACCGGTGGAGCGAATTAGCTCAAATAACCTGTACCTCCGTGACTGAGAATAAAAGCAGGTAACTGAAGGTAATCTGTAACACAGAACAGGAGGAGAGAGCAAGAACACAAGGTACGGTGACAGTTTTGAGTGTGTTTTGAGCATAACGTGCATTAAACCGATAAATAAACTCAAAAGGCCCCCTGAGGTGAAGAAGGCATGGAGGCAGTGTTTTTATATCCATGTAGTAAATAATCATTTTTTTAACATTTTAATCCTATATTGGGTAACACTTTATTTTGATGGTCCATTTGAGTATTAGTAGACTGTCTGCTTAATATCTGTTGATACTGACATTTAACAGTCCTTCAACAGACATTTAACTGACTATAAGAAACTTTGCAAGTACATGTCAACTTACACTAACCCTAACCCCAACCTAACAGTCTACTTATAATCTAAAGAGAATTAATTGACATGTAGATGCAATGTAACTTATATTCAACAAACGGACCATCGAAATAAAGTGTGACCCTGTATTGTTTTCATATGTAAAGATATTTGTGTATTGCTGTACATCCTGTGTGTATTAAACATTTGAATCCTCATGGGCACATAACTAACGCGCTCCTTCAGCTTTTAGTTGGTCAATGGCACGGTCTATTTCAGTTCCTCAAAGTAGCAATGCGCCTTAAAACACCTCCTTTTCAGTCCACAAAGGGGCACAAATGGATTTACTATTCAAACAACGTGGCGCAAAACATGAAAATTAGGGTTGCGCTGGTCTAAAAATAGCAACAAATCGCGCCAAACACATCTCGCGCCTTAAGCCACGGTCACACTGGACTTTACTCCCCATAGACTTCCATTCATACGTACGCAAATGCGTCAGACCGGAAACGCAGGGCCATGCGTCGAGTTTCGCAGGTTGCTGCAGTGCAAAGTTCAAGCTTGGTGAACTTTGACCTGCGAAATCGCATTACTTGACTGCGTGAGATCAATGCAGGATCAAAACATGGCCTCTCTGAACTGAAATTTAAAACATGGAGCAATCGCTCGCTTTTTTAATGTCTAATCATCTTGTTTAATCCCGCCCCTTTTCGCAGCGCCGTACGACAGAATTTCGCAAGCTCAAACTCTAGTGTGACTTCGGCTTTATTGCACCGGGTGTATGATAGGGCCCTAGGCCTGCATTCAGTTCAATTAAGTACAGTAAACTAAGCCAGTAAGGCCAAATGTGATGTGAGAAAAAAAACTCTACAAGAGATTAAACACGACAAATGCAGATCTAAATAATAAACAAAAAGTGATTTTTCCATTTAAAGTATATCTCAAGTCCCACAAAGATGTGTTTTTCAACGTTATTGTTGGAAATATGGCAGCCCAGTATACTGTACTGCTAAAAAGCACTTCCTTCTACAGGAGATAAACCAATTAGGCGAACAGACTAAGGAGAAAGAAAAAAAAGAGGCAGCAGTAATAAAAACACAAGATCCAGAAGGAGGGGCAGACTCGCTCTATTACCAAACTGTGCCTTTTAATCAATAAAAAGATAAAAGATATTTTAATCAAAGGCATATTTCCTTGTTTGTGTAATGCCTTCCCAGCGCACACGTAATCTTTAAGCAAGTGAGAGTGATGCATAATGCACTCCCAGAGAGCCACTCATCCGTGGAAATTGCCAAAGCAGATAGTCAGCAGAAACATACACTCGGCAAGTGCTCGGAGCTAAAGCGCGCGCCTGCCGCTAAATTAGATTAGGACATTTATATTAAAGAAAACTCAAAATAATATTGTAAACTCAAATAATATCCCCCCTCTTCCACACACACACACACGTAGGAAAGAGCGCATTACTTAAACAACACACACACAGACACATCACCACCACTGGCTATTAGGGCAAATAGTGCAGGCTATTTGTCCAACACGCTAACATCCGCTGGCTTTGATGTTAGCGGCGAAATAACATTAGCCGGGTAACTGGAGCCACACTCTCGCAGACCAATTCACCGCGTTTCAGGTTAATGAGCTGGAGGCCCGGGGTGGATCGGGTTCCAGTCTAGCAGGTTAAACGGCTGTTGACATGGGCCGAGGAGACATTCGCCAACCCCGGAGACTAGCACAGCGCCACTCACCTGACCGCCGCTAGCTGCGTTGCGGTGAGTCTGATTGTTTTGCTGGGTTTAAATGCGTGCATTAAGTGAAATTCATCTCCCATCTAGTCGCTGAGCTGCGCCGCTCGCCATCTAAAGGACGTAGCAGGTGTTTTGGAAAAAAAAAACATATCAGATTAGCAACAAGGCTGATGAAACCTTGTTGAAATTACATTGAGGTCTACTTAAAAGCAAGGCCATCGCAAAAAATAGGCTGCAGCCACTGACCTGTTTAAAAGCATTGTTTCCTCTCACTGAGGACATCATTTATATAATCATATTTTTATCTAGTTATTGGTCCATAACAAGTTCTCCATCCTGGATTTGACTCAATCGGTTGACTAAAAATAAAGACGGCGCCTCTGCTGGCTGCTCGAAGGTTTGTGCTTTTGTTTGTTCACCCTCTAACTTTTTCAGAGACTAATTTGAGGATACAGTAGGAATTCCTCTCAAGCCCACTTCAGATCTGAGCCAGTAATAATAATTTGCTAGCTCTTTAATTAAATGTAAAGCATTGTATGCAATCTACACTAACCTTATTACTATTATTATTATTAAATGAAGAGTTTGGTTGCAAAACGCCATTTTTTGACATTTGGATTTTATTATTGTAGATCACTGTTCAGATGTACCTTAATCTATGTGTGAATTGCTGCCATTAATAACATTGAAGAATGTACATTTTAGGCCTACTTTAAAATGTATTTTTTCACAAAACGCGATATCCGCCAGACCAGTTTCTTTACAAAGTGCGACATAACGGTTATAGACAGGGCCGGAGCAAACTGAACTAGACTCTAGGTAAAAGATGATCATGCCGCCCTCAAACTGAAAGCGAAAACGAGAGACGGGTGTGATTGCGCGTATGACAGTGAGGACCGGGGCGGTGGGGAGATTGTCGCAGACGCCACCTATTCTGCCACCCTATGCGGCCGCCTGGGTCGCCTCTATGAACGCGCCGGCCCTGGTTATAGAACGTTCTGGATGCTGCGCGAGCTCATCATCTCCTGGGAAGAGAGTCACCGCTGGTGAAGTGCTCTGAGTTTGCTCATTGATTTAACAATAATATCAAAACAAAAAACATATATTTTTAGAAAGAGGATTCAATAGGCTTACTAAAAAACGTTTGCCATTTAATTGTTTATACTGTAGGCGAGCTGTCAGTCACGTAGGCTACATCACTGATCAGCTGCTGTCTGTCAGTCAGGGAATCAAAGCTTCAGAGTCGAGCTATAACGTCATGGATTTCGATGTAGTTTTCTTAAAAGCAGGGTTCGACAATAAGGATAGCTGATGCGATCTTAAGAGTCGAGAAGCAGCACGACTGACAAAGATAACTGTGTTCGCGCGAGCAGCTGAATACCGAATGAGAGGATCACTCGCTCCAAAAGCTGATGTGATGCGTGCGACTGTTTAAAACGCATGAAGCTGCGCATGAAGCTGCGCAACTGGTGTGATTGGTTAATCTTACTTACACTAGCTTTTCTTAATGGTATTACAGTAGTAGAAAATAGCCTAAGGTGGATATATAGTGTTTTGCAAAAAAAAAAAAAAAGTTATGTTGTGTTATGTTGTGTACGTTCTGGCCAAAACTAACTCAGAATCTTATTATTATTAATCAATCTTTGTATATTTTATTCCATATATTTATGATCTATTGTTTTTTTTAAACAATTTAAGATGTTTGACAATGTTAAGTTAAATATGTCGCATTTCTGCATGGTTTTTGACTTATTTATGAACTATTTATAGACATAAAACTGAATAAAAAATATCCTGGATTTGAAGAACATGCGTTCCTGGCCTTCACTGAGCTCAAGTAATAGTTTAATGTACAAAAATTGGGAATGAACTTGACTGTTGATGTCTTACATAATAATGTCAATGTCAAATACCCAACATTTCTCAAAATGGATATATCTCGTTTTGCAACGAAACTTCAAATATACAGTCTTAAAATGGCGCTAGACCCACAAGGAATCCGCAGAAATCTGCAGATTTTTAGCCCATCATTGAGTCTATGTATTTACTTGTGTAATTGTGTGTATATTTATATTTATTCAGTTTTTTTATTAATTTCACTAATATTATTGTGATATAATAAGAGTAATATTAAAATGTTCGTATGATTATTGACAAAACAGTTTGTAAAGTAATATTTTCTGTCTTGTAGTAGAGATATTATATGAGGCTTGCTTTGTTTAACAAATAAGTGGATCGAATTGGATTTGCATTGCAAACTTTAAATAAAAGTTAAAAATGTATTCTTTTTTATTTCATATATTAAGTTTTTAGTTATAATACTCCCAAAATATTTCCACATAAATCCGCAGATGTTTTACAAAATTCTCAGCAGAAATAGCTAAAACTGTCTGCAGATTCTGTCTGGTCCTAGATGGCGCCAAACAGTAAAGAACAGCGGAGTGACAGATAAGCATATATGTAAACTGTAGTAGTCAACATTTGATATGGATCAAAAACTTTATCAAAATTGTCCTAAAACAAGAATGGAAGTTGTTTTAGGATAATATTGATGAAAGAATTTGACCCACTTCAAATGTTGACACACGCAGATACATACATACTGTATACAGTGGGGAAAATACGCATTCAACATGGGGCCATTTTTCTCAGAAAACATATTTCTAAAGGTGCTGTTGACTTGAAATGTTCCCCAGATGATGATAACAGCCAAAGTTATCCATATTATTAAATAAAACAAATCTAATTAGTTTACTAATTAAGTAATGTGTAATAAAATGATGCAGGGAAAAAGTATTGAACACATGAAGAAAGGGAGGTGTAGTTCGGCAGTGAAAGCCCAGACAGCAGGTAAAATCTCTCAGTGGTTCTTCAGCAACCCTCTGCCCTTCCTCAGTGTAAATGAATATTAGCCGCTTCAGTCCAACATCTACATTAGCAGGAGGATGAAGATGAAACCAGGATGGACATTTCACAGAGACAATAATCCAAAACACAGCCAATGAAACTCTCAAATGCAAAAATCAAGCTGTAGAATGGCCCAGCCAATCACCTGACTTGAATCCAATATAAAAAACAAAATAAAGATTTGATATACAAGACCCACAGAACCATTTAGATTTTGTACTCTGTTGAAATCTGTAAAAAACTCACCCCTGAGCAATGCATCTGACTCCATTCTCCGTGTGAGGCTTCTTTAAAGGGTCACGAAACACCAAAACACATTTTTTGAGCTGTTGACAGTCATACATGTGTCCCCACGCTGCTATAAACACTATCAGGACACATATATTGCACTAAAAAGTGAAAATTGGTTGTTTTTGTGTTATTTTGAGCAAATTCGTTCTTCCAGTTTGAAACGAATTTTTGAAGCTACGTTAAAGACTTTGTTCAAACCAATCAGCGCGCTCTATTGTTTATGACGTGCAACTACATTAATATGCATGACAGCTTCGGAGACCTGTTACAGTGTTCAGACGACAGAGAGACGCCACGCTGTGTTGCCAAAACAAGTGAAAGAACAAGAATTTGGAGACATGGGTCGTCAGTGTTGCATTTATTAGTGCGCTGTGTTTATTAATGTGCTGCAACGAAGGTTTTGTTTGCATTTTCCCGCTGTGAGAGCGTTGCTGGACTCATGTGGGTTACAGTGCACACGACAGAATCCGTTTGTAAGGAACATTTTTACCCGAGAGCTTTTCGCATCTGGAAATGATGAAATCCGGAGTTGCCGCTCGTCTCCTTTTAAAAAAAAAACACAGTTCCAGAGTGATTGTCATGTCTCTACAGATTTGGTAAGTGTGCGATCAGTTCTTTGTTCATTCAGATGGCAAAGTTAGTTCGTATCGTCAGCAGTGCTCTTTCAGTTTTTAAAGACATACCTCAGTCAAAATGATTTAGTTACTAAGTTTACAGTATGTTAATATCACTGCAATATTATAGTACAATATTATAGACTGAAAGATCCGCTGTAAATGCTGCTCTCCGAATGTAAACATGTAAACACCTTAATCAAATTATTACAGGATTCGTGCAGGATTGTCGCCGTATTTTGTGACAGGATAGTCTATATACACGAGGCTTTCTGGCGCTACCTACCGAGTCATCTAAGTTACCGAAATATGCGGGGGATTTTTTTTCTCCCATTCGCCGTGCGGTATCAAACATTGCATTAAAACTCTTCCAGCAGTTCCTCGCTTTCAATATCTCATTTGTCACAGGGGACATGCAGGAAATGTTCCTGAATAAAAAGTGAAAGTGCCAAACTGCAGTTAAAGTCGACAAATTAATAATTTGGCAAGTAATTCGATTACAGATGTCCATGTAAACACAGTCACTGTCTTTCTCCCCTGCGTCTGCGTGCCCAAACGGAAACTCCCATATTTGCAAATCCTTCCCTCTTTCCCTCCCCTGACACTCCCACCTAAACAGAGCTGGACACGCCCACTTTCCTGACTTTTTCCAAACTAGAGGTGTGAAAACACCCTGCTGAGACAGGAGAATTTTCATGGCCCTTTAAGCTGCCATATATGTAAGTCAAAAATGGGCCTGTGTTATTAAGGGCTTACTCACACTATGCCATCCGAACCGTGCCCAGGCCCGTTTCCCGGATCGTTTAAGAAGTGTGAGTGCTCTCAATCGGGCTCAGGCATGGTACACTTGGCCGGCCATGGCCCGGTTGGAAGAGGTGGGCCAGAGCGCGGTTTACTTGGGCTCAGGCGCGGTACGCTTACAGTGTGAGTGCAAGCGTGTTTGAGCCCGAAACTGAAAGCGAGACATGACTTTTAAAAAGGGACTGTTTGATATGGATTAATTAATCATTCGTACTGTTCAATGAACGCAAACTGTCGTAGATTATTTAAGACGCAGACCCCCTGCACGTCAGCTGCGCCTTCAGCAAACCTCCTAATTCCTGCAGCACGAGGACTTTATGATTGTTTATGAGCGTCAAAAGTGGCTGATCTGTTCAGCGAAATATTTGACTGCGTGTCACCCCATATCAAATGACTTAAACGATATAACTAAAGAAATCTCCACTGTGCTGAGCGAGAGCGCTACTGAACAGTGCGTCATCGATGACGTAATCGTGCCCAGGCCCGAATGTAATGTGAGTGCGGGCCGTCGGGGGAGACGGGAGGGGGGACAAGCGTGCTTTGGACTGGTTCAAGGCAACTGTACATAGTGTGAGTACGGCCTAATTGTTATCAGGACAATTTGTGATGAAATTATAAACTGAAATAATTATTGGGTTGAAATAAGGAAATAATAAACTTTGGAATGTGGTGATTGAGCAATCAGAATTAGTGATGGGGAGTACGGATCATCTTACTGACTCAGACCTTTGAGTCTCGTTCAGCAAGATGAACAAATCGTTTGCCAAAATATCATTAAAATGTTACGAGTTGCTTCCAAACTCATCTACAACTAGCCCAAACATTGTTCACACCGCTAACAAGTCATAACTAGAATGCTATAAAAAAGAGAAAATAACCACTTATTGTTTACCTGGTTTTTTCTCTATGATTAGCTCAGCTCACCTCTTCTAATAAATCTTCAGGTTTCAGTGGTTCATTCACGTCACACTGACAGTCCCAAAAAAACGTTTATCTGCCTCCTGAGTCTTTCTGGTAGAACTAATCTTCTCCTTGCATGCGCAAATGAACGATTCATTGCCTAAGAGGACTCCTTGTTCTCGAGTCACAAAAAAGCTTCGTTCAATATTAACTAATCATTCAAGAACGACCCATCACTAATCAGAATCAAGTATTCTAGGGAGCTTTGTAATAAATGCTTGTAACAGCTTTTTGCAGTGGGGCGGGGTGGCGCAGTGGTTGCCCCGGCTGGGTCTGTTGGCATTTCTGTGTGGAGTTTGTTCTCACAGAAGTGAGAGAAATGTCCAAAGACATGAGCTATAATTGAATTAGCACGTACTCACACTATGTACAGTTGCCTTGAACCAGGCCGAAGCACGCTTGTCCCCCCTCCCGTCTCCCCCGACGGCCCAAACTCACATTACATTTGGGTCTGGGCATGCTTACGTCATCGATGATGCGCTGTTCAGCAAGCGCTCTCGCTAAGCACAGTGGAGATTTCTTTAGTTATACCATTTTAGTCGTTTGGGATGCTTTGACACGCAAACAAATATTTTGCAGAACAGATCGAGAAAGGGTCTGGATGCAGACCTGGTGCAGTGCAATCTTAGCTGCATCCAATGCTTTTTAATGCACTCACCTAACCCCACCCCTAACCCCACCCCTCACAGTGATGTCATTTTGAGTGCATTGTGTCTGACATTGCATCGCTGAGTGATGCAATCTCAGCTTGCATCATAAAGGCTGCATCCAGATACTATTGAACAGATCAGCTACTTTTGACGCTCATAAACAATCATAAAGTCCTCGTACTGCAGGAATTAGGAGGTTTGCTGAATGTGCAGCTGTCGTGCAGTGAAGAGTTGGCATCTTTAATAATCTACGACAGTTTGCGTTCATTGAAACAGTACGAATGATTAATAAATCCATATGAAACAGTCCCTTAAAAGCCACGTCTCGTCTTCAGTTTCAGGCTCAGGCGCGCTTTGCACTCACACTACAAGCGTAAGAGCCCAAGTGAACCGCGCTCTGGCACACCTCTTCCAACCGGAACAGGGGCGGCCAAGTGAGCCACGCCTAAGCCCGATTCAGAGCACTCACACTTCTCAAACGATCCGGGAAACGGGCCTGGGCACGGTTCATATAGCATAGTGTGAGTACGCCCTTAGATTAACTAAATTGGCTGTAGTGTATGTGTGTCATGGTCCTGGTCCTCCAGGTTGGGGGTTGAGCGTTAGGCTAATGACCCACCTCATAAAAATTAGATGTTATGAAACACCAACATGGTGCGGCTAAATATTAACTAAAATATAAACGGCCCTGGGAGTAAGAGTAAGTAACAGCTTGTTTGCAGGAACCTACAAAAGGACTGTTTTACCAGCACTATAGTTTTCCCAGCTGTGTGTCCAGAGGCAGACGTCCCAAAGCAGCTGCAGCAGCCCAGAGCAGGGGTGTCCAAACCTGTTTCTGGAAGGCCACTGTCCCGCAGAGCTACGAGCTAACCCTAATTAACCACACCTGAACCAGCTAAGTAAAGGTCTTCAGTCTCACTAGAGCTTCCAGGTAAGTGTGCCGGAGCTGGCTGAAGCCAAACTTTGCAGGATATTAACAATCCAGAATCAGGTCTATCTACCATATTAGTCGGCATGAAGTCAAAATTTACAATGTTAATTTTACTAGCACACATTGACTACATTTGCATGGACACCAATAATTAAATTTTAATGCAATTAAGACAATACTCTGATTAAGAGTCTACCATGTAAACAGCAATTTTTGATTAGTTTAATCAGATTAATCAGACATGTGGAGTATGCCGATTTTAGTCGCATTATTGAAGAATTTGGAGACATGGGTCGTCAGTGTTGCATTTATTAGTGCGCTGTGTTTATTAATGTGCTGCAACAAAGGTTTTGTTTGCATTTTCCTGCTGTGAGAGCGCTGCTGGAGCGCTTTCTTTGGTTTGTGAGAAAATGCAGCGTGATTTATTAATGTGTTTGCGTTGTGAGGATTTGCAGCAGGCGTGCTGTCAAACAGATGAAGATCTTTTCTAAATTTGCTGGCGTTTTTTGTAATTGCATGTGTTTTCTGAAATTGCAGGACATTAAGCTCTCTTGGCCACCGTACTAGGGGCTTAAGTACAATGTGAAAATCCTTAACGTGAAACCTCAGTCAGTTTTGATTCTCAATATGGACAGATTTCTGATCAACAGAGGTGGGTAGATTATCCAAAATCTATACTCAAGTAAAAGTACAAGTACTTGTGGAAATTTTTACACAAGTATAAGTAACAATCTTAAAAGTTACTCGAGTAGGAGTAAAAAAGTATCTGATGAAAAAAATTACTCAAGTAAATAGTTACTAGGTACTTTTAATTATATATATATATATATATATATATATATATATATATATATATATACCGTTGAGGGTAAAATTATTCGCCATCCTGTGATTTATTTATTTATTTTTTCAAATATTTCCCAAATTGTTTACTAGAGCAAGGAATTTTTCACAGTATTTCCTATAATATTATTTCTTCTGGTGAAATCTTACTTGTCTTATATCGGCTAAAATAAAAGTAGTTTTTAATGTTTTTCTTAGCTTATTTTAACATTTTAAGGTCAATATTATTAGCCCCCTTTAGCAATATATATATTTTTGATCATCTACATCATTAATGATTTGCCTAATTACCCTAACTTTTCTAATTAACCTAGTTCAGCCTTTAAATGTCACTTTAAGCTGAATACTAGTATCTTGAAAAATATCTAGTCAAATATATATGCTGTCATCATGTGTCTTAAAACAGCCTGATCTCACGAGGAAACGTAAGTATTTTATGTTTTGTCAGTTTAGTGGCTAATTCGTACGAATTCGTATGAGTTCAGTCGTACGAAAATGTACGATTTTAAAAAGGAGGCGTGGCACCTAACCCCACCCCTAACCCCAACCGTCATTGGGTAATGGGCAAATCGTACTAATTTGTACGAATTAGATCGTACGAATTCATACGAATTAGCCACTAATCAAAAAGTTACGAATTGGCCGTGAGATAGCGTTGCTTAAAACTAATAACAGTGTGAATGACTAATATTTGCTGGGCTAATTCATTATTCCATTAAACAGCAGTTCCTTTAGCTACTGTATATCATAGTTACCATTAATACGGTTAAAAATTAAATCTTGGAGTGAAAACATAGATTGAACTTACACTGCACAGACAGCGTGACCGTCCTTCTCGGAACAGCCAGCCTGATCTCACGAGGAATCTTACAACCACTCCAATGCGGTGCCTCGCAATATTTGCAAACAAGTCATATGAATCATATTTCAAGAGTTCACACTTAGCTGATGATTAATTATAAAGCTTGTTTGGCATGCTGTCCTGGGAGTGAGCCCTGAGCTCATGAGATCCTCGTTGCAAGGCGAGAGGGGAGATCGAGCTCAGGTAGATCTCGAGAACTCCCACATCGTAGTGATTGAAGAGCAGATGGTAGTTCTCTTTATTGTGAACTAGCAAGTCTATAGTGTTGATTAATCAATAACTTAGGTTGCTTGTTTTTAATCGGTGGGAGGAACCCAGAGGACCCGGGGAAAACCCACATGAGCACGGGGAGAACGTGCAAACTCCGCACAGAAAATGCCCGCTGGTTTGGTAAAGCCTAGAACCATTGACATTCTTGCTGTGAGGCAACAGCGCTAAGCGCTGGGCCACCGTGTCACCCATCTAGAAAAGAGGAGGGGTAGGGGTGGAAGGGGAGATTCTTCAAAGCGAAGATAGCGGTGATATGAAACCTGGGGTATTTATGGTAGCTTAGGGATCATCTGATTGGTGCATGGTGATTTGGATAATGTGGGTCCAGCTGCTAGCAATCATAAGCACGTGATCCTCTCGAAATTAGTTTATAAATAAACTTCACTTATTATCATTTGACAGTAACGGAGGAACGCCGCCAAATATAGCGAAGTAAGAGTAATGATTTGTCTCTAATAATTTACTCGAGTAAAAGTACACATTTTTAAATGTACTCAAAAAGTACTCATTACCCAACAATTTTACTCAAATTAATGTAACGAAGTAAATAATTCGTTTCTACCCACCTCTGCTGATCAACACTTCACAAGAAAAACAGAGCAGGACTTGACTTTATCTACTGGGAATTTACTGATTTGTAAAAAAAAACACTTGTGTTACATACCAGAATGGAGCTTCAAGAGAGATTATTGACCAAAGCCAAAAAAGAAAATCATATCATATGGGGAAGCCTACATTGATGAAAGGTGAATGCTTGTTTCTTTTTTAAAATAAGACCAAAAATGTGTATTTAATAAGATAAATAGGGTCAATCCGAATGACCGTTTTGAATTATCCATATACACAAGGGTATTTTGAAGTCTTGCTTTAAATGTTGCATTTCACTCGCATGGGGCAAATGGAGGGAATTGGGTAGGAAACGCAGCCACTCTAATAGTGATTCATGGTTTTCGTCAGCCCTTTTGACAGCTCAGGTTCGATCTTCTGCTCACTGCGCTGTAACGCGATCACCGCCAACATTATCATAACAGCATGTTGGTGGTGTTTGGGTACTGACATATTGATCTCCCTGCCACTGAGGAGACATGATAGATTGGGCTTCCAGAGCCAAACGCTAAAAAACAAGTGCTCCAAAAAGCGGGAATCCAGGAAAGCTGTTAATGTAGGAAGAGCGGTAAGAGTTGCCCACAAGACACGAGGCAGGCAGACTACCTGTTTTGATTACATTTTCAGGAGAAGACGAAAAAAATAGATTAAGACTAGGCAGGGCTGGACTGGGACAAAAAAATCAGCCCTGGCATTTTGGGCCAAAGCGGCCCACTATACAATCAAAATGCTAAGCATCTGTGCACATCCTTGAATATGTTTACCAACTCCTATTCTATAAAAGCACAAAAGACTTATATAGGAAATATATTGACCAATTAAAAACATTTTTTTCTAACATTTTTTCTTTATTATTATAATAAAATTGGGCTGGGGGCAACGCAGTGGCGCAGTAGGTAGTGCTGTTGCCTAACAGCAAGAACATCGCTGGGTCGCAGGTTCGAACCTCGGCTGGGCTGGGTCAGTTGGTGTTTCTGTGTGGAGCTTGCATGTTCTCCCTGCGTTCGCGTGGGTTTCAGGTGAATTGGGTAAGCTAAATTGTCCGTAGTGAATGTGTGTGTGTGGAAATTCCCAGAGATGGGTTGCGGCTGGAAGTGCATCCGCTGCGTAAAAATCGTGCTGGATAAGTTAGTGGTTCATTCCACTGTGGCGACCCCGCAAGGGACAAAGCAGACAAGAAAATGAATGAATGAATGAATAAAATTGGGCTGCACGGTGGCGCAGTGGGTAGCACATTCGCCTCACAGCAAGAAGGTCGCTGGTTCGAGCCAGTCGAGTCAGTTGGCGTTTCTGTGTGGAGTTTGCATGTTCTCCCTGTGTTCGTGTGGGTTTCCACCGGGTGCTGCGGTTTCCCCCACCAAGTCCAAAAACATGTGTTATAGGTGAATTGGGTAAGCTAAATTGTCTGTTGTAGTGTGTGTGTTTGTGTGTATGGATGTTTCCCATTAATGGGATGCAGCTGGAAGAGCATCCGCTGCGTAAAATATATGCTGGATAAGTTGGCGGTTCATTCCGCTGTGGCAACTCCAGATTAATAAAGGAACTAAGTCGAAAAGGAAATGAATGAAAGAATATAATAAAATTATAATCCACACTGGAAGTCCATCTTGTGTGTGCCTGTGTGTTTTGAGGGAGTCTATTTTAAATAATGATCATGCTGAAGCACAGTTAATGTTGATTAACAAAATAAAGTTAAATAATAAAAGCAATGTGTCAGAGACCCTTAAAAAATGTTTAACTTAATGAAACATCAAACATAGATTAAAGATTGTATATGGTCAATCAAATTAACTTAAACGATTAAAAAATGCGACAAATATTTGTTTGTCATGCTAGTTTTATCACGTATAAATATCGATATAACCATATAGTATAAATATTATTGTAACTATATAGGCCTACATCATGCTGACGATCAAAAACGAAATGACATGATATCACAGGCGATTGTCTTCTGACTGAGTGCACCCTAAAAGACATGAATGACACTTATAGAGCTTGAGAAGCAGACAGTTCTTTAGGATCTATATAATTTGTAAAATAAAGAGTTGCAGGTTAAGGAAACAGCAAAGGAGGAAGGTTCTGAGAGCTTTGGTGCAGATGAAAAGTAAAAATAAAAACTATTATTATAGACAGATGGGTAACTAGATGCGCGTTGCTTCTGCTCTCCATACGTGCGCATGTGGTTTGAAACTGGCGTGACTATTACTATGTCTATGTGTGTATTACTATTACTATTGTATGTGTGTATTTGTCAACTATTTTGACAAATACACACCGACATTGCACGCTCACACAGAGCCCAAAATGGGAGTTTGTGATTGGGTCAGCTCAATGTCAGTCAAGAAAAGAACTAATGGGCTGCAGATTATGTCACTTGGGCCGGTCTGTCCGAAAAAAAAAAGCATCTTACTTTCAGAGCGTCACTGATCACAGCATTGTCAATTAATTAGGCTAAAAAAAACGACAAGCTGCTAAGCGTTTTATGGGCCGATTAGATCATAAGAAGATGATCAGCCCGGCCCAAAAAGTACGTTGGCTCAGCGGGAAACGGCTGTTTCTCAAATCCAAGAGTGCAGAGAACAGACTTGCACTCTCAACAAAGGCTCATTCTGATTACGTACCCCTATATACATTTCTCGAGAGAGCAAAATACATCCCAGGAGCTACGTGGTTTTTTTGGGGGGGGGGGGGGGGGTTTTAGCAGTTTTTTGTTTTTGCGAATATGCCAGAGGCTGCTGTGTATGCTATTTGAGATCTCAAATTTCTCTCGCGAGTGCCATTCGCACCAGCTCTTCTCACATAAATCCACCAGAGGCCGCTGTTGACTAACTCACTGACTGACTGACCAACCGACCGATCCCGCCACCCTCCCCCTTCCCTAAACCCAACCAATAGTATTTTGAAAAGCACCGATTGACCCGTCCACCCCCTTCCCTAGAAAAGCAATCCAGAAAAAGAAAAGCCCCCTGACTTTTACTACGTTTTCAGATTTTACCAGATTCTCACCCTGTTATTTACTTGATTATTTCATTTTTTGGCTTTTGCTTTAGTCTTACCCCCTTTCTGAACCTTCACTGGACTTGAACACTGTCGTCGTGGTCTCTGCTTCTCAAGTCCTCAAATGAGCGTGTCAAACTACCGGACAAACTGGTAACAGCGGAAAAGCCGTCCGCATGGAGGTAATGGGTCAGCTGGTTAGCGAGAAAAGGAACGGCGTCATACCACGCCATAGCCATACGTACTTCTGGCTGCATAATTTGCAAAAACAAATATAGGGCTACGTTGTCAGAATGAGCCTATGTTGTGCATTCTCGTGGAGAGCAGTCTTGCCAAGTTACCTCAGAAGAACGAATTCGGGAAACCGCGAGAACGGAGAGCGCGTCCTGTGAGAAATTAGATGCTGCGTTCTTCATGACGGTCAAATGATCTTCACGCATCTTAACGGAAAATGATTTAAATATTACAACATTTATACCACAATTTACTGTTTTTTTTTCTTATGTATGACGTGCACAAAAGCCTTATAAATATACTTTGCACAATACAAATAAAATTGATTTTAATACGAATTTCAGCAAATAAACACTCTTACCCCCGGTTTCACAAACAAGGTTTAAGGCTAGTCAAGATTAAATTGCATCTTTGAGCGATCTCAACTCAAAATAACTTTCAGTGAGATGTCTTAAAATACGTCAGTGTCATTTTTTTGTCTCCAGGTGCACACCAGTAATATATTTTTCCTAGGCCATTTTATAAATGTGGCTTAAATAGTCTAATTTATCTAAGGCCTAGTCCTGGCTTAATCTAAGCGCTGTTTGTGAAACTGGGCCTTAGTGTTTATGCTTTTATTATGATTTTCCTGTTACAGTAATGTTTACTTTCACCGTCTCACTTAGGGAAACTCCTGACATGATTAAGTTATGTCTCTGAACTTTGATAATAAAAAAATTGCGCTTCTCACCTCCTTTATTCCACTACAGTGACTTTTGGGACGTCTAGAGTGAGTACTGTGCTTAAGTCTGCATTCTCAATATCAGGAATACATCAGGGTTCTGTCACGCATCCTTCGTTCTTGCGGTCTTGAGTTTTGAATCTGAAATTTGGAGGTTGATGATGATGTTACACCAAAGTCCCTTTAAGGCAAGTCATTTTACCCATCTTTTAAACGCCTCTCAGGCAGTATGCTCGGACATTCTGTCTGAATGGGGAAACATCAAACTCTCCAAAACTAGCTTACGATTACATTACATATTTGGAATCACCAATAAAATTAAGCAACAACTGTCTCATAAGTTTAGTTTTTAAACATCCAAATCACACAAAATCTGCATATTTTCAGGTTGCCCGAGCTAATGCGCATGCGCACCCAAAAAAAAAGAAATCACGACACCAACCTCATTTATGGCAGTGTTACACATTATCATCCTCTGGGTAATGATCGTCTGATCGCGCTGCTCTTCTGAAGTAATTCACAACTTGGTCTTAATGGCGAATCTTCTCCAGAAATGACAGTGGCTCTTTGTTTACAAGTTTGTGGGTGTTTGAGTAGTTGCTGTCATGTGATGTGCGTTTGGTAGGATGGACTGTACCTCACGTTCGTTTCATACAGACTACAAAACCAAAAAACTGTTTGTTGACTACAAAACTGTCGTAAAAGCACACGTCTGGTCCGAGCTTCTCCGTCAGTCTATAGCAGGGGTCACCAATCTCGTTCCTGGAGGTCCGGTGCCCTGCAGGGTTTAGCCTCAACACACCTGCCTGGGTGTTTCAAATGTACCTAGTAAGACCTTGATTAGCTTGTTCAGGTGTGTTTGATTAGGGTTGGAGCTAAAATCTGCAGGACACCGGACATCCAGGAACAAGTTTGGTGATCCCTGGTCTATAGCAATTGATGATTGGCTCCTGTACTAGTAGGCGGGGCTTAATGCGCCATATATTGACCGTTACACTTTTGCCCATTCAAAAGTATACAAGTGACATGTCTTGTGTATTCTATGGTTTTTGGTTACACGAGGACTCAAGAACACATATTAAGAAACAGACTTTATATTGTTGAAGATGTCACCAAAAGGCCTCTCATGTATTCATACATGTAGCCGAACAATGGTGAATCTTGGAAGACTTGGTCTTAGTCTCTGTCATCCTCTTCGGATTGCTTTGGAATACTCCCTGCCCAAAATCCTGTCCTGGAAGGCATCCCGGGAGGCAGCGTTCAGGGCATACAGCCAGCCCGGGCTGCGTACTCTGCATTAACAACAGAGGAAGCGGCAGCCGGCGGAGGTGATGGGCCTGCATTGTTCCCAAAGCCAGCTGACGGGACTTGATTTAGCACCAGAGTGGCTCGGGGATTCGGGGTCAGGAGAGGAGTGCCACGGGCTGAGCCTCCAGCTCTCCACCCATAAGATGGTAGTATGAACCATTTCTGACCCAGACCTGACCCGGGCCTACTAGCCCCTATATCCCATTCCACCGACATGCACATGACAAATCTGGTGTTTATTTACTCGCAAAAGAAAAAGGGTAAGGAGCAGCAGGGCGGAAGAAGAAAAAGTCCTGAAAATCAATACAGGAGTTACGGAGACATGGCCTCTGATCAGAGTTTTTCCACCGGCTTTAAGGGAGGGTTTTCTAGTGTGCTTTGAGTAATTGATTCCTATGCTTCCTTATACAGATACAAGGCTTTCTTGAGAGATGCTCAAGAACAACCTGCAGGATGGACAGATGAAGCATTCAGAAACATTCAGTTGTAGGATTTGTCCAGCTGTAAGGTCAGAGGGAGCAAATTCATGTGTCTTCTAGGGGCCGTTTACACCTTTTTTTTCTAATTGGTTCTGATCGTGAAATGGACAGGTGTAAATGCCCCCCAAAACTGATATACAGTACTGTGCAAAGGTTTTAGACCTTTTAAAATATGTTTTGATGTTTCGTGACCCTTTAAAATATGAAATGTACAGAAATGTAGATTTTTTTTCAAGCAAGGTTTGTGTAATTTTCTATGTTGCTATATAGCCAATTTCTGTTTAATTAATAATGTTCTGTAATTTAATAACTGTAAAAATGAATTATGTCTATTTTATTTAATAACACTGAAGGTGATTAAAAAAATTCTAAAATCATTCATTTTTTTTTCGGCTTAGTCACTTTATTAATCCGGAGTCGCCACAGCGGAATGAACCGCCAAATTATCCAGCATGTTTTTACGTAACAGATGCCCTTCCAGCCGCAACCCATCTCTGGGAAATTCTATTATTAATATAAAATATTTCCTTGAAATAATATAATTGAAATATTTCTATCAGCTTTGTGTTTTTGACTGTTTGTCTCCATCTTGTGTCTGAATAATGCGCAGGTTAAGGTATACTCCATCAACTGTTTTCGTTTCTGTTAGATTTTATTTTGACTATTTGGCGCCATCTTGTGTCTGAATAATGCACAGGTTAGTGTATACTCCATCGGCTGTTTTCGTTTCTGTCTGCTTTGTGTTTTAACTGTTTGGTGCCATCTTGTGTCTGAATAATGCGCAGGTTAAGGTATACTCCATCAGGTGTTTTCGTTTCTGTTAGATTTTGTTTTGACTATTTGGCGCCATCTTGTGTTTGAATAATGCGCAGGTTAGTGTATACTCCATCAGTTGTTTTAGTTTCTGTCAGCTTTGTCTTTTTGTCTGCTTGTCTCCATCTTGTGTCTGAATAATGCGCAGGTTAGTGTATACTCCATCAGCTGTTTTAGTTTCTGTCAGCTTTGTCTTTTTGTCTGCTTGTCTCCATCTTGTGTTTGAATAATGCGCAGGTTAGTGTATACTCCATCAGTTGTTTTAGTTTCTGTCAGCTTTGTGTTTTTGACTGCTTGTCTCCATCTTGTGTCTGAATAATGCGCAGGTTAGTGTATACTCCATCAGCTGTTTTAGTTTCTGTCAGCTTTGTCTTTTTGTCTGCTTGTCTCCATCTAGTGTCTGAATAATGCGCAGGTTAGTGTATACTCCATCAGCTGTTTTCATTTCTGTCAGATTTGTGTTTTTAACTCTTTGTCTCCATCTAGTGTCTGAATAATGCGCAGGTTAGTGTATACTCCATCAGCTGTTTTAGTGTCTGTCAGCTTTGTGTTTTTAACTGTTTAGCGCCATCTTGTGTCTGAATAATGCGCAGGTTAGTGTATACTCCATCAACTGTTTTAGTTTCTGTCAGCTTTGTGTTTTTGTCTGTTTGTCTCCATCTTGTGTCTGAATAATGTGCAGGTTAGTGTATACTCCATCAGCTGTTTTAGTTTCTGTCAGCTTTGTGTTTTTGTCTGTTTGTCTCCATCTTGTGTCTGAATAATGTGCAGGTTAGTGTATACTCCATCAGCTGTTTTAGTGTCTGTCAGCTTTGTGTTTTTGTCTGTTTGTCTCCATCTTGTGTCTGAATAATGCGCAGGTTAGTGTATACTCCATCAGCTGTTTTAGTTTCTGTCTGCTTTGTGTTTTTGACTGTTTGTCTCCATCTTGTATCTGAATAATGCTCAGGTTAGTGTATACTCCATCAGCTGTTTTAGTGTCTGTCAGCTTTGTGTTTTTGTCTGTTTGTCTCCATCTTGTATCTGAATAATGCTCAGGTTAGTGTATACTCCATCAGCTGTTTTAGTGTCTGTCAGCTTTGTGTTTTTGTCTGTTTGTCTCCATCTTGTATCTGAATAATGCTCAGGTTAGTGTATACTCCATCAACTGTTTTAGTTTCTGTCAGCTTTGTGTTTTTGTCTGTTTGTCTCCATCTTGTGTCTGAATAATGTGCAGGTTAGTGTATACTCCATCAGCTGTTTTAGTGTCTGTCAGCTTTGTGTTTTTGTCTGTTTGTCTCCATCTTGTATCTGAATAATGCTCAGGTTAGTGTATACTCCATCAGCTGTTTTAGTGTCTGTCAGCTTTGTGTTTTTGTCTGTTTGTCTCCATCTTGTATCTGAATAATGCTCAGGTTAGTGTATACTCCATCAACTGTTTTAGTTTCTGTCAGCTTTGTGTTTTTGTCTGTTTGTCTCCATCTTGTGTCTGAATAATGCTCAGGTTAGTGTATACTCCATCAGCTGTTTTAGTGTCTGTCAGCTTTGTGTTTTTGTCTGTTTGTCTCCATCTTGTATCTGAATAATGCTCAGGTTAGTGTATACTCCATCAGCTGTTTTAGTGTCTGTCAGCTTTGTGTTTTTGTCTGTTTGTCTCCATCTTGTATCTGAATAATGCTCAGGTTAGTGTATACTCCATCAGCTGTTTTAGTTTCTGTCAGCTTTGTGTTTTTGTCTGTTTGTCTCCATCTTGTGTCTGAATAATCCGCAGGTTAGTGTATACTCCATCAGCTGTTTTCGTTTCTGTTAGATTTTGTTTCGACTATTTGGCACCATCTTGTGTCTGAATAATGCGCAGGTTAGTGTATACTCCATCAACTGTTTTAGTTTCTGTCAGCTTTGTGTTTTTGACTGTTTGTCTCCATCTAGTGTCTGAATAATGCGCAGGTTAGTGTATACTCCATCAGCTGTTTTAGTGTCTGTCAGCTTTGTGTTTTTGACTGTTTGTCTCCATCTAGTGTCTGAATAATGCGCAGGTTAGTGTATACTCCATCAGCTGTTTTAGTTTCTGTCTGCTTTGTGTTTTTGACTGTTTGGCATCATCTTGTGTCTGAATAATGCTCAGGTTAGTGTATACTCCATCAGCTGTTTTAGTGTCTGTCAGCTTTGTGTTTTTGACTGTTTGTCTCCATCTAGTGTCTGAATAATGCGCAGGTTAGTGTATACTCCATCAGCTGTTTTTATCTGTCAGCTTTGTGTTTTTGACTGTTTGTCTCCATCTTATGTCTGAATAATGCTCAGGTTAGTGTATACTCCATCAGCTGTTTTAGTGTCTGTCAGCTTTGTGTTTTTAACTCTTTTTCTCCATCTAGTGTCTGAATAATGCTCAGGTTAGTGTATACTGCATCAGCTGTTTTAGTGTCTGTCAGCTTTGTGTTTTTGACTGTTTGTCTCCATCTAGTGTCTGAATAATGCGCAGGTTAGTGTATACTCCATCAGCTGTTTTTATCTGTCAGCTTTGTGTTTTTGACTGTTTGTCTCCATCTTATGTCTGAATAATGCGCAGGTTAGTGTATACTCCATCAGCTGTTTTAGTGTCTGTCAGCTTTGTGTTTTTAACTCTTTTTCTCCATCTAGTGTCTGAATAATGCTCAGGTTAGTGTATACTCCATCAGCTGTTTTAGTGTCTGTCTGCTTTGTGTTTTTGACTGTTTGTCTCCATCTTGTGTCTGAATAATGTGCAGGTTAGTGTATACTCCATCAGCTGTTTTTATTCTGTCAGCTTTGTGTTTTTGACTGTTTGTCTCCATCTTGTGTCTGAATAATGCGCAGGTTAGTGTATACTGCATCAGCTGTTTTAGTTTCTGTCAGCTTTGTGTTTTTGACTGTTTGTCTCTATCTTGTGTCTGAATAATGCGCAGGTTAGTGTATACTCCATCAGCTGTTTTAGTTTCTGTCAGCTTTGTGTTTTTGACTGTTTGTCTCTATCTTGTGTCTGAATAATGCGCAGGTTAGTGTATACTCCATCAGCTGTTTTAGTTTCTGTCTGCTTTGTTTTTGACTGTTTGTCTCCATCTTGTGTCTGAATAATGCAACCCCCTGCATGTACTTTATCCATAACATAAACAAGGTAGTTTTGAACATTAAATATTCATGAACATTTAAAAAAGACAAAAAAGATACACAAATTAAAAACCTAAGAGTAAACAAAGCACCACTGAAGTACTTCTGCAATACACATCACCTGTAAGAAACCGGTACAAAATTTTTCAATAAAAAGTTATGGTTTTTAAAAGGTCAAATAAACACAGTATAAAAAATACATTCACTTAAAGTCCTCTATGAACATGAGGATCAGTGTGATGGGCTGGTATTATTGATTTCTCTCCTCTCAGACAGACATCTGTGAAAAAATAAATACAAACACACACACACAGACATCCAGTCATGCGCCCCCCACCCCATATCAACAGATCAACACATCGGCGACTGACAAAGACAAAAACAGGGTGGAGGAAAAAGAGAGCCGCTGTCATATTTCACATCTCCCCGCCGTCGCAACTGTGGCGGAGGGGAGTGGAAAGTGGCGTAAAATGGGAAGTAATCTTCCAGTATTTTCTGCTCAGGAGCACCCGCTGCACGCACCCCTCACCCCGGCCCGCACTCCTCTCTGCCTCCCCCGGACTCAACAAGACAAATGGGCCGAGCGGATGACAGAGCGCCGGCCCGTCCAGCGCTCCCCCCCCACCGGCCCGCTCCATTACTCATCAGCATGCAGGAGCTGCAGCCGCTGCCGTAATTAGACAAGGACAAATAGCCGG
Source organism: Danio kyathit (assembly GCA_903798195.1). NCBI lineage: Eukaryota > Metazoa > Chordata > Actinopteri > Cypriniformes > Danionidae > Danio > Danio kyathit. Next base: position 4,322,411 of record LR812541.1, on the reverse strand, counting down.
CCGCGGACACCACGGCTCCGTCCACTAAAAAAGAGGCCCTTTCCTTGCAGGGCCGCTGGAGCCAGGTTTTCAGGGATCAAGGACGGGGAGGCTGAGCGGCCGTGACTGTTTCGGTGTGCAGGTCATGCCCTGAACATGCTCTGCAGCAGGACCTCCTGATCCTGACCTGAGATCTGAGTCTGATCCGGTCGGGACGGGGCTGAAATGACGGAGCCGGAGGTCAGATTACACAAGACACCTACTACACTGTAAAAATGCTGGGTTCCACACAATCGATTTGTGGTGGGACATGAAGGAATGAAGTTCACCTATTCAACACTAATAATAACTTATTGAATCATTATAATGTAAGTGGATTTAACATTAAATAAAAGTTAAGTTGTCCTCCAAAAAACTCAAGAATTTTTTCAAGAAATTGTTTTTTTTATGTTCAATCCTTTAGAAAAAAGTAATCTTTTATCAATTTAAGTGGATGGCACATAAAACGGTTAACCCATTTGTGCCCATTTTTTTAAATAGTGTCATGCATGTAGCCTTGTTAATAGTGTCCCATATCAACATATTTAGCATTCGTTTTCTCCAGGTTTTTGATTTTTTTCAAGAAAATCATATTTGAATAAGCAGCTACTATAGTTATAAATATATATAAATATGTCTAAAAGTCATGAAACATACAAAGAACTAATGTATTTGTCTTAAAAGTCATGAAACACACCCAACAGACTACTCTGTGTCAAAAAGATTAATGAAAATGTTTATTCATTCATTCATTCATTTTCTTGTCGGCTTTGTCCCTTGCGGGGTCGCCACAGCGGAATGAACCGCCAACTTATCCAGCACGATTTTACGCAGCGGATGCCCTTCCAGCCGCAACCCATCTCTGGGAACTTCCACACACACATTCACACTCATACACTACGGACAATCTTAGCTTACCCAATTCACCTGTACTGCATGTCTTTGGACTGTGGGGGAAACCGGAGCACCCGGAGGAAACCCACGCGAACGCAGGGAGAACATGCAAACTCCACACAGAAACGCCAACTGACCCAGCCTAGCCGAGGTTTGAACCTGCGACCCAGCGACGTTCTTGCTGTGAGGCAACAGCACTACCTACTGCGCTGCCCCGAAAATGTTTATATATATATATATATATATATATATATATATATATATATATATATATATATATATATATATATATATATATATATATATATATATATAGTCAAAGTGAATTTAGAAATCACTACTTTCTTTTTTATTCGCGATTTCCATACTGTTCTAACTTTCTCTAATTTGGGGTTGTACATTACATTAATAATATTGTCATAATATTGTTTTTTTTTTAACCTAGAAGCAAGTTTTTGTAAGAAAAGACACGTTCAATGGAAATGAGCCCTAAATCTCAACATGTTTACAAAACAAATTCTTAATCTGAACATTGACCTTTGCAAAAAAAAAGTTAAAATTACATTTGAAGCATTTTGGTTGTTCTTTTTTTATTTGATAAAGTTTTTATTGTAACTTTTCATAATTTTATTTAAAGTATACATGTTAAAAGGGTTACCCACTAGGATTTAAAGTGAAATACCAATACCAGCAATTATTTGTTCTATGCATATGTATTTTATTTCTTAGATATTTCTTGATATTGTACCCAAAATAAAGTTAAGAAACCCCCAATATCCTTGAAACTTCTCTCTAAACAAAACAAACAACAACAAAAAAATGTCTTATCTGTTGGATGATGGTCCTTTCCTTAAGTCAAGCATCAGAAAGAAACTGGTCAATTATTCGAAGTTAAAAAAAAACATTGAGTGCGTTGAAATATGTTGGTCTACTTTTGCAGACTTGCGGATAATGGATGAATGAAACTTCATGATGATATCCAAAAACACTCAATCTTATTCAGACAGCATACCAATACAATTTCCCAACATTCAATTACCAAGACAATAAGGAAGTCCTTCTAAAAAAAGAAAAAAAAACAAACATAAGAATTTCAAACGTATTGAAAGAAGAAAGGATTCAAACATACTCACAGGCTGAGCTTAAAACACAAGGTTTCCCAACTAGGACTTCACAAACAGTTTTAAGTAGCTGCAAGGAACCATGTGCTCCCTCTACCACAACTGAATCTCTTCTTCATTCCTCTCTTCACCTATTATACATTCAAGTTGTCTGACTAGCGCCCTCTAGTGCCACGTAGTTCCATTAGAACAGCATTTTTATTTTCATTATTCCATGGATAACAAAAAAAACAAGTGACAGACATTTCATTCTGTTACATTATTATTATTATTTTAGGTTGAATATGAAATGTTTAAAGTGTTTTCTTTTATGGGGAATTCGTGGACATGGTAAACTGAGAATTGTACCCTTGAAATTGGGCCAGAAAGTCCCCAGTGGCATGTTGTGTTTATGATTTCATTAAACAGTAATTATAACTAATGGCATTGTTTTAATATGTGCATTTCAAACATCGTCATTATTCATCATGACCTACAGCTTCAGTTCAGTCTTTGTCTGTGATTCAGTTTTATATTTTCATTTGATCTCCATTTCAGCACTTATTTACTTACTTATCAACTCCTATCAGTGGTGTAAAGTAACTAATTACAAATACTCAAACTACTTTAATTGAGTAGTTTTTCTCAGGAATTGTAATTTACTAAGTAGTTTTATAAATGTGTACTTTTACTTTTCCTTGAGGACATTTTTAGTGCAGTATCGATACTTTTACTCCACTACTTTCCTTCAACCTGCAGTCACCACTTTATTGTTTCTTGTCTCTGGGGATAAGAATAATCAGTCCTGTGATTCCTGTCCAATCAAATCACACATTGAAGATAAATCTCATCATACTGGTCTACCTCAAGACATGGGCGCTTTATAATTGCAGCAAACTGTTTGGAAGCATTAAAAGAGTCCAAGAAGATGTCCAAAATCTTTACACGCATTGACCCAGAGACTGTTTAGATACATGTCACTGATGAGAAGATGACGGATGTTTACTGTATGATGACCAAAATGGCCTTAAACACCCAGCAGGCACAAGACGTCAACATGACGTCAGATTGATGTTGTATCCTAAAGTCATAAGGACGTTGCATTTTGTTTGGGAATGAAAATCAGGTTGACATCAGAACTCATCAATGTGCATCGTCCAACTTATAACCAACCAAATATCAACATCTAATGAGGTTACAGCTTGATGTTGTGTGGACGTTACCACTATAACGTCTGTCAGACATTGGATTTTGGTTGCCATACGTGATGAATAAATGTCTGTATTTGATGTCAATATGACGTTGGTTTAAGATGTTGGCTTTTCGATTTTAGCCACTTTTTAACAACCTAAAATCGACCATATATCGACCATATATTTAATGTCATTATTCGACATCAAAATAATGTTGTCCTTAGACGTTGGCTAGACATTAGACATAGACTGAATTTTGGTCACCTGACATCAAAACCTAAATCTAACCTAATATTAACGTCTTATGACATTGTGTGCCTGCTGGGCAATAACTCGATGCACTACAGAATGTTACGTTTACACACACATGCACAAATTACATGTAAAAGCATCAGCTTTTAACAGCGTAATACTCATTACTCTTGAGTACTTTTGAAAGGGCTACTTTTTACTCCTACTTTGAGTAATATTTACAGCAGATACTTTTACTCTACTTGCACTACATTTTTAGGCAAGTAATGGTACTTTTACTTGAGTATGATTTTTCAGTGCTCTTTCCACCACTGACTCCTATAATAACAACTCAAATAATAGCTCCTATAATGGCAAATAATGAACAAACTGGTAGGAATGCATGTTAATAAAGCATTCGTTGACATACTCAGTAACTCTTACAATATGCCCCAATAATAAGATGTATAAATGTTTTAAATACCTTATTAATCACTTACTTATACATTCTAAACAGTTGTATAATCTAATGACAAAATTATACATTCATTTATTTTCTTTTCGGCTTAGTCCCTTTATTAATCCGGGGTCGCCACAGCGGAATGAACCGCCAACTTATCCAGCACATGTTTTACGCAGCGGATGCCCTTCCAGCTGCAACCCATCACTGGAAAACAACCATACACACTCATACACTAAGGACAATTTAGCTTACCCAATTCACCTGTACTGCATGTCTTTGGACTGTGGGGGAAACCGGAGCACCCGGAGGAAACCCACGCGAACGCAGAGAGAACATGCAAACTCCACACAGAAACGCCAACTGACCCAGCCCAGGCTCGAACCAGCGACCTTCTTGCTGTGAGGCGACAGCACTACCTACTGCGTCACCCATGACAAAGTTACTGGCTTGTAAACGATCTAAAACTTGATTTAGAAATGATCAATTGGTCAGTAATAAAGTGTGAAAATACAATTAAGCACATTATATTAGATTTTACTGCTAGTTAAACTTACAAGAGGTTATTTATAGCTGTATTAATAGGCTGATTACTCATGTTTATTAATGTAGTATTAATGCTTAATAAATGATGAATTAACTAATGCTTAAAAATTATTTGTAGCATGCAGACTCTTAAAGTCTGACCAATATTAGATTTAGCATTGAATGAAACCAATAACCTAGTGGTAAGTGCACTGTGTGTGTGTGTGTGTGCGCGTGCATGCGTGTGTTTATTTTGTATTTATCACTTTATGTGGACCAAACATGTGGACCAAGGGTACTCTTTAGGTGGGCGTGGTGTACGACATTCTCGCTTGAGAAAATGTCTACAGTAAAGCTGTACGGGTCGTTCACATATCATATGAGAAGCTCTTCTCACAAAACAGATGCTTTATACACATAAATATGTGTGTATAAATGTTCATGGCGAACCTTTCTAAGAACAGGATTTGATTATAACTGCAGATCAATGATGACATGATCAACATGGCAGTTTGTTCATGGTTTAGGTTGCTGAAAGAATCATTTGCTCCTTTGTTTTTTCTGGCTTCTCCTTTGTTTTTTTTTGCACATCACTCTCGCGTTTGTCCTTTTCTGAAAGGATTGGATGTCAGAAGGACTTCAATAATCATGCGCACGTTATTATCATCAGCTCAAGAATTTCATTATTTCAAATATAGATGCGTGGCGAGTGCACGCGAGCTCTCTAGAGAAAGTGAAACCGCTCACGCTTTTTGACGACCTCGTAAAACAACAACAGGACACGGCAGATTTTGTTCTTCTTGGCTTTGTGGCTGTTCATCAAGACGACGACAAGTTTTTATTTAAGCTAGAGCAGCCTGATCTCACCGGGAAACGTAAGTATTTTAAGTTTTGTCAGTTTTGTGGCTAATTCAGTCGAGTTCAGTCGTACGAAAATGTACGATTTTAAAAAGGAGGCGTGGCACCTAACCCCACCCCTAACCCCAACCGTCATTGGGGGATAAGCAAATCGTACTAATTTGTACGAATTAGATTGTACGAATTCATACGAAATAGTCACTAAATCAAAAAGTTATGAATTGCAGTGAGATTGCATTGGCTCGAGTCAACCATGCACTGTAAAAATTAAAAAGATGAGTTAATTTCAAATTTTAAAGCAACCGGCTGCAAATAAAGTTTGAGTTTATTAAGCTTCAGTGGTTGAAGTTGTGGCAAATTTTTTATTTAAGTTGACTGAAAAGGCTGTTTTAAGTCAAGTATACTTTATGGAATAATTTGGCACAACTTCAACCACTGAAGCCTAATAAACTCAAAATTTCCTTTAAATTTTTAAAGGTGCAGTATGTAAGTTTGACACCCAGTGGTTATACTAGGTATTGCACTCCTGGATCAAAACAAAAGCAAGCGCGGGTTGCCAGTTTGAGTACAGGAGCGAGTGATTTAAACTGTGTTCTAAATAAAAGCAACGACACGCGATAGAGGGAATATTTTCCATATTAAAGGGAGTTTTTGTCCTAACCAACACCTCGAATTGATATATTAGAAAAGGCTTCTATTTCTCACAGCTGAACTTGTGAAACCTATGACAGTGATCACCTCAGGTAAATCTCGTGTGCTTTATTCAGAGCTAAATGCTAACAATGTGAGTTTGAATGCCATTATACATTTAATGATGTTAAAGAGGGTTAACATGTATTAAACAGATTCTAAACCTTACCGTTTCGTGAGTGAGTGCATATTCTGTGCTTCTGAATGGCTGTATTAAAATTTCTGTCATGTTTGGTCTGGTGCAAACAGCCAAATAGCTGATCACTGCCTCTCTCGTCACAGCGTGTTGTTAGGACATGCGGTTACAATGTAACCTGCTCACCTAATGTTTACTTACGTAATATTTATGTAATTTGCTAATTAATAACCTCATGTGGAACTGAATCGGTCTCCCATACTGTCCTTTTCGGTCATGGACGCATGCTTTCAGAGTCTTTCTGAATGAATGAATGAAATACGCTGTTTTCCAACAAGGCAACCCGGAGTGCTGCATTATAATTGGCTGAACTGGCATGTGCATGTGAAAATTACCTAAATAAAGACAGCGTTCCGGCACGGAAAAACCATTTTCAAAGCAGAATATCTGACTTCAGCATTGTTTTTCAGTTAAACAAGTATGTTCACTTGAGATGTTTCTTAAATATCTGCACACATATTATGGTATTTTTATGCTTTAGAAGAGTAAAAAAACTTACATACAGCACCTTTAAGTTAACTTTTTGGCTCAAATGAAGAAATCAAAAATCTCCTCAACAGATTTTTTTACTTTCATTCAACAAACAGTTCCAAACATGCAGTTAAATAGTTTTTGATGAGTAAATTCAACTCTGAGTTCAAAAATATGTCCACCTAACTTTTTTATCAATTTTAAACTGAGTAAACAATTTGTAAATTGTATTTTTTACAGTGTGGCTTGTTATTATATGTAAATATTATTACGGTGTGATGTCTCGGCTTTGTTTTTAATAATGGCGCTTTGTTTGGCGCCTTTGTTTTCATTCTTCTGCTTGTGTACACGCTGGTGACGTTTCTCTGTAAACTAATAGCGTTCAGCTCTGCATCTTGCTCCGCCTTTTGGTACCTTTTTGTCGTGCTCGGTACCCTTTCAAAAGGATCCCCAAAAAGTGGTGCGGTACGGTTCACTTTTCGATATCTTTTGATAGTGGAAATGGCCATAAAAGCATACCATACCGTACAATACAACTCAGTGGAAACGGGCCATAAGGAGCTCCGAGAGGCTGATCTGATCTCCCCAGAGCGGGACACAGAGCTCTCTTTTTTCAAATCTCAGAAAAACTAAAAAACACAACAACTGCATTTGGAAATGAACAACACAATTTTAAAATTATGTTTCGTGTAAAGTTGGTTATTATAAATAAATAATTTGGATATTATAATCCAGGGGTGTCCAAACTCAGACCTGGAGGGCCGGTGTCCTGCTGAGTTTAGTTTCAACTTGCTTCAACACACCTGCCAAGAAGCTTTTAGTACATCTAGTTAGCCTGATTAGCTGGTTCAGGTGTGTTTGATTAGGGTTGGAGCTAAACTCTCCAGGACGCCGGCCCACCAGGACCGAGTTTGGACACCCCTGTTATAATCAATATATTTGTACTCTCAACTCATTTACATGGGTTTATAACTGTTTATAAATGATGAATGAATGGTTACGTTTGTTTACTATTATGTTAACTTAATCGATTTGTGTCGGCACAACATGAAGGAATTAAGGTAACTTATTAGTTTTTACAAATTTAAGTGGACTAAAACTATTAAGTTGTACCCAAAACTATTCATTGACCTTAAAACTCATTTTAACTAAGCAGTTTTAACAAACAGAAATTGTCCGGTTTTTTTAAGCGTAGCATTCATTTATTAAAGTAAGATGAGCTAAAATAGGTCTATCAAATCTGATAACTCACCGCAACAAAGCTTCAGAATTATTGAAACTGCAGCAGGCCATGAGAGCAGCCTTGGGAAACTGAGTCCTGAGTCGAGCCGTCAAACAAATATATTGCTATATCTATGAAAAAAAATGCATTTAAATCCACAGAGGAGGTTTGCTCAGATTGCTCCGAGCGGCCCAACTCAATATGTGACACCCGGCGTGAGGGTCCCGGGACTGACCAGCACACACACACCATCGATCCCGCCGTAATTTCCTAATTATTTTCCTATTGGATTTCTGGTTTCATAATCGTCATCAGGACACATTACCACAAACCCAAAACCCAAGCAGGATTTTTTCTGCCACGGTAAACATTTTAAGAAAAACTAAAAAAAAAAACTGTATATTCAATTTCTGTGGCCAGCTGGCGGATTCGACCCCCTCGCGCCTCCCACCCGTCCGCACGTCGCTTTCTGCAAACACAGAGCTCTTGGAAAGCAGATCCTGCACAACAGTTGTGCTTAAGGAAATGTAAAAAAAGCTGTTTCTTGTGCTGACGGCTTCGCTAATGTAGATGTTTAGCATTGCACATTTTCTGCTTGATCTGATCCTGTGTGGGATTATCGCAACACTCCGTTTGCTGCATTTTCGGGAACTTTTGGAGGGAAAACTCAGCGTGTGGCGCTTGAGGAAAAGCCGGTCATCCATCTCCCGAGCTCGTGTCTGAACAGAAGAGATAAAAACACACAGAAACGTGATTTCACCAAGGTCAACATCGCAGACAATCAGTCAATTCTGGCTTTGCAACTGCTTCTTAAAGGGGTCATTCACCCAAACATGAACATTTACTCATTATTTACTCACCCTCGTCTGAGTCCAAACATTTATGAGTTTCATTTTTCTGTTGAACACTAATGAAGATATCTTGAAAAAAAGTTGAAAACCTTGGACTTTCATAGGAGGGAAAACAAATACTATGGAAGTCAATGGTTACTGGTTTCCAACATTCTTCTGAATATCTTCTTTTGTGTTTAACCAGCCTGATCTCACGAGGAAACGTAAGTATTTTACGTTTTGTCAGTTTAGTGGCTAATTCGTACGAATTCGTACGAGTTCAGTCGTACGAAAATGTACGATTTTAAAAAGGAGGCGTGGCACCTAACCCCACCCCTAACCCCAACCGTCATTGGGTGATGGGCAAATCGTACTAATTTGTACGAATTAGATCATACGAATTCATACGAATTAGCCACTAATGAAAAAGTTACGAATTGTCGTGAGATAGCGTTGGTTTAACAGAAGAAAGAAACTCATAAGGGTTTGAAACAAGTAAAAGGTGTGTAGATGATGACAGAATTTTCATTTTTGAGCAAACTACCCTTTAATAAACTTCGTTCAGGACTTGCTGCTGCTTTGTAAGGTTTAGGTTTTGGATTTAAGATGTAAAATATGCTCATGCATAGTATGTGCTTTATATGTAATAATAAACAACCAATGTGGGACCCTGCCAATGTGTGGCAATATGCCAAAATAGATTGATTGGGTCAAAGTGTTTAATTTTTATTTTATGCCAAAAATCATTAGCATATTAAGTCAAATCAAGTTACATGAAGATATTTTGTAAAATTACTACTGTAAATATATCAAAGTATAATTTTTGTTCAGTAATGTCCAAGCACTTCATTTGGTCAACTTTAAAGATTCAAGACACCCTGGAGTACTTTTTTTTTAAAGGGCACCTATGGTGAAAAATCTACTTTGGACAGACATATGTGTAGGTATAGTGTATAGACCGTCATATTGGGGTGATATAAACACACTCAGTCCTTTTTTTTCAATTAAACAACATAAAAACGGTGGACCAATTGGAGCGGTTTTGAGACCTACCGCTACTTGACGTAGGAGTGCGGTCCCCCCGCCCACCGAATTGATTGACAGCTGCGTATTAACATGTCTCAGTAGTAATGCTTATAATCATATCAACAAGACAGGACTAGCACAAAGCAAACGTAAATAAAAGGTCTGTTCAGTTTGCTAGGATCATCAATCATCATCAAATGTGATCAACAGTGAGTTTTACAAGTTTAAAATGTTTTAAAACAGTGCATGTGTGTAATAAATTACAGCGATTTACTTCAGCTTTACTTCATCAACACAGCCGCGTGTCAGAAGAAGACGCTTCAATCCCAGTTTGTGGACGTAAAATCAGGTTTATTTTATACATTAACATAACAGATATCCATACAGCAGTGGATATTAACCTGTATCCTGTCACATTTGCGTGCAAAAACAGTGCAAAGCTACACTCGCGCGCTGTCTGTGTGTGTGCGTGTCTGCGCTGTGTGTGTGTGTATCTGTGTGTGTGCGTGAACTTTGTAACGACATTGTGTGTGACTCGTCGTTGCAGCTCCACAAGTGCATCAAATACTCATTGGTAAAGTTCTTACTGTAGTATTTCTCACAAACGTTGCGTGAGATCTGCTTCTTTTATGTCTATCTGTTGTCTGAGGCAGCCGAGGGCGAAGACTGAGGCACGCTGACAGGCACGTGGAAACGGTGGCTGTGAAGGACTAGCCTTAAAGGCACAGTACACAAAAACCGCTATCTGGTGCTCAAAGCTATAACTTAGTAACTTATGAAAGCTATAATTAATAATCTGATGGGTGTTTGAGCTGAAACTTTACAGACACATTCTGGAGATACAAAAGATTTATATTAAATCTGGAAAAAGGAGTAACCTAGGTGCCCTTTAAATTGTAACAGATTTGTGTGTGTTGAGCGTCAGTTAAGTCAACGTTAGCACCCTCAGCATTATTTGTGGGGAAAACTGGATAATTTTGAGCTTTTATCAGCTAACTTCATCTTCCGGGTTTATTATCAATTTTGGGGTGGATCAAAATCGGTGACGTAGCGCAAATCTGCTAGTGGAGTGATGACGCGTCGGTTTCTCATTATTATTCATAGCTGAGTTTTCTTATCCTATGAGAAGCCCCTGCTTCTTAATTATTCATGAGAGCACGTGCTTTCCGAAGGCAAAGCAGACCTGCCAAGCTGTGAAACCCAATGACTGGGTGAGACCGCTTCTGTTCATGGCACGGATTGTGTGTGTTTGTTTCCATGATCCACGGGGTTTGTTGCATGTTTTTCCCCGTGATACTGTCAGGGCCGATACAGCAAAGCTGTTGGTTTGCAGCAGGCATTTTTGTCAGGAGAGCTATACTAGAATTAGAGAATGGCAGACTTTGTCTTTTATCAGTTGAGTTTGTTACCATTCAGACACATCGCCTATATCCGTGCTGCTGTGTTCGTCTCTGTATAAAATCCTCCAGATTACCAGCAGGGTTAATGGATGGAATAGACAGGACAAGAGACCTGCTGCACTGCTGTCCCATTTACCGCACTCAATCACCATCCACCACACACCACACCCGTGAACCCTCATCAGACTACTAATTACCCACACCTGCAATCACCAGCACACTATATACTCACCTCACTCACCGGCTGAAATCAAAGTCAGATGGTTCTCCTTGACGACTCTCCCGATTGCTCCTGTGCTCTTCCGTGGATGTTCTCCTCCTCCTGTGGATGCAAATACTCCTCTTTCAGGGAAGTGACTATTCTTATGTTGGTGTTTGCCAAAGAACTGAACTTACCAGCTGAACTGTGTGTGTGTGTGAGAGAGAGATCGCTCACCCTCTACAACACCATATGCTTATTTCACGCGGCCGCCATTTTAAAACACGAAGGTGAGGCTGCGGTGGGAAGAAAGCTGGAAGTATAGGATCAGCACTGTAAACATTGCAGCAACATGCTGTGTGCTATAAACCTCCAGCTGTTGCTGTGACTTCAAAATGCAGAAATGGTGTAAACATCACTTTAATATCATTCCGTTCAGTTTCATTTAAACAATTAAAAGCATATTAGGCGTCAAACAACATCACAATCTCTTTAAGAGTGATACGCTTAAGTGTCCTCCTAGACTTCAGTCCAGGGCAGCAGGTAAACACCGTGGGGACGCTTCCCTGCTTCAGCCTATGTAACCCGGTGAGTGATAAAACACTGCAGTCCTGTGTAGCACATCTTCGTGTTGTCTTTAACAGTGTTGTGCCGGTACTGAAGTTTTAAAAACGTCAATTTCCCGCTAACATTTACGCGGCGCTGAGCGCGCTCATAAACACCGCTGATTTGCCGTAGTATTCACCAGTGCTCAACAGAATGACTGTGAAGGTTATCAGCTTCCTGCTCTTCACAGATTGAAAACACACATAGACGGATATTGGAGCGTTTTAAAGCCGTGAAGATCAGTCGTTTCATCAGCGGATCGCTCGTCTGTGTTTGCACTCAGTAAACAGCGGTGAGGTGAACTGATGACCTTCACAGCCAATCAGAGTGATTTCTGTTGAGCATGTGAACACAATGGCCAATCAGCGCTGTTTAAGAACTCCATGAACAGTGTCTTAAATGTTAACGAGAAATTGGCGTTTTTTCATATTTCATTACGGAAATTTTGTATCGTGACTAGGGTAATATAGATAAAGAATCAGTTCATTAACTTGAGTTTGATGAATGGCATCTAAAATGTGTGTTTGGGAAAGAAAACATTATCTAAGTAGTGCCATTTCCCTTAACTTAGCTGAAAATGAGGTCAAATATCCCTTTTTATTTTCACTATTCATTCAGAACGGACCTTAGGGTCACTCGGAAGGCGCTGAAATCATAAATTTGTGCCACTTTCTCTTCGCTGATAAGATATACAGCCAGGTACACAACATTCCTGTGTGACTCAGTCTATACTTCCTGGTTTCTTCCCACCGCAGCCTCGATTTCGCTGTTAATAATGGCGGCCGCGTGAAATCAGTCTATTCACCTGCTTCACCTATCTGCTGTTGCTGCTGAAAAATCCAGCTTAAACCAGCCTAAGCTGGTTGGCTGGTTTTAGCTGGTCGACCAGCCTGGTTTTAGAGGGGTTTTGGCCATTTCCAGGCTGGTTTCCAGTCATTTCCAGCCTGGTCTTAGCTGGTCAGGCTTGGAGTTGACCAGCTAAAACCAGCTTAACCAGCCTGGTTTAAGCTGGACATAGCTGGTTTTGGCTGGTCAAGCTGGTTTTAGCTGGTCAACTCCAAGCCTGACCAGCTAAGACCAGGCTGGAAATGGCTGGAAACCAGCCTGGAAATGGCCAAAACCCCTCTAAAACCAGGCTGGTCGACCAGCTAAAACCAGCCAACCAGCTTAGGCTGGTTTAAGCTGGATTTTTCAGCAGGGGCATCGCACTAATTAATACCATTTAGTATTTCATCCTGTTTTAGTTACTTCCGTATTAGCTTCACGAGGGAGAGCGGGAGGTTGCCGCTTCGTTTACTCACTTTTTTAAGTAGCATTGCCTTATCGCTTTAAAAGCTATGGATTTACTCACTTTTTCAAGTAAAGGTGACTAATCACTTTTAAAGCATTGAGTTTATAAACCTTTAAAGTCAACTAACTGATTAAGAAGCAACAGGTTTATTCACTTTTTCAAGTAAAGTTGACTAATCACTTTTGACAGTGTGGGAATCACAGCTGGAGGCCTGCAGGAGGCAGTTTGGTCTTGGAATAAATGACCGCAGTTTGTGCTTCACGTGTCAGCTTTGTTAGTGTTTTGAGCAAAAGATCAAGAGGTTAAACAATAAAGACCTTTTTCACAGCATAATTGCTCATTTTCATCATTATCAGTGGAGGGCGCTGTACTGTACAGTGTGTTGACCCAGAAACCCTGCAAACTCAGGACGTGTGTGTCGTACCAGAGGGACACGAACACAATGACGCTTCTTCCTCTCAAACTCTCTTCCTGATTGTGTTCTTGTACTTAAAACGTCACCAGTTTTCAACACTTGTTTGACTGCTGCTCATTTCCCAGCACTGCTGTCAAGAAAGATGTGTTCGGCAGCTGCTCTGTGCTTCACTCCTGAATGCGAACATCATGATGAAACTGATGAAAGCTCTCGGCGTGAGGACTTTCCTCTGACGGCCTGAAGAAACACCTGCAGGATGTGTTCATTTCCATCTGCCAGCTCGAGGAAATTCCGATGACCCTACAGAGGATTTCTGGGAAGTGCTGTTGTGCCAGGCTCAGTCCTGACAGGCCCGTGAGGGGGGTTTTCAGTCTGGAATCGTTCCAGGAGATGAACTGATTTCATTACAGGTACTTTATCAAAAATCAAATGACTTAAAGATATTTAAAGGGACAGTTCACCAAAATTCCTCACCATTTACTCACAGTTGAAGTGCTTATAAAACGCTTACGAGTTTTAAGAGAAGATACACAAAAGAAGATGTTGAACACAAAAGAAGATATTTTGAAGAATGTTGGAACATTTTTTTTTAATGTTATAAACAAATTTGTAAAAATATAGAAGATCTGATTGATGTTTGCTCTTCGTAATCTGGCATTTTTTACATTCAACTGTATTTTGTCCAGAATAATTTTTTAATAAAACATACAGAGATTCCAATCCTTCAACAACAGAATAAAAAATGGACAGCAGAAGAAATAGGAAGATGTAGCTTAAGAATCGCTTTGGAATTGGATCGTGACCGACCAAATCAGATCTGAATTCCCTTAAAGATGCAGTATGTAAGTTTGACACCCAGTGGTTGAACTAGGTATTGCACTCCTGGATCAAAACAAACGCAAGCGCGGGGTTGCCAGATTGAGTACAGGAGCGAGTGATTTAATCGGTGTTCTAAATAAAAGCAACGACACACGATAAAGGGAATATTTTCCATATTAAAAGGAGTTTTGGTTCTAACCAACACCTCGAATTGATATATTAGAAACGGCTTCTATTTCTCACAGCTGAACAACAGAATATGACAGCTAGATCACCTCAGGTAAGCCTTGTGTGCTTTATTCAGTGCTAAATGTTAACAATGTGAGTTTGAATGCCATTTTACATGACATGTATTGCCATATACTGAAAGCAGCAGCAGATAGTTCACCTCAGATCTGGAAAATACAATAAGCCGTTTGAAATTGAACTTTAGAACTAAACACATATGAGTGATTCAGCATCTACATTTAATGATGTTAAAGTGGGTTAACATGTATTAAATAGACTCCAAACCTTACCGTTTTGTGAGTGAGTGCATATTCTGTGCTTCTGAATGGCTGTGTTTACATTTCTGTCGTGTTTGTCTGGTGCAAACAGCCAAATTGCTCATCACTGCGTATCTTGTCACAAAGCGTGTTGTTAGGAACACAGGGTTACAATGTAACCTGCTCACCTAATGTTTACGCTCGTAATATTTATATTATTTGCTAATTAATAACCTCATGTGGAACTGAATCTGTCTCATTTCGACGTCTGCTATGTTCACCGGAGGTCGCATTTTCAGTCACGGACGCATGCTTTGTCTTTCTGAATGAATGAATGAATGAAATGCGCTGTTTTCCAACAAGGCAACCCGGAGTGCTGAAATATAATTGGCTAAACTGGCATCGTGCATATGAAATTTATCTAAACAAAGACAGCGTTCCGGCAAGAAAAAACCACTTTCAAAGCAGAATATCTGACTTCAGCATTGTTTTTCAGTAAACAAGTATGTTCACTTGGGATGTTTCTTAAATATCTGCAAACATATTATGGTGTTTTTATGCTTTAGAAGAGTCAAAAACTTACATACAGCACCTTTAAGATTCCTAGCCCTAGTATTTACTAACATGAACAAACAATAAACAGCATATTTATTACAGTTTTTATTAAACTTTGTTAATGTTAGTTAATGGAATTAAAGTTGTTCACTGTTAGTGAAGTGACAGGGCATTAACTAATGTAAACAAGCATGAATTTGGATGTTAATAATGCGTTAGTAAATGTTAAGCTATGATTAGGGCCAGAATCTGCGGACATTTTTTTCACCCTTTTTTTAACTCATCAAACTGATCCCAAACCTGGCCATATTTTGTCAACCCGCCCAAGGGTGTTTTTACCTGCACAATCAAACTCAAAACTGCTCAATCTGGCAACAATGTTTGACAGCACTAATTATATTATATTATATTATATTATATTATATTATATTATATTATATTATATTATATTATATTATATTATATTATATTATATATTAGGGCAGCATGGTGGCACAGTGGGTAGCACAATCATCTCACAGCAAGAAGGTTCAGACCTTTTTGCTGTAAGGCGACAGTGCTAACAACTGAGCCACTGTGTCGCCTATATTATATTATATTATATTATATTATATTATATTATATTATATTATATTATATTATATTTATTATATTATATTATATTATATTATATTATATTATATTTATTTTATTATATTATATTATATTATATTATATTATATTATATTTATCATATTATATTATATTATATTATATTATATTTATTATATTATATTATATTTATTTTATTATATTATATTATATTATATTATATTATATTATATTATATTTATTATATTATATTTATTTTATTATATTATATTATATTATATTATATTTATTATATTATATTATATTATATTATATTATATTATATTTATTATATTATATTATATTATATTATATTATATTATATTATATTTATTATATAATATTATATTTATTTTATTATATTACATTATATTATATTATATTATATTTATTATATTATATTATATTATATTATATTATATTATATTATATTATATTATATTATATTTATTATATTATATTTATTATATTATATTATATTATATTATATTATATTATATTTATTATATTATATTATATTATATTATATTTATTATATTATATTTATTATATTATATTATATTATATTATATTATATTATATTATATTATATTTATTATATTATATTATATTATATTATATTATATTTATTATATTATATTATATTATATTTATTATATTATATTATATTATATTATATTATATTATATTTATTATATTATATTATATTAGATTTATAATGTATTATATTAGATTAGATTAGATTAGATTATATTATATTATTAGATTTATTATATTATTAGATTTATTATATTATATTATATTATATTATATTATATTAGATTTGTATTATACTATATTAGATTTATTATATTATATTATATTATTATATTAGATTTATTATATTATATTATATTATATTATATTTATTATATTATATTATATTATATTATATTATATTATATTTATTATATTATATTATATTATATTATATTATATTATATTATATTATATTTATTATATTATATTATATTATATTTATTATATTATATTATATTTATTATATTATATTATATTATATTTATTATATTATATTATATTACATTATATTATATTTATTATATTATATTATATTATATTATATTATATTATATTATATTATATTATATTATATTATATTATATTATATTTATTATATATTGTATTTTGGCAATTCAAAATAACTTTTTCAGTGTGTTGAAAAAGTTTTATTTATTCCTGTGATTATTACTCCAGTTTTCAGAGTCACATATCTCTTGTGAAATCATGCTAATATGATGGTTTATTGACCATCTGGTGATCAAACATTTATGAATGGATCTTGTTTTGTTGAATATTAAAAGCATTTTTGTTGGAAACCGTGATCAACCTTGACAGAAATTGATTTTAGGAATCTTTTATAAACAGAAAGTTTAGTGAGCAGCATTTTCTGCAAACAGAACAAATATTTGACAACATTACAAATATCTATACTCTCACTTTATCAACTTTACTGAGGAATTGATGTATTTTACTTGATAAAAGCGTTCATTTCTTTCTCCTATTTAAATCGTACCTAAAGTGAATTTTTAAATTGTAGTATCATGGTTTATACAAGAACATGAAGCGCTGTTTTTTAACAATGCTAAACATCTATAGTTTTAGTTCTACTATATCAAATAAATGCAGTCAGTAGACTTTTTTAAAAGCATTCAAAAACCTAATTAAGAAACTTTAATAACGAAATTTTTCTTCAAAATGCATGCCTTCATTCTTTTGTAAAATACATTTTAAATGTTATTTTTTTATACATGGTTGTATATTCATTATGTAAATAATATAAATAAACTAAATAGATTAATAGATAAATAAATAATAAATAAACTAAATAGATGAATAGATGAATAAATAATAAATAAATAAACAAAATAAATAAATAGATGAAAAGATAAAAAATAGATTAATTAATTAATAAACAAATGGATAAATAGATAAATAAATAAATAAATAAAATACATAGATGAAGAGATAAATAATAAATAAACAAAATAAATAAATGGATGCATAAATAAATAAATAGACGAATAGATAAATAAATAAATAAATAAGTAAATAAACAAAATAGATGAATAGATAAATAAATAATAAATAAAGAAAGAAAATAGATAAATAGATGAAAAGATAAATAAATAAATAAATAATTAGATGATTAGGTAAATAAATAGATCAATTAATTAATAAACAAAATGGATAAATAGATGAACAGATAAGCAAATAAATAAATAAAATAAATAGATAAATAAATAAATAAATAATAAATAAACAAAATAAATAAATAAATAGATGAATAAATAAATAAATAGACGAATAGATAAATAAATAAATAAATAAATAAAATAGATGAATAAATAAATAAATAGACGAATAGATAAATAAATAAATAAATAAAATAGATGAATAAATAAATAAATAGACAAATAGATAAATAAATAAATAAATAAATAAATAAATAAATAAATAAATAAATAAAATAGATGAATAGATAAATAAGTAATAAATAAAAAAACCAAAGAGATGAATAGGTAAATAAATTTATTAATTAACTAATTAATAAACAAAATAGATGAATAGATAAATAAATAATAAATAAACAAAATAGATGAAAAGATAAATAAATCAATAGAGGAATAGATAAATGAATAAAAATAAATTAATGAACTAAATGGATAAATAGATGGACTAATTAAATAATTAAAGGGATAAAGAGATGAATAGATAACTAAATAAATAAATAAATTAGATAAATAGATGAATAGATAAATAAATAAATAAAATAGATAAATAAATAAACAAACACAATTAATAGAAAAATAAATAATAAATAAATAAACACAATAGATGAATAGATAAATAAATAGATGAATAGATAAAGAAAGAAAGAAAGAAAGAAATGAATAAATAAATAAATAAATAAATAAATAAATAAATAAATAAATAAATAAATAAATAAATAAATAAATAAATAAATCAGCTTAAGTTGCATGGGAATATTTTTGGCTTTTTGTGTCAAAATTGATCAAAATTACGTCAAAATATTAAGATTAGAATATTAGGCAAAGGCCATCAACTATCTAAATATATCAAAACTCAATTTTTGATTAGTAACATGCATTGCTAAGAACTTAATTTAAACCACTTTTGTCAATATTTTGTTTCTCTGTCAAATATTGTCCTATAATAAATATTCATCAACAAAAAGAAGCTATTCATTCAGATTTCAAATCATGTATGAATCTTAATTTTTTTTTTTTAAATATGACACTTATGACTTGTGCTCCAGGCTCACAATTGTTCATTATTTTAAACGTTTTGAATGTAGATAAACACTAAGCTAGCAAAAATAAAAAACTGAGCATATGTTCAGAGTCTGATCTGCTCACGGATTACACACATTACACTGCTCCGCTGATGCTCTGATCCTTCATCTGGCCTGTTTTACATTTCCTCATTTAAAGCCTCCACTGAAAACAAGTCAGAACAGTCATAAAGCATGTGGAGAAGTTCCTCGCGGAGGTGCTGAATAAACACATTAAATCACTGCATAAAGCACTTAGGTAATGAAGAGAGACTGAAGCCACACAGATATACATACACACAGCAGCACATGTAACATATACATATCAATTTAAATATTCATGTACACATATAGTTGAACTCAGAAATAGCCCCCCCCCCCTGATTTATTAGCCTCCCTGTTAATTTTTCTGCCCTAATTTCTGTTTAACAGAGAGAATATTTTTTCAACACATTTCTAAACATAATAGTTTTAATAACTCATTTCTAATAACTGATTATTTTATCTTTGCCATGATGACAGTAAATAATATTTGACTAGATATTCTTCAAGACACTTCTATACAGCTTAAAGTGACATTTAAAGGCTTAACTAGGTTAATTAGGTTAACTAGGCAGGTTAGGGTAATTAGGCAAGTTATTGTATAATGATGGTTTGTTCTGTAGACTATTGGAAAAAATATATAGCTTAAAGGGGCTAATAATTTTGACCTTAAAATGGGTTTTAAAAAATTAAAAGCTGCTTTTATTCTAGCCGAAACAAAACAAATAAGGCTTTCTCCAGAAGAAAAAATATTATCAGACATACTGTGAAAATTTCCTTTAATATTTTATTAAAAATTTCCTATAATATTTTTTCTTCTGGAGGAAGTCTTATTTGTTTTATTTCAGCTAGAATAAAAGCATTTTTTTTTTACATTTTAAGGTCAATATTATTAGCCCCTTTAAGCGATATTTGTTTTTGATAGTTTTCTAGAAAACAAACCACTGTTATGCTGCGTTCACACCAGACGCGGAAGAAGCGTCAAGCGCGAGTGATTTACATGTTAAGTCAATGCAAACCCGTGAATAGGCATCCTGCGGCGCGATACGCGCGAATGGCGCGGCGCGAATGACGCGAATTGCGCGAATGGCGCCAATGACGCGAATGGCGCGGCGCGAATGGCGCGATACGCGCGAATTGAGCGTTTGACGCGCTTAACGCGCAAATCGCGCGAATCGCTCGAGTTCAAATATCTGAACTTCTGCGGACATTCGCGCCGCGTTAACCAATCAGGAGCTTGCTCTTGTGGGAGCATGATTGTGACGTAGCACCTGTTGTTGGTATCCGGGGGAAATCCTCCAGCCGACACCGACAACAGTTCATCAAACTGGGCTTGGCTCAGTCAGAAGCACTGCTGGAAGCCCCTGTCATCCAGGTTAAGTTTCTGGAGGAGTTTATGAGCCCACAGCGCTGGGTGCACCTCTGAAAGTATCTAGTGGACTCAGACACGGCTCCAAACGTATCGACGCTGTTTTACAGCCTTCATAAAGCACATAAACACAGGTATTTTATCAATAAAATCCATGTTAGCCATTTAGCAACGAAGCTACATTCACCGAGCAGACAGAAGCCCTGCCCATGACGCAAATCCGCGTCTGTTCTGAAGTGAATTTGACGCGCGAATGAAGCGGAGTTTGACGCGCGAATGAAGCGGAGTCTGACACGTGAATGAAGCGAGTAAACTCAAATGTTCACGCGTCTATTTACTCACGAATAGCGAGATTTAGCCGCGCGTTCCGCGTCTGGTGTGAACGCAGCATTATACAATGACTTGCCTAATTAACCTTGTTAATCCGTTACATGATCTAAATGTATTTATATGTATTTTTATATTCTGAGTAAAGCATAAGACTAAAAAAATGTTCATCCAATTAAAATGTGTCCGGCCGATAATTCCAACGCAATCTCACGGCAATTCGTAACTTTTTGATTTAGTGGCTAATTCGTATGAATTCATACGATCTAATTCGTACAAATTAGTACGATTTGCTCATCACTCAATGACGGTTGGGTTTAGGGGTGGGGTTGGGTGCCACGCCTCCTTTTTAAAATCGTACATTTTCATACGACTGAACTCATACGAATTCGTACGAATTAGCCACTGAACTGACAAAACGTAAAATACTTACGTTTCCTCGTGCGATCAGGCTGTTTATACAGTATGTATTTTTATTCAATCATTCATTCATTTTCTTTTCGGCTTAGTCCCTTTATTAATCTGGGGTCGCCAAAGTGGAATGAACCGCCAACTTATCCAGCATTTTTGTTTTACGCAGCGGATGCCCTTCCAGCCGCAACCCATCTCTGGGAAACATCCACACACACACTCATACACACTCATACACTATGGACAATTTAGCCTACCCAATTCACCTGTACCGCATGTTTTTGGACTGTGGGGGAAACCGGAGCACCCGGAGGAAACCCACGCGAGTTTTGCTAACTACACAACTGTAAACATGCTGATAAAATAAAGTTTTTCATTGGGAATTACAGTATTTTAAAGCACTATAAAGTTTAATTACTGCCAAATAACATGATTTAGTGAAGGGGTGTCCAAACTCGGTCCTGGAGGGCCGGTGTCCTGCATAGTTTAGCTCCAACTTCCTTCAACACACCTCCCTGGAAGTTTCTAGTATACCTGTGGAGCTTAATTAGCTGGTTCAGGTGTGTTTATTTGGTGTTGGAACTAAAATATGCAGGACACCGGCCCTCCAGGACCGAGTTCGGACACCCCTGATCTAGTAGGATGTCTACTGTCATCTTTATGGTGTGCGTTTGAGATTTCAGGAGGCGTAACCTTTGGTTTCTCACACCACAGTTCTGTTTCTTTAGCCACACCCAGCCCTGATTACTGCCACACCTGTTCGCAATCAATAAATCACTTAAATAGGAGCTGCCTGACAAAGTGAAGTAGACCAAAAGATCCTCAAATGCTAGACATCTTGCAGTGATCCACAAAAATACTTAATTCCCCATTTAGTCTGAACCCAGCTTAAAAGTGTCATCATCACCGCCTGTTGGTTCAGCGTGGCCTTAACATGCATCCCAGTGCGTTTTGCCGTTTTCATGTGGACATAGATTTTTTTTTTCTTTTTAAATGAAAGCAGGGAAATACCCGTGTACATGTGGACATGGCCTTAGATGTGAGTACAGGGCTTATGTTTGGTCTCTTTGTGCCATGTCCTCTCCTGTCTGTTGTCCATTCCCACCCCTCCTGTTATCCTATTATTAGTTTATTTTGATCACCTGTTTGTTTAATGATTTTGCTTCCTGATTATTCTCCCAGCGTACTCTCTCTAGTGCTGATCCGTCATTTCATGTGTTCCCTGCTCATGCCAATTTGGGTTTCCAGTAGGGCTGGGCGAATAATAGAAAAGTATCAGAAATCGACATTCAAAATCTATAATTGATCGACTTTTTACAGGTCAATTTTTTCAATTACTTTCCTTACGGTGTGTGGAGTCACGTGACCCTGCTTTAAGGCTAATTTATACTTATTATATTATGATTTATACTTATTTTCAAGAGTTCACACTTAGCTGATGATGGATTATAAAGCTTGCTTGGCATGCAGACCCTGGAGAGAGCCCTGAGCTCATAAGATCCTCGAGCCCGGGGCTCCCTCCTGTTGTAAGGCGAGAGGGGAGTTTGAGCTCAGGTAGAACTCGAGAACTCCCCTGCTGTAGTAGCTAATGAACAGATAGTGATTGCTCTTAAGAGATAACTACTTACTAGGAGCATGTCTATGGTGCTGATTTGGATTAGTCAATTAACTTAAGTTGCATGTTTTTGGACGGTGGGAGGAAACCGAGGAACCCGGGGGAAACCCACGTGAGCATGGGGAGAACGTGTAAACTCCGCACAGAAACATCGGCTGGCTTGGTAATGACTAGAACCAGTGATGTTCTTGCTGTGAGGCAACAGTGCTAACCACTGGGGATTCTTCAAAACGAAGATGGCTGTGATATGGAACTTAGGGTATTTATAGTGGCTTAGGAATCGTCTGATTGGTGAATCATAAATTGTCTAATGCAGGACCAGCCGCAAGCAATCATAAGCACGTGATCCTCTCGAAATTAGTTTATAAATAAACTTCACATATTATCCTGATATTATACTTCCGCCAAGGGCATGCACACGGTCCAGCGCAGCCTTCGCATAACCGCAAACCTGTCAAAAAATGTAACTACACATTACAACGACGCATAGCGCAAGCTTCGTGATTGGTTGGTTAGGTAGCGGTGACGAGGATGGGCGGCAAGGAGAGCTGCATTTTAGGCTATGTTTTAATTTTAGCTGTTCAGCATTGATGTTCAATAAATAATCATAGATAGTAGATAGTGTGTGTTTCCTTCAATTATTTTAAAATCAAGTAATGCGTCCTTCATTCAGAAATCTTTCACCTGTCATATGTGAGCATATTTACTGTACAAAACTTGTCAGTGGACTATATGAGGGCAAAAACAAAATAAATCAATAAAGTAATCGCTCATTAATCATAAATGAAGTAAAATGTTCAATTAATCGAGATTTAAATTTTAGGCCAAGTCGCCTAGCACTACAGGGAGTGCAGAATTATTAGGCAATTGAGTATTTTGACCACATCATCCTCTCTATGCATGCTGTCTTACTCCAAGCTGTATAGGCTCGAAAGCCTACTACCAATTAAGCATATTAGGTGATGTGCATCTCTGTAATGAGAAGGGGTGTGGTCTAATGACATCAACACCCTATATCAGGTGTGCATAATTATTAGGCAACTTCCTTTCCTTTGGCAAAATGTGTCAAAAGAAGGACTTGACAGGCTCCGAAAAGTCAAAAACAGTGAGATGTCTTGCAGAGGGATGCAGCACTCTTCAAATTGCCAAGCTTCTGAAGCGTGATCATCCAACAATCAAGCGTTTCATTCACAATAGTCAACAGGGTCGCAAGAAGCGTCTGGAAAAACCAAGGCGCAAAATAAACTGCCCATGAACTGAGAAAAGTGAAGCGTGCAGCTGCCAAGATGCCACTTGCCACCAGTTTTGCCATATTTCAGAGCTGCAACATCACTGGAGTGCCCAAAAGCACAAGGTGTGCAATACTCAGAGACATGGCCAAGGTAAGAAAGGCTGGAAAACCACCACCACTGAACAAGACACACAAGCTGAAACGTCAAGACTGGGCCAAGAAATATCTCAAGACTGATTTTTCTAAGGTTTTATGGACTGATGAAATGAGAGTGAGTCTTGATGGGCCCGTGGCTGGATCGGTAAAGGGCAGAGAGCTCCAGTCCTTGTGGGACCTTTTCGGGTTGAGGATGGAGTCAAGCTCAACTCCCAGCCCTACTGCCAGTTTCTGGAAGACACCATCTTCAAGCAGTGGTACAGGAAGAAGTCTGCATCCTTCAAGAAAAACATGATTTTCATGCAGGACAATGCTCCATCACACGTGTCCAAGTACTCCACAGCGTGGAGTGCAAGAAAGGGTCTAAAAGAAAAAAAACAATGACATGGCCTCCTGTTCACCTGAGCTGAACCCCATAGAGAACCTGTGGTCCATCATCAAATGTGAGTTTTACAAGGAGGGAAAACAGTACACCTCTCTGAACAGTGTCTGGGAGGCTGTGGTTGCTGTTGCACGCAATGTTGATGGTGAACAGATCAAAACACTGACAGAATCCATGGATGGCAGGCTTTTGAGTGTCCTTGCAAAGAAAGGTGGCTATATTGGTCACTGATTTGTTTTTGTTTTGTTTTTGAATGTCAGAAATGTATATTTGTGAATGTTGAGATGTTATATTGGTTTCACTGGTGAAAATAAATCATTGAAATGGGGATATATTTGTTTTTTGTTAAGTTGCCTAATAATTCTGCACAGTAATAGTCACCTGCACACACAGATATCCTCCTAAAATAGCTCAAACTAAAAACAAACTAAAAACTACTACAAAAATATTCAGCTTTGATATTAATGAGTTTTTTGGGTTCATTGAGAACATGGTTGTTGTTCAATAATAAAATGAATCCTCAAAAATACAACTTGCCTAATAATTCTGCACTCCCTGTAGTTTCCAGGGTGTCCAGTTGAGCTTTTTAGTTATGTGTTTTCTCCCTCGGGGTAGTTGGTTTTTGTTTATTATGTATTCTTGAGTTTTTGATTCTGCATTTGTGTTTTCATCTCACCTCTTTTCTGAAAGCTGACAGGTTTGGTGTGAAAGCACCCTAAATTCAGCCATAAGCCACTTTCACACATACAGACCTTTCTGGAAAATTACCGGTAATTTTCCGGAAAGGTCTGTATGTGTGAACAGGCCCTGTTTGAAAATACCAGTAAATTAATTCCGGGTATTTTCCGGAAAAAGAAGTTGTAACATTAACGGTAATTTACCGGAATGCTGCTCTGTGTGAACGCAGAAGGAAGATTGCCGGAAGGAGCACATTCACGTCTAGAACGCGCAGACGTGAGACGTCTACTCCAGCCAATCAGAACATTCAGACGCATTCACATCAGCGCTGATTATGAAAATAAAAGCCTTTGAATATTTTTCCAGACACATTTAGCTGCTAGATGTTAGTCAGATAGCGTTTCTATGTTCCTTCCTAATGCCAACTGTGTAAAAAATTATCGATAAGATGCTTATGATAAACCACTGTTTGTTCACCTTTAAGCTCTGCTTCAGTTTCAGTGTGTGTTCAGGCAGCACAAACACATATTATGAATCTCGACATCTCGACATGTAAAGTGTTCCTCCATATGTTTTCATCGAAGTTGTTCACAATACTTATCCATCCACAGAATTTGTAATGTCGTCAAATGTTTAAGCGTTTAGCTGTGGTTTGCGCTTCTGCCTTTGGATGTCTCTGCGACAAAGCAGCTGCACGAATGCTAAAGCTTTAAATAAAAGTGAAACCATCAACAAAAGCCTGACCCCTTTCTATGTTTCTGAATGCAAGCGCAGCCATTTAGAGCTCATTTCTGGTTAATGGTGTCAAAATTTACCAGTATTTTGGAATGGATGTGTGAATGGCCTTTTCCAGAAAAATTCTGGAGCGTTCTTGCCTGTGTGAACGGCGCTTTTCTGAATTTACCGGTAAAGTTCTTCTGGAAATTTTCCGGATGTTTACTGGCATCACTGTGTGAAAGGCAACCCAGGCTCATTCTGAAAACGTACCTCTATATACATTTCTGGAGATTGCAAAATACGTTTCAGGGGGTACATTTTTTTGCAGTTTTTGTTTTCGCGAAAGCACCAGAGGCCGCTGTGTACGCTTTTTGAGATCTCAAATTTCTCTCGCGAGTGCCATTCACGCCTGCTGTTCTCGCGTAAATCCACCAGAGGGCGCTGTTGAATGACTGTTTGACTGACTGGCTGACTGACTGACCAATCGACTGACCCACCCTCCTTCTTCCCTAAACCCAACCCATAGATATATACACTAGATATCGCATAGGGACACTGAGCATGCGTCAATAGTGCCGCCACATTGGTACAGTGCTTCTAGGACAAACGTCATTCAACCGCACTACTCAAGACAGTGTGCCAATGTGAAGATGCTGGACTTTAGCGCTGTGTTTGCGTTGTAGTAACGAGCAATCAAAGAAAACAAAGCACAAAGGCAGAACATTTCATAGGTAAGATTTAGTTTTTTATGTTTTTGTATGTTATGAACTTTTGTGCTTAACAAGTAATGTTATTGATGATAATACAGTCTCTTGCTGCATTCACCATAAGGCAAAGTAGCACCAACTCGCACTAAATTCTAGACTTATGCTAGTTTTGTTGAATAAAATAAGCAAACTATGTTATGAAATATGACAAGAAGACGCTGCGCTGCCAGAAACTTGTATTATTGTCAGCCAAGTGAACGAGTCGTTCATAACGGAGATTCATTCACAAACGGATCGCTCCCTCCGTCAGAATGAGAAGTGAAAGCAGGAGAGGGGGTGTGTTTCAGGACATGGAGGGTAATGCATTTCCATGCACACAAACACTCACTTTTTGTCGGTAATGCCCGTGCGGTCACATCCATCAATGTAGAAAAGTGATGTAAAATTATAATATTTCGTAATTGAAAAAAATATTTGCATACTGACCACCGGGGAAAACTCCCGATCATAGATATATGTGTATATGTGTATTTCTCTGGCTTTGGATGGCCACAGTCCTCCACTTCACCTTGGTCCTGCATTCATTTCAAAGGAGCGCTACCCTGTACTAAAATGGCGGCTCTATTGACGCATTCGTTCTAATAGACAATAGCAGGGTAGGCGACATCTAGTGTATATATCTATGAACCCAACCAATTTTATTGATTGACCCGCCCACCCACTTCCTTAAACCCAACCAAAAAAAATTCAAACTCAATCCAGAAAAAGAAAAGCCCTCGTCTAACTTTACCACATTTTCAGATTTTACCACATTCTCACCCTGTTATTTACTTGTTTATTTTATTTTTTGGATTTTGTTTTGTCTGCTTTCTCGAATCGTTCTTCACCGAACTCGAGCCCTGTCATCGTGGTCCACTCCTCTCTGCGTCTCAAGTCTGCCGATGTACATGGTGAGCTAATTCAACAAACTGCCTACAGAGGGAAAGCTGTCCATACGGAGGTAAGCGGTCAGCTGATAAGCACAAAAAGGAAGGGTGTCATACCGCCACGTAGCATTCATTTAAAAAAATGAAATGCAGCCATACGTACTTCTGGCTACATAATTCACGATAAACAGAAACACATATGGGGCTACGTTGTCAGAATGAGCATATGTTGGTGAAAGGGGCTATAGTGATCCAGCACATGAATCTCTGGTTCCTGATGTGTTCTAGAAGGAGTATCGGTCAGTTTTGGTCATTCCAGTCAAATCCAGATTTGAGAAGTATGGCTCCTGTCAAACGCCTGCGCCGTGAGGTGTGTAAGCATGTTTTTTGTGTGTGGAGGCTCAGAAAAATCGAGGGTTTAAATCCCAGTGAAGATGTTTTTGGCCTTGATCACCATCCCGATCGATTCCTGGCTGATTCACTCTCAGATACGTCTTATTTTATTAGTAGCTTCAGCCTTCCACAGGCCCATTCACGCGTGATCAATACGACGGCCGGGATGGCACATATTTTTCTCATTTTTAGTGCCTTAACGCTATTTAACCGTGTCATCTGATAAATGAGTGGCTGTCCCAAAACGCTGATTTTCTATTGATTTCCCCCTCAATCTCGGCACCCTTTGCCCCGTCACTCCTCCATTGTTTGTATGTCCGGTTATCTGCTGGTCTCCTCCAGCTTTAACAGACTGCGCCGTCTGATTCCTTTACCCGCGAAACCATTCGTGTCAGACCAACATCCCGCTTAAAGGATCAGAGGAGGAACGATCTGACTTATATAGTTGAAGCCAGAATTATTAGCCCCCCTGAATTATTAGACCCCCTGTTTATTTTTTTCCCCAATTTCTGTTTAACGGAGAGACGATTCCTTCAACACATTTCTAATCATAATAGTTTTAATAACTCATCTCTAATAACTGATTTATTTTATCTTTGCCATGATGACAGTAAATAATATTTGACTAGATATTTTTCAAGACACTTCTACACAGCTTAAAGTGCCATTTAAAGGCTTAACTAGGGTAATGAGGTTAACTAGGCAGGTTAGGGTAATTAGGCAAGTTATTGTATAATGATGGTTTGTTCTGTAGACTATCTGAAATAAAAATTTAGCTTCAAGGGGCTAATCATTTTTACCTTAAAATGGTTCTTAAAAAATTCAAAACTGCTTTTATTCTAGCCCAAATAAAACAAATAAGACTTTCTCCAGAAGACAAAATATTATCAGACATACTGTGAAAATTTCCTTGCTCTGTTAAACATAATTTGTGAAATATTAAAAAGAAGAAAAAAATATCAAAGGGGGGTGAATAATTCTGACTTGTTGTCCAAAAATAAAATTATTCTGCAAAATGTATTTGTATGACAAAAAAAATACAATTACTACACTTTTCTGAATTATACATATTTATACAGAACTGATGAATTTCTGCACCATATTTGAGGAAAGTACACTATAGGCAGTGTTGGGGAGTAATAGCGGTGCTATTCTGCTATAACTACATTTTTCGGTGGCGTGGCGGTAACGTCGCTATAAATCAAGTAGCTTTTCACAGTAGCGAAGCTATTATTTTAGTCAAGTTGACGCAGTAGCGTCCACACAAGCTACATTTACCGATCGCGGATCAATAAGTGACAGCACCGGCATTCACAGAGCTGAGAGGCCGGTGTTTTGCCGATAAAAGTAAATCCATATGATGGCGAGAATGATGATTTCTTCCTGTTTTTCGGTGGTCGACAACAAACTTTTTGGTGCGTTACTGCCACCTCTCGCTCTGGGGTGCGTTTCCCAAACAACGACGTAACTCGCGGCTGAACTATCATAATGCGATGCATCGTTTGGCAAAAAAACGATGTAGTGACGAGTGTTTCCCAAAACCGGTAGTTTCTCTGTCGCAGATCCATCGCTTGAACCACGTTAGTTATAACGTAAAACGCCCATAATGATGCTCTAAACGGGGTGGAGTAACCACTTTAGAGAACAACCCCATCATTTCTTTGTGCAAATTATATTGTTTTACACGCACACGCATTTAAAATAAAATCCAATATTAGTTTTGGTAAAAACATGCACTCGTGCATGTAAAAACATGTAAAAACATGCACTCGTTGTCACTCGTTATTATAAATATATTTACTTTAATAATAATATTAATGATGATAGGATATTGTTTATTTATTTTAAAAAAAATTACAATTTGACACATGCAAACCACAGCAGAAAGTTCTAACCAACAGACCCATGTCATATACAGCAGAGATACTTAATAAATAACCCACTATAAAATAAAAGAATTAACGTATGCTCTGTTTTTTATTTTCACAAGCTTTGGAGACGTAACATAATTTCCGCTTTTAAATATACCTATAGCTTTCGCCATGAGGCTGTGTTCAAAATTATATCAATGTTTTCAAAGTGCACTGCGAAGGGAGCACAATTGTAAACATGAAGATCGCTAAAACTGAACTGTAAAAATACTTTGAAAGCAAATTGCACCTAAGAGAGATTATCTTAATGCTTTTTTATTTTTAATAATTCCAACTTTGAATGTTAGAATGTTCTAAATGAATAGGGCATAGGGGGGATAAGTGGGAATAGAACACAGCCAGGAACTATGCTTTTAACTGCAGCTCCAGAGGTGTCGTTTCAAGGGCTCAAGTTTGCGACACAGTTTGCGAATGTTAGTTGGAGCGATGGATTTGGGTAACAGCAAATCAACGAACTATGTTTGTAACGACGGAACTTGCGACCTTAGTTGGCTAACGATGGTTTTGGGAAACGCACCCCTGGTCGGTGATGTTGCCAACCAATTAGGCTAGCAAGAGAAATTTGCTTGATGGAAAGATGACTGAGGGAGTGGAGGTCTATATATATATATAGTTTACTGTAGTAAAGTCTGAAGTATTCTATGGTAATTGCTATTAGTTCATGATAGTTACTAATGATACTACATTATGTAGTGTAATTTATTAATGAAGAATTGTATATATATACACAATATATTGCTCATTCCTAAATATTTTCCTTTACTATAAAGTACTATAGTATTTTAAATGCGTAACACCTGATTTTATTGGATTTTTAGTTTTTGCTGTTCTATACTATAATTTGTTTCTGTTTGGTACAGAATATTATTTGCAGTAAATAATTGAACTGAACAATTCTGCCTCATATATTTCATTGACAGTTTTATTTAATACTAAAATTGGATTTAAGTTGCTTCGATTTAAAAATGAAAATTGCAAAAATAGTTTAGATGGTTTTTTTTTTTTTATTGCAAATGCCACAAAAATCCCCCTGCACAACTAACTAACATTTAGATTTTGTAACAACAGTAAACACTTGTTTGTTATAAGGTCTGGTTTTGTGGTGGCTGCACTTTAAAATTAAATTAATAAAATCTTAATTGAAGTGATGAAAGATGTTGAAATTCTAACAGTAAACAGAGCTACTGTAAAGTCACACCTGCTTGGTATAAACGCTTGAAAATTATTTAGTTGAAAATATCCATTAGAAACTTAAAAATAATCAAAAAGTAATCAGATGTAATCAGTTACTTTACTTTTATTAAGTAATTGAAAAGGTACACTACTTATTACATTTTAAATAGGGTCATTTGTAATCTATTACATTTCCAAAGTAACCTCCCCAACACTGATTATAAATATAATTAAATTACCTACACTCAAAAAAATATATGTATTCTGATTGCATATAAAATTTCCATTAATTTGGAATAAATACTTTTTATCATAACTGAACAAATAAACTTAATATGGTTTATATTTGTTGTTAGTTAAATACAAGGTTAGTTAAACATCTATGCATTAATATCAATAAATCCAATATGTTTTAAATGCTTTTTATTAGTTCCCCTATTGTGTGGAGTATGGAGCTGCGTCAATTTTGCCCCAAAATATTAAGTGAACCAATCTCATACACTACCTGACAAAAGTCTTGTCGTGGATCCCAGTTGTAAGAGCAACAAATAATAACCTGACTTCATCACAAATCATCACAAATACTGCAGAAGACCTAATGGAACCCGCATGGACCCAAGATTCTCACTGAAATCAGTCAAGTTTGGTAAAGGAGAAATCATGGTTTGGGGTTACATTCAGTATGGGGGCGTGTGAGAGATCTGCAGAGTGAATGGCAACATCAACAGCCTGAGGTATCAAGACATTTGTGCTGCCCATTACATTACAAACCACAGGAGAGGGACAATTCTCCAGCAGGATAGCGCTCCTTCTCATACTTCAGCCGCCACATCAAAGCTCCTGAAAGCAAAGAAGGTCAAGGTGCTCCAGGATTGGCCAGCCCAGTCACCAGAGATGAACATTATTGAGCATGTCTGGGGTAAGATGGAGGAGGCATTGAAGATGAATCCAAAGAATCTTGATGAACTCTGGGAGTCCTGCAAGAACGCTTTCTTTGCCATTCCAGATGACTTTATTAATAAGTGATTTGAGTCATTGCAGAGATGTATGGAGGCAATCCATACATCGGGATATCGATCGTTCACACAATTGGTGTTTGCTAAAAAAAATTATTGTTGTAAATTATTTCACTACTTTATAATGCACACACTGGAACACTGTAAAATGTTTAATACAGTTATTTTTATAGTATGGCATATACATGAACAAAGTTTACATACTGCACAAACAAAATACTACTATAATATGATACAGTATACCACTAGTTTAAAGTAGTAAAGTACAGTATTTACTATAGTTTATCAGTAGTTAATTATGTAACCCTTTATTTTGATGGTCCATTTGATAATTAGTAGACTGTCTTTCCTAATATCTGCTGATTCTGCTCCTTCAACAGACATTTAACTGACTATAAGAAACTTTGCAAGTACATGTCAACTTACTCTAACCCCAACCTAACAGTCTACTTATAATCTAATGAGAATTAGTTGACATGTGGATGCAATGTAACTTCAACAAACAGACCATCAAAATAAAGTGCGACCGTTAGTTATGTAGTAGTAAGTCCTGAAGTGTACTATGGTATGGAAGTGTACTATAAAAGTGTGTTGTGTGTGTGAAAGTGAGGATTGATTGGCAGAGACTGTATGGAGTGTGATTACATCTGTTTGTGTGCCGTTTCACCCAGAAATACCTCAGCAATATGTAAAGAACTTTATGGAGGTGCTTTGGTAATGAAAGGATCGATGTGTGTTACTGTGCTCAGGACAGGAGACGGTGGCTGCTTTAATTTAGCATTAATAATGCAGGAGCACATCAGCGGAGAGAGAGAGAGAGAGAGAGAGAGAGAGAGAGAGAGAGAGTGTGTGTTGGTGATTTGAGCTTTAGGAAATATCAGAAAAATAATATCTGAAGCATAGACTTGTGATATTACACACTTTTATATTTTCCATATTAGACAACATACTTTAATAGAGAATTGAAGCTCCCTAAGCATAAATGATTATCAGCTAAAGATTGCACGTCCTATTTTTGTGACCATACAAATGATTTTTATAAAGCAATTTCAAGAGTTCGCACTTAGATATTGTTTGACAAATGTTAGCTGGTTTGGCATGCTGTCCCGGGAGAGAACCCTGAGCTCGGAGATAGTTGAGCCCAGGGCTCCCGCCTGGTCGATAGAGCATATAAGTGGAGTATGAGATCACGTGGTTCTCGAGAGCTCCCTGTGATAAAGGGAGAAAAGGGGGGGAGAAGGGGTGGATGGGGGGTTTCTTCGAAAATAAAGATAAGGGAGTGATTTTTCCTAGGCTACTTATAGTGAGTTTGAATTGGTCTGATTGGCTAGCTAATGATTGTAGATGAGAGATCAGCCGCGGTCAATCATATCACGTGTTCCTCTCGAAATTAGTTTGTGAAACTTCACTTAAGCATAGTAAATGCTAATCAAGGATATTCTGTTTCAAATAACTTGTGTGAAACCAAAATGTCAAAATAAGGGTGAAATTGTGTTTATCGGGATGAATTTCCTGAAAAAAAAAGGAAAATAAGGGAATACTTTTCCTACTACACTCCAAAAAAAATGAACTCATTTATCATGAACTGTTTGAACATGAACATAACCTTCTGATAAAATGTGTTAAAATCAACTATTCAATTTAAGTAGTTAAAAGATATGAATATGGTATAAATACTGTATATCTAGCTGTAGGGAAAAAGTAAGATCCAATGAGTTTATTTCTACACTACCAGACAAATATCTTGTCGCCTTTCCAAGTTTTAGAAACAACAAATAATAACTTGACTTCTAGTTGATCATTTGGTATCAGAAATGGTTTATATGAAAGGCAAAGGCCTCTAGATTACGCTTACTTTACCAAAATAAAATAGGATCATGTCTTGATGATTAATTATTTAAATAGCACAGTAAGGTCTGACTTTGCTTAGACAAAAGTCTTGTCACTTAACAGAAATAATGTACAGTATAGAATATAAAGTCATGCTGCAGTGGAAACAGAATGAATATTGTGTCTGACTCCATCATGAGCTTGGAGGACTGCATCATACATCTCTGCAATGACTCAAATCACTGATTAATAAAGTCATCTGGAATCGCAAAGAAAGCGTTCTTGCAGGACTCCCAGAGTTCATCAAGAGTCTTTGGATTCATCTTCAATACCTCCTCCTTCATTTTACCCCAGACGTGCTCAATAATGTTCATCTCTGGTGACTGGGCTGGCCAATCCTGGAGCACCTTGACCTTCTTTGCTTTCAGGAGCTTTGATGTGGAGGCTGAAGTATGAGAAGGAGCGCTATCCTGCTGAAGAATTGTCCCTCTCCTGTGGTTTGCAATGTAATGTTGATGTTGATCATCCACTCTGCAGATCTCTCACACGCCCCCATACTGAATGCAACCCCAAACCATGATTTCTCCTTCACCAAACTTGACTGATTACAGTGAGAATCTTTGGTCCATGCAGCTTACAGTAGGTCTTCTGCAGTATTTGTGATGATTTGGGATGCAGTTCAACAGATCATTCATCAGAAAAATTAACCTTCTGCCACTTTTCCAAATGATCAACTAGAAGTCCAGTTATTATGTGTTGCTCTTACAACTGAGATCCATGACAAGACTGTTGTCAAGTAGTGTATACACTACAATTCACCACAAATTACAGTAGTAAAATCTAAAGTATACTACCGTTTTACTATCAGTTCACTAACACTACAGTATTCTTTAACATGTAGCAAAATGTTTAGTATGGTTTACAAACATTACACTATTTACTATAGTATTTCTTTTTACGCAGAAAGCTCTTTCAATGTTCGTCCAGAGGAGATTTTCATGTCTGCGCAGTGCAAGTTTTTACAAGTGATCTCTGATACCTGCAGCAGAGCCATAAACACACATCATGTAGAGCAATAACAGCGGCCCGCGTGCCTTTTATTAGAGCCCTCAACCCTTATATAATGGGTTAAGTGATAAAGTGACATTTACTGCCCACTCTCCAGGTTACACGCGCAGATCAGTGCAGCGTTTACATTATTAACACCTACTGCAGGATTAAGTGGAGTTGGTTTGAACCCTCCTGTAGTCTCGGAAGTTTGTATACACCGTTCGTCACTTCCGGTCAAAAATGACCCACATTCACTAAACCTTTTAAATAAAGCGCCTGAATTTAATTTCAATCCTCAGATCTATTTAGCATGAAGAAACAACCTCATCTTCATCACAAACTCTGTGAATGTCTAGGTTTTCCCTCATCAGTGTGGAGTTTTTCATCAATGGTTAATCAGAGGGCAACACTCGTTTTTAAATAATATGGACTAATATTGACTCGCATCTCCATTGAGTGCATTGTGTCTGACATTGCATTGCTGAGTGATGCAATCTCAGCTTGCATCATAAAGGCTGCATCCAGATACTATTGGGAGTCTTGCATCTTTTGAACCCTGTTTTTTAGACGACATGTAAAGCTATACCAAGTTGGCTGATAGCCGTGCGATGTTCTACAAATAACAGCATTCGTACCGCCTCTTCACACTTCACCCTTGTGTATTACTCCGACCCACATACAGCAACAAGCAGAGGACACTCTACAGTTTGACAAATATTGCAGCTGTTGGACAACATAATGTACTTTTGAGGCTTTTTTAGTTGAGAATGTAGTTGTTTAGATTGCAGCTATGCAGTTTATTTCTAAGGATAGTGCCCATTTTTAAATATTTATTATTTCGGAGAGACATCGCATTGGCGGCCATTAGCCTGTCTTTGAGCAAAGCACAGACAGTTGACGTCCATCCACAACATGGCGACAGAGACCGCATAATAAGCTCTTAGATGAGGAAAAATCCTGCGTAATTTTAAACTACAGCTGATCAAATCATTATTAAACTGGTAAGTGACTTTCTAAGTTGATCTCTCTCTCTTTTGTATGTGGCAGTGCTGTGTTTATACCATATAATTGTAGTGTATTGAGTGTGAGATGGGACCCACTTATTAGGAATGTACGTATTTTGTGTTGGCCACTCTTTGTATAACCAAAGAATGACTTTCTTTGAGTTACTTTTTGGTTGGCCACCTGTTTCTAATGAGTCTCCTGTTTTCGTTACTGTAGACTAGTTCAGTAAACAGAAAGAAAGAAGAAATGCCCGCATGTGCTTAGCGTTTTTCCTTAACACAAACACAAAAGTAATCCGATAGGGTTTGCTTTGCTTTGGCTTTTTCGGAGTTAATTATGGTGATCTACGGATTGCAACAGGGAAATACTGGGAAATCTCTGTAGACTAATGGCATTTCATGTCGTTCAGCCTTATAATCTTAAAATGTGAGCAAAATCATCTGTTTTGTTATCAATTTAGACATTACGCTAGAGAATCGTTGAAATATGAGCTCTAAAGTGAAGTTTGTGAAGTAGCAATGCTTTCTGCTGTTCTGACGTCAACTGCAGATGTAAGTGGCGGAAGAAAGTAGTTCCTCTTACAAAAGGATTTTGAGACTCTCTGTGTTTGATTTTCTTTTTAATATACATGATTATGCCGTCAAATTGTTGTAATGAAATATCACACTTATAGCAGTGCCATATAGCTGTATATTGTCACTGGTGGGACACTAAGACAGCCTGCGGCCTTATGCCAACGCACACCTCCCACCAGTGCCGATATACTGCCACATCGCACTGCTATGAGTGTATATCAATGACTGTATAAAATATGGACGACGCAACAGCGCCATTTTCCATTAAACGCTGTGAAGGAAAAAACGCCTCGTGACGGGCACAAACTGTCGCAAAAGACTGCTGAAATTGGAGCCTGGGCATGCGCAGAAGGACTGCCTGATGGAGCCAGAGGAGGAGCTGCGGAATCAAGCTTCCAACCGAACGCTTGTACATCAAATCAATCACGCCCCCCGAACTTCTCTCTTGACCGCCGGTGTCTGCACTATAACAAAGGCTCGCTAATGTACACTGTGTTTACATAGGAGCCTGGTTTGCTGTTTTATCAACACAAATGGTTGTAATAACGTTAACAAAGGTGCGGTTTATATAATGAAGATTTAATCGCGCCAGCTCCAGGCCGCAGCGAACATTACTCGCGGGCCGATCCGGCTCGGATGCGGCAGCGTC
The DNA here is from genome assembly GCA_903798195.1 of Danio kyathit. Taxonomy (NCBI): domain Eukaryota; kingdom Metazoa; phylum Chordata; class Actinopteri; order Cypriniformes; family Danionidae; genus Danio; species Danio kyathit. The sequence goes on along the minus strand of LR812541.1, from coordinate 4,284,762 downwards.
GGCTTGCTAACGGATGCCGGAACTGACCAGATGACTATGGACTCACTGCCTGAGTCAATCGGGCCAGATGCGGCGGCCGTTAGCGAGCCAACGCTGCCGCATCCGAGCCGCATCGGCCTGCGAGTAATGTGCGCGAGTAAGTACAGCAGACGGAGTCGGGCCGAGGGGTAAGTCTCCGGCAGGCGAGAGACTAGCCGGAACTGGCCCGAGTGTATTTTGCTATCTGGGTGGTTAGGCGTGTATCAAAAAACTAATTAAGCCCTGACCTTACCGAATAAACAGTGTTCCACCAGATCCTGTATGTCAGAAACTATAGTTTACTGCTGAACAACTCGTTTTATCATGGTAAAATAACACAGAAATGGAATAATAACACTTCAGTCTCCTGCCGAAGCTCCGGCGTCTGCTTTGAGAAACTGTCAATCACAGCTGTCAATCATGATGACACGCCCATCATTAAATTACTGCTCAAAACATACTCTTTACAAAAATGAAGATCTGCAGCTATATTAGCACGATAACCAATGCCTTAACTGACCAGAACCAGCTTTCGGGACATTTTATTGCAAGTGTAATTAATTTTTTTATTTAGTCTCATGTCTCCTTCATTAACACGGAGGAGGCGGGCTTTATGACTTGTACTGCAGCCAGCCCCCAGGGGGCGATCTAACGGCCGAGACCTTCACTCAAAAGCAGGAGTGCGGCACACTTGGTGTATATATATATATACAACGCAATCTCACGGCAATTCGTAACTTTTTGATTTAGTGGCTGGGGTTAGGTTGGAGGCCACGCCTCCTTTTTAAAATCGTACATTTTCGTACGACTGAACTCGTACGAATTCGTACGAATTAGCCACCAAACTGACAAAACGTAAAATACTTACGTTTCCTCGTGAGATCAGGCTGGAACAGCAGTTTATAAATGCACCACAGACGAACTAATGAATAAAAACTAATGAGAGCATTTTATGGTAATGAAATTAGCCAGCTGCTGTCATCAACACGATCAAGACGCAACGTGTAGATTCCATGTACAAACACTGTTTTACTCGTACTTCCCCAATTATCAGTCAAACACGCACACACAAACACACGCTTCAGTGCAGCAGCAGCGCCACCTGCCGGCAACTGCGCGCACACGCGTCTCCGCACACGCGCATTAATCATAACCAGAGGAGTGTAAAATTCAATTGCCTCCCTCTATCCATTTGGAGTGTAGAAGCCTGAAGGCCAGCCTTGTACTTCACCTGAGAGAGAGAGAGAGAGAGAGAGAGAGAGAGAGAGAGAGAGAGAGAGAGAGAGAGAGAGAGAGAGAGAGAATAAATAAATAAAGCGGCAGCAGCCTGCTCTTCATCAGGACTGCCGCTTGATAATAGATGGAGTGTCTGCGCCTTCAGAAGCTCTCCCCCTCTCTCTCTCCCTCTCTCTCTCCATTTAATCGGCGCGGGTCACGGTGAGCCTCGGCCGCGCGCTTCCCTCAGTCATGCTGTAAAGCACCTTTTAGGAATTGTTTCTCAATAAGAAATGATCAGTCCATTTATCTGCGGCAGACGGAACTGTCTCCTCGCACAGACCTCCAATATTTTTCGTTTGACCTGATCAGGGCAATAAACTACAGCGAGACACTTTCTATTTGTCACCGGCCCGAGAGCAGGGCGCCTGAACGACTGATTACATCCACACACACACACGCACACAGGCACACACAGGCACCACACACAGACACATGGACACACGCGCGCGCGCGAACACACACACACAGGCACAGAAACACACACTTACACACACTTACACACACAGACACACGCACGCACACACAGGCACAACTAGAAACACACACTTACACACACAGGCGTAACCACAGACACAGACACACAGGCACAACCAGAAACACACACTTACACACACAGGCGCAACCACAGACACACAGACACAACCACACACACAGACATACACACACACACGCGCACACACACACACACACACACACACACACACACACACACACACACACACACACACACACACACAGGCACGACTAGAAACACACACTTACACACACAAGCGTAACCACAGACACACAGGCACAACCAGAAACACACACTTACACACACAGCCGCAAGCACACACATACACACACAGACATCTTCACACACTTTATTATTCTCTCTCACACACACACAACCACAAACTCCACCTCTCTGTCTCACACATAACCACACACAGACACACAAATACACACATACACAACCAAACACACACACACACACATATACACACTCTCTCTCTTACGCACACAATCACACATCTCTCACACACTTACACACACACACAACCAAACAAACACACTCTCTCACACAACAGACTCTATATCTCTGTCGCAAACACGTACGCACACGTACACAGACATTCTCTTCCATGCAGACTCTCACACACTGAGTGTCAACACAGTCTCAGAAACACACACACACACACACACACACACACACACACACACACACACACACCACACACACACACACACACAAACAAAACCAGGCACACAGACAGACTCTCTCACACAGTCTCAGACACGCACACACACACAGACACACAAACACACAAAAACAAAACCAGGCACACACACACACAGACTCTCTCACACAGTCTCAGACACACACACACACACACACACACACACACGCACACGCACAGACTCTTTTACAGTCTCAGACACACACACACAAAACCAGGCACATAGACTCTCTCACACACACACAAACAAGCACATACTCTATCTTTCTCACACACATGCACACACACTCACAAGCACACACACTCTCTCTCTCCCCCTGATGACTGCACGTAATATTTGACTAGATATTCTTCAAGATACTACAGTCGCCGCAGGGGAATGAACCGCCAACAATTCCAGCATAAGTTTTACGCAGCGGATGCCCTTCCAGCTGCACCGCACTACTGGGAAACACCCATGCACTTTCACATTCACACACTCATACACTACGGCCAATTTAGTTTACCCAATTCACCTATAGGGGAATTACCAACCTACATCACACATGACGTCACACGGGTTCAGCCCATACCTGTCAACCCTCCCGTTTTTCCTGGGATTCTCCCGTATTTTACAGTTCTATCCCGCTGTCATCCCGTAAAGGTATTTTCCCGTATTTCTCCCGTATTTTTTATCTTTCTGAGAAGAGCCGATCCTCCCTATATGCAACCGATACCGCCGAACCACCAGGGGCCGCCCTTGCTCTTAAATGTGAATCAGTTCTGTGTTTTCATTTTATTTAGGCATGGAAACACTTTGAAATAAACATAAAAACGGCGCGATTCATTTCCTTTTCATTACAGGCGCCATTGCCCCTATGCAATCCTCAAAACAGTTAGTTCATATTAAGATGCATGACTGTCAGCTGATGCGCTCCATAGTGATAATAGACGCTGTTTCCCTAGCGGATTCTGCACGTACAGGATTTGATGCTGAGCTCAAGTGGACACTGGGTTTTGGGTGCGTGTTTAAACAGACATATACACATCATCATCATAATGATAATAATAAAAATAATGGCGGTTCATTCCGCTGTGGCGACCCCAGATTAATAAAGGGACTAAGCCGAAAAAAAAATGAATGAAAGAATGAATAATAATAACAACAACATCTAGACATGTCGATCTTGTTGGGTTTTCTTTTAAACACAACTAATTTTGTCTTAAATGAGCATAAACAGTCAGGAAAACAGTGAAATGCTTTCATTATAGATCTGTGCAGTTTTAAAGTGACAGCTCTGTTATTTAATGTAATCAAACCAAAACAATCTAAATGAGAGATTCATTCGCTGCTCTTTAATCAGAAAGTTTAAATTATACAGTGAAGAAAAGATGAGATTTGGTAACTTCATTCTATTTCTTTATAATAGCTAATAGTATTAATGAGCTGAACTGTTTGCTAATTTATTTGCAGCTTTTTCTAATGTATACTAATTATTATATCCTTTGTAAATCATAATAAAAATGTATTACTGATCATTTCAGAAGTTTATTTACAATGAAACAGCTCCAGATGAACATATTTATTTGGATTTTTTTTTTTTTTTTTTGGGGGGGGGGGGGTATCCCTTATTTTCACATCCCAATGTTGACAGGTATGGTTCAACCATGCATACCGGTTTGCAATAGCAAACATGTCATGTTGTGCTATAGAATGCCAAAATCAAAAGTCCACAAATAGAAAACTTAAAGGGTAACGAAACACCAAAACACATGTGTTGAGCTGTTGACAGTCATATCTGTGTCTCACACTGCTATAAACACTATTAGGACACATATATTGCACTAAAAAGTGAAAATTGGTTGTTTTTGCGTTATTTTGAGCAAATTCGTTCTTCCGGTTTGAAACGAATTTTTGAAGCTGCGTCACGGCCATGAGATACATAGGTGTAAATCCAGCCTGGAGAGTGGCTGTCTTGTCTTTTCTAGGACGTTCTGACGTATCTGAGTGTGCGGCATTAATTCATGAGAAAGACGTGCTTCAAACCAATCAGCGCGCTCTATTGTGTATGACGTGAAACTTCATTAATATGCATGATAGCTCCGGAGACAGTTTAGGCTGTACAGACGGCAGAGAGACGCCACGTTGTGTTGCTAAAACAAGTGAAAGAACAAGAATTTGGAGACATGGGTCGTCGGTGTGCTGCAACAAGGATTTGTTTTCATTTTCCCTCTACGAGAGAGCAGCTGGACTCACGTGTGCATTACAGTACACGCGACAGAAATGCGTTTGTAAGGAACATTTTTACCCGAGAGTTTTTTCGCATCTGGAAATGGTGAAATCCGGATTTGCTGCTCGTCTCCTTTTAATAAAAAGACACAGCTCCAGTTTGATTTTCCTGTCGCTACAGATTAGGTAAGTGTGTGCAGCGTTCTTTGTTTAACCCAGATTGCAAAGTTTGTCGTATTGTCAGCAGTGCTTTATTAGTTTTTAAAGACATACCTCAGTCAAAATTATTTAGTTACTAAGTTTACAGTATGTTAATATCACTGCAATATTACAGTACAATATTATAGACTGAAAGATCCGCTAATGCTGCTCTCCGAGTGTAAATATGTAAACACAAACTATTCCCGTTGTGCAGGATTTTCGCCGCATTTTCTGACAGGATAGTCTATACACACACGGCTTTCTGACGCTACCTACCGAGTACATAAGTTACAGAGAAATGCGGAGGATTTTTTTTTCTCCCATTCGCCGTGCAGTATCAAAGCCTCTGTGTTTCTTTTGCCTGTGATCAGCACATGGCCAAATGGAAACTCCCTTCTATGCAAATCTTACCCTCTTTCCCTCCCCGACACTCCCACACTCCCAGAGCTGGACACGCCCAACTTTCCTGACTTTCTTCAAACTAGAGGTGTGACAACACCCTGCTGAGACAGGGGGGTTTCATGGCCCTTTAAACCGTACCGTACACCACACTGCTTTTAATGCCAACCATAGACGTCTTTGGCTAACAGGCATCATAAGAGCTGAATGGAGTGAGGACCTAATTAAAAATGCTGGACTCTGCAGTTCTCCTTTCATATCAGGTAAGTTCCCGCTGTGCTGAATCATCCACATTACTTCGTTTACAGCAATGATTTCAGCAAAAACAGTTTAATATGGTGAGTTAAACTGCGGACACTGAATGCTGAGAATGAAATGTAAAGATGTGCGTTCACATACCCTGCCGTACAGGTGAAGTTCGCTGTCAGAATGCAGTTGTTTTGCTTGTTGATGATTACCCAGGCCTTATATAGCTCCGTCTTCTTTCCTTGTCTTTGGCTAGGCAGATCCTCGGTTTTTAGCACTACATAGTTTTGAATCTGGTGATCATGGAGCATTATTACCTGCACATGACCACACAGAGCAAAACTGTTGGCATTCTAAGACTTGTAGGCCTTTAACTTCTCTCTTGTAAAATCACTTGGAGTTTCAATGAGATTGTATATTTGGCCATTTCATTTTATCCAATATCCATTGGGAGGGTGCGGTCACAAATGGACCTAACAGACGAACGCCGCTCACTTTAACATTAATTTTGCTAAATAACTGTGCTTATCACTGGGTGACAAGCTGTTATAATACACTGAAAGCATTATGTAAGTAATATAATTAATATGTAATCAATATAACTTATCTCTAATACAACAACAATCTGCATCGGAGGTCATACCCTCGCTGTAAATGCCAGCGCTCCCATTTTTTTCTGCAACCTCACTGCGCGCGCATCCTGAATGTTTACGAACTGGTAATTTGTCTATAGCGCATGTGTTTGGACTTGTGGGTGAAACCGGAGCACCTGGAGGAAACCCACGCCAACACAAGGAGAACATGCAAACTCCACACAGAAATGCCAACTGACCCAGCTGGGACTCGAGCCACTGAGCCACCGTGCCGCCCATTATTACACTTAAAATATAAAGTTTATTCTTTGTCATTTTCATCTATGGTCACTACACTTTATAATGAGCTGAAACACAATTCTAGAGGACTTTTTGGGACAGCTTAATTGTATTGTTTAATCCAATTAAATTTGCGCTTCGATGGATTTGCTCTTCAGTGTTTGGACCAGGGCCGGATTAACCAATGGGCATTATGGGCACAGGCCCAGGGGCCCGTGCGCACTTAGGGCCCCTGCGAGGGGGGGAAAAATGCTGATTTTTGAGTGTCTATTTAGGCTAAGTGCAAATAGCGCACCTCTGTGTAATAAGCTAGTTAAGTGCTTCCCACCAGCGCCGTTTGATCGACAGAGTCAACATAACCAAAGAGCGCTGTAGACAGCAGGTGGGAGTGGTGTAGCTCGAAAGGAGCTTGGATTTGTGTTTTGAGGCCATCGATCATGAACTCGGTTCGAATCCAGCGACTGATGAACATGTTCTTCTCCCCCCGCGTATAAAATGAGTCACAAGGTATTTAATAAGGATAATAATAGTTATAAATATTCTATAAACAGTTATTTTCCACCTGGTGTTAAATGTAAGCAACATCTTAATATAATTAATCTGTGTTTACAATGTTAGTCGCCCTGCTTCACCCATAATCTCCGACCTCATGGAGAGAGAGACAGAGAGAGAGACAGAAAAAGCCCCTGAAGAGGAGAGAGACAGGAGAGAACTGGTAAGGTGTGTGATTTCGGATACTTTCAGGCTTAAAATCAAGTGCTTTTTGCCTACTCTTCTTCATCACGAGGGAGACAGTAGGATTCATTAATCAGTGTGTGTATTATGGAGGACTCAGATTCATAGAACTGGATTGGAGAGGTGTTATATCCAAATTATGCATTATAAGTTTGTAGTTGTATAAGTTATACATTAAAATACCCTTAAATATAAATGTTTAGTACTGCTTCAGTGAACTTGAACAAGTATATTAAAAACCATTAATGTTCACTAGTTATATTAGTATTTTTAACAAAGTGTGCTTTAAATGCTTTTAAAATCAGGTAAATCTATGTTGACTATAAATATATGTGTACTATATCATTTATTTAAAAAATGTGGGCAAAACATTACAGATTAACTTTATTTTAAAAATATTATATTAATCTTATTTTTTAATTCAACTATAGAGGTGCGGCCTTGTAGGGGGGCCTACAAGACATTGTGCCCAGGGGCCTCTGAATTCTTAATCCGGGCCTGATTTGGACTCTCAGTAGTGATTATTAACCCACACTGAACTGAGCTAAACTGAACTTAAACACTAAAAACTGGACTGACACTATAATCTTCTATGTGAAGCTGCTTTGACACAATCTACATTGTAAAAGCGCTATAGAAATAAAGGTGAATTGAATTGAATTTGTCACAAAAATAATAATAAGTGAACTTAATCCCTTCATGTTGTTCCCAACACAAACATCTCATCAAAGTATCATGAAAAACGTGTCACAGTTTCCAGAAAAATATGAAGCAGCTCAACCTTTGTAGAATTAATCGTTGATATCGATTCATCTATTTTATTATTATAAATCAGCATATTAGAAAGACTGCTGACGCTGAAAACTGGAGTAATGACTCAATATCAGGGGAGACATTTTAAAATATGAAAGCCAAAAATAATAAATACCAAACATTTATATATTTATACAGGGTGCTGCTTTAAACTCAAATCTGCCTAAATGCAAAGCCTTGGTGAACATAACTTATTTCAAGTGCATTAACAATCATACAGACCGATTGTGTCCACTCAGTAATTATTTGAGACGCACTTGTTATAAAAGAAAATGAGTGCATCTGATTCTGAATCATGTTTTCCGCTGACCAACACTGACACCTTCTGGTCAGTCGCACGCATTTCATAATCATTTGTGCATATTTCGACGCGTTTATTTGATTATTCGAGTATGAAGCCTATTTTATCGATAAATATATTAGCAGATGAAAATATACATTGACGTTTACGACACTGTAATTCTGAACTGCTTATACTAGCAATACAAAGATGAGGGTAATCATGTATTATTTGAAGGCAAAATTATTTGCCTTCCTGTTGATTTTTTAACCAATTTTTCATTCATTCATTTTCCTTCAGCTTAGTCCCTTTTTCAGGGGTCGCCACAGCAAGATGAACAACTATTCCAGCATATATTTTACACAGCGGATGCCCTTCCGGCCACAACCCAGTACTGAGAAACACCTACACCAGGGGTGCTCAATCCTGTTCCTGGAGATCTACCTTCCTGCATAGTTCAGCTCCAACCCTGATCAAACACACCTGAACCAATTAATTAGGACCTGAACAGCACTTGATAATTACAGGCAGGTGTGTTTGATATGGGTTGCAACAGAAATCTGCAGGAAGGGAGATCTCCAGGAACAGGATTGAGCACCCCTGACCTACACACTTATTCACACACACACTATGAACAATTTAGCTTATTCAATTCCCCTATAGTACATGTCTTTGGACTGTGGGGGAAACCGGAGCACCTAGAGAAAACCCACGCCAACACGAGGAGAACATGCAAAACAGAAATGCCAACTGACTCAGCCGGGACTCGAACCAGCGACCTTCTTGCTGTGAGGCGACAGTGCTAACCACTCAACCCATTTTTAAACAATAGTTTTTTATAATCGAATAACTAATTTCTTTGTCGTGACGATAGGCTACATAATATTTAACTAGTTATTTTGCAAGATAGGCTATTAGTATTCAGTGTAAAGTGCAATTTAAAGGCTTAACTATATACATTTTTACATTGTATTTGTTTTTTAAAATATATAAAGTATTTCTAAAGATTTCCCAGTACTGAGTTCCGCTGTGGCGACCCCTGATTAATAAAGAGACTAAGCTGAAGGAAAAAATAATGAATGAATAAACTTCTAAAGAAAAAATACAGTGTTCAGCATAAATGAGGACATCCCTTTCTTAAAAAACAAATATTTTTATCATTTTTTCAGTGACTATAGCGATACATTTTGGTGCATTTGAACAAAACTGATTTATTACTTTTTTAAAAATGTAATTCGAGTTGCTTTTTATTTTAGCTTTTAAAAATGAATTCCTAAATTAAATTAACGCATGTTGAATCACGCTATAAGAGAATCTGTTCATTATTCTGAACACGTCAAAAATAAATAAATAAAAGGGTATTGTCTCAGGGGAAAGTGATTTTACTACACTAATAAGACAAAAAGTAGCAAACACATTGCTTTAAACTTTTCATTAATGTGTATATGGCATAGCTTGGGGCTCAGAATATAATATATTATCCTAAATTATTATTTTTAAGTCATTTTTTATTTTTAAAGTTTTTCTAAAGGTAAATGAAGGTGTGAATTGGGTGATTCAAATAAATCCCACAACTTTCAGGTTGATGTCACTCGAGTGTCTGCAGGGGGTCATACTGAACATCTATTTAAGTACTCTTCACATTGATTAATTACACAAGGTTCCATCATGTTTCTTTGATTAAATACAGATTTTCAAAGTTGTGGTATTCTTTTTGAATCACCCTGTACGATGTTTTAATCGCAGAGCTCCTCTATTAAAAAAAAAAAGAGAAAAAATCTGAAATAGATCGAGCCTCAGCCGTAAGAAAAAGTGACGCTAAAGTAACTCAAGTGCATCACTTACCATAAAAAGTAACTAAGTATCACGAGTTACATTTTTGGGGAGTAACTCAATATTGTAATGCATTACTTTTGAAAGTAACAGATTTAGGCTAATAAATGTGCCAAAAACACCTGGATATACTTATTAACTAATTTCTTTGTCGTGACGATAGGCTACATAATATTTAACTAGTTATTTTGCAAGATAGGCTATTAGTATTCAGCGTAAAGTGCAATTTAAAGGCTTAACTATATAAATATTTACATTGTATTTGTTTTTTAAAATATATAAAGTATTTCGAAAGATTTCCCAGTACTGAGTTGCAGCTGGAAGGGCATTCGATGTGTAAAACATATGCTGGATAAGTTGGAGGTTCATTCCGCTGTGGCGACCCCTGATTAATAAAGAGACTAAGCTGAAGGAAAAAATAATGAATAAATAAACTTCTAAAGAAAAAATACAGTGTTCAGCATAAATGAGGACATCCCTTTCTTAAAAAACAAATATTTTTATCATTTTTTCAGTGACTATAGCGATACATTTTGGTGCATTTGAACAAAACTGATTTATTACTTTTTTAAAAATGTAATTCGAGTTGCTTTTTATTTTAGCTTTTAAAAATTAATTCCTAAATTAAATTAACGCATGTTGAATCACGCTATAAGAGAATCTGTTCATTATTCTGAACACGTCAAAAATAAATAAATAAAAGGGTATTGTCTCAGGGGAAAGTGATTTTACTTCACTAACAAGACAAAAAGTAGCAAACACATTGCTTTAAACTTTTCATTAATGTGTATATGGCATAGCTTGGGGCTCAGAATATAATATATTATCCTAAATTATTATTTTTAAGTCATTTTTTATTTTTAAAGTTTTTCTAAAGGTAAATGAAGGTGTGAATTGGGTGATTCAAATAAATCCCACAACTTTCAGGTTGATGTCACTCGAGTGTCTGCAGGGGGTCATACTGAACATCTATGAACTTGTTTTCTACTGAAACATTTAAGTACTCTTCACATTGATTAATTACACAAGGTTCCATCATGTTTCTTTGATTAAATACAGATTTTCAAAGTTGTGGTATTCTTTTTGAATCACCCTGTACGATGTTTTAATCGCAGAGCTGCTCTGAAAAAATCTGAAATAGATCGAGCCTCAGCCGTAAGAAAAAGTGACGCTAAAGTAACTCAAGTGCATCACTTACCATAAAAAGTAACTAAGTATTACAAGTTACATTTTTGGGGAGTAACTCAATATTGTAATGCATTACTTTTGAAAGTAACAGATTTAGGCTAATAAATGTGACAAAAACACCTGGATATACTTATTAACTAATTTCTTTGTCGTGACGATATAGGCTACATAATATTAAAGTAGTTATTTTGCAAGATAGGCTATTAGTATTCAGCGTAAAGTGCAATTTAAAGGCTTAACTATATAAATAATTACATTGTATTTGTTTTTTAAAATATATAAAGTATTTCTAACAATTTCCCAGTACTGAGTTGCAGCTGGAAGGGCATTCGATGTGTAAAACATGTGCTGGATAAGTTGGAGGTTCATTCCGCTGTGGCGACCCCTGATTAATAAAGAGACTAAGCTGAAGGAAAAAATAATGAATAAATAAACTTCTAAAGAAAAAATACAGTGTTCAGCATAAATGAGGACATCCCTTTCTTAAAAAACAAATATTTTTATCATTTTTTCAGTGACTATAGCGATACATTTTGGTGCATTTGAACAAAACTGATTTATTACTTTTTTAAAAATGTCATTCGAGTTGCTTTTTATTTTAGCTTTTAAAAATTAATTCCTAAATTAAATTAACGCATGTTGAATCACGCTATAAGAGAATCTGTTCATTATTCTGAACACGTCAAAAATAAATAAATAAAAGGGTATTGTCTCAGGGGAAAGTGATTTTACTACACTAATAAGACAAAAAGTAGCAAACACATTGCTTTAAACTTTTCATTAATGTGTATATGGCATAGCTTGGGGCTCAGAATATAATATATTATCCTAAATTATTATTTTTAAGTCATTTTTTAAAGTTTTTCTAAAGGTAAATGAAGGTGTGAATTGGGTGATTCAAATAAATCCCACAACTTTCAGGTTGATGTCACTCGAGTGTCTGCAGGGGGTCATACTGAACATCTATGAACTTGTTTTCTACTGAAACATTTAAGTACTCTTCACATTGATTAATTACACAAGGTCCCATCATGTTTCTTTGATTAAATACAGATTTTCAAAGTTGTGGTATTCTTTTTGAATCACCCTGTACGATGTTTTAATCGCAGAGCTCCTCTATTAAAAAAAAAAAGAGAAAAAATCTGAAATAGATCGAGTCTCAGCCGTAAGAAAAAGTGACGCTAAAGTAACTCAAGTGCATCACTTACCATAAAAAGTAACTAAGTATCACGAGTTACATTTTTGGGGAGTAACTCAATATTGTAATGCATTACTTTTGAAAGTAACAGATTTAGGCTAATAAATGTGACAAAAACACCTGGATATACTTATTAACTAATTTCTTTGTCGTGACGATAGGCTACATAATATTTAACTAGTTATTTTGCAAGATAGGCTATTAGTATTCAGCGTAAAGTGCAATTTAAAGGCTTAACTATATAAATATTTACATTGTATTTGTTTTTTAAAATATATAAAGTATTTCGAAAGATTTCCCAGTACTGAGTTGCAGCTGGAAGGGCATTCGATGTGCAAAACATGTGCTGGATAAGTTGGAGGTTCATTCCGCTGTGGTGACCCCTGATTAATAAAGAGACTAAGCTGAAGGAAAAAATAATGAATGAATAAACTTCTAAAGAAAAAATACAGTGTTCAGCATAAATGAGGACATCCCTTTCTTAAAAAAAACAAATATTTTTATCATTTTTTCAGTGACTATAGCGATACATTTTGGTGCATTTGAACAAAACTGATTTATTACTTTATTAAAAATGTAATTCGAGTTGCTTTTTATTTTAGCTTTAAAAAATTAATTCCTAAATTAAATTAACGCATGTTGAATCACGCTATAAGAGAATCTGTTCATTATTCTGAACACGTCAAAAATAAATAAATAAAAGGGTACTGTCTCAGGGGAAAGTGATTTTACTTCAGTAACAAGACAAAAAGTAGCAAACACATTGCTTTAAACTTTTCATTAATGTGTATATGGCATAGCTTGGGGCTCAGAATATAATATATTATCCTAAATTATTATTTTTAAGTCATTTTTTATTTTTAAAGTTTTTCTAAAGGTAAATGAAGGTGTGAATTGGGTGATTCAAATAAATCCCACAACTTTCAGGTTGATGTCACTCGAGTGTCTGCAGGGGGTCATACTGAACATCTATTTAAGTACTCTTCACATTGATTAATTACACAAGGTTCCGTCATGTTTCTTTGATTAAATACAGATTTTCAAAGTTGTGGTATTCTTTTTGAATCACCCTGTACGATGTTTTAATCGCAGAGCTGCTCTATTAAAAAAAAAAAGAGAAAAAATCTGAAATAGATCGAGCCTCAGCCGTAAGAAAAAGTGACGCTAAAGTAACTCAAGTGCATCACTTACCATAAAAAGTAACTAAGTATCACGAGTTACATTTTTGGGGAGTAACTCAATATTGTAATGCATTACTTTTGAAAGTAACAGATTTAGGCTAATAAATGTGCCAAAAACACCTGGACATACTTATTAACTAATTTCTTTGTCGTGACGATAGGCTACATAATATTAAACTAGTTATTTTGCAAGATAGGCTATTAGTATTCAGCGTAAAGTGCAATTTAAAGGCCTAACTATATACATTTTTACATTGTATTTGTTTTTTAAAATATATAAAGTATTTCTAAAGATTTCCCAGTACTGAGTTGCAACTGGAAGGGCATTCGATGTGTAAAACATATGCTGGATAAGTTGGAGGTTCATTCCGCTGTGGTGACCCCTGATTAATAAAGAGACTAAGCTGAGGAAAAAATAATGAATGAATAAACTTCTAAAGAAAAAATACAGTGTTCAGCATAAATGAGGACATCCCTTTCTTGAAAAACAAATATTTTTATAATTTTTTCAGTGACTATAGCGATACATTTTGGTGCATTTGAACAAAACTGATTTATTACTTTTTTTAAAATGTAATTCGAGTTGCTTTTTATTTTAGCTTTTAAAATGAATTCCTAAATTAAATTAACGCATGTTGAATCACGCTATAAGAGAATCTGTTCATTATTCTGAACACGTCAAACAAAATAAAAGGGTATTGTCTCAGGGGAAAGTGATTTTACTTCACTAACAAGACAAAAAGTAGCAAACACATTGCTTTAAACTTTTCATTAATGTGTATATGGCATAGCTTGGGGCTCAGAATATAATATATTATCCTAAATTATTATTTTTAAGTCATTTTTTCTAAAGGTAAATGAAGGTGTGAATTGGGTGATTCAAATAAATCCCACAACTTTCAGGTTGATGTCACTCGAGTGTCTGCAGGGGGTCATACTGAACATCTTTTTAAGTACTCTTCACATTGATTAATTACACAAGGTTCCATCATGTTTCTTTGATTAAATACAGATTTTCAAAGTTGTGGTATTCTTTTTGAATCACCCTGTACGATGTTTTAATCGCAGAGCTGCTCTGAAAAAATCTGAAATAGATCGAGTCTCAGCCGTAAGAAAAAGTGACGCTAAAGTAACTCAAGTGCATCACTTACCATAAAAAGTAACTAAGTATCACGAGTTACATTTTTGGGGAGTAACTCAATATTGTAATGCATTACTTTTGAAAGTAACAGATTTAGGTGCCAAAAACACCTGAATATACTTAACCGTGGTTTTATTAAAGATTTAATTCATCACACACCTTTTGTACAAATCAAATCCACATACGTTCCCCAGAGTTTCCTCCTTTATTGTTTGTAAAACAGACCTCAGTACAGACTCTGCACACGAATACACTGTGACCATTGGACTTCATTAAATATACAGATATCTGCAAGTGAACGTTTGGTGAGAGACTGGCGAAACTACATTTTTACCATGATTTCCTTTGCAAATAACTGCACTGCTGTGAAACTACATGAGGTGTGTTCAGTTTAATGACATGCAGGAACGTGTAACGATCTCTCATATTCAGACTGAATGTCATTTTCGTCAAACCAACAGCTAATCTATGCTACTGAACCGACTGTGTACACAGAATACACGTACTAAGAGACATTTGGTAAAGGTTATTGAAGTAACCCTAAACTACACTGCTTTCTGAAATGGGCCAATAACTAGCCGGGGAAAACAGAAAACTACATGAAAACATTAAATCAAAATAAAACAAGATTGGCTCCGCCTCCTCTCGTATGACTGACACCTCAGCCGTCCTATGAAATGTCACGTTACACATACGGTTTTTGGCAAGCACCCAGTTTTTATATATACATTTATAATTTAATATGAAATAATCTCCTCCCTGAGGCGTCTCGTTCACTGTGCTATTTCCTCACCATGCTTAAACGACTAATCATGGCTGATCTTTCCTAAATTAAATGAAAAACTACATCTAGTAACACAGTTTTCTAGGCCAGAGGGGCACAACAAGGTGTATATAGAAGAGGGACGCACACAAAATAAAATAAAAAAAAATGGCACTTCTTGTCGCATGCTCACAAGTGTAGCTACAACTAATAGTACATTCCATATAGTACATTAGGAAAAGTTCTACATTGTATTAATATTTGGCACATAATGGTTAAAAGGCCACTACATTTGAGCTACACAGTATTTCTCCGATGAGGCTTTGAAATAACTGGTAAAAAATAGCTTATTATAGTCATAATATGGTTATTGTTGAGGGTCGTGCGATGTTGTAAAGCTGTACACTACTAGCCATCCGTCCGTCCAGTCACTCTCATTAAACAGTAAAATCACAGTCAGGTTCTTTCCAGCGACTCTCCACCGTCACTAAAAAGCTATTTAATAACACGAAGATGACCATGACAGCTTAAATAGATCATTTACATCTGTATGTACAAAATAACACAGTGTTTCCTTCACCCTACAGCGACAATAAACACCCAGAGTGTGTATGTGTCTTCATCTTCACAGGAGCGCTTGCTGTAACTATGGGTCAGGAATATATCCAAACGTGAGAGATGTGAATGCAGTCGCTCAGAAGACTTTGGCTCGTTTGCTGCTCAGAGACCCGTGCTATAAGACACAGAGACAGACAGAGATGTAAAACACTGTTTCTGGGGTCAGCTATTTTTGCAGTCTTTTTTTTTTTATTTGGTTCATCTTAGGTCAGACTTTAAAATATACACTGTAAAAATAAATCCGTAAAATTTACGGTGAAAAAACGGCAGCTGTGGTTGCCGGTATTTAACCGTAAAAAATACGGTACAAATCGTAATTCTCATTTTTACAGTAAACTACCGTATTTTATTAATTAGGTAATATGTCTGTATTTTTAATTAGCAACATCTACACATCTTTTGTTACACAGATAGACACGCTAACACAGACATATGCAGGTGGTGATGAGAAAGTTCATACATAACGAACCAAAGCTCATCACAAACAACTTTTCCCACAATCTGAAAAGTGTATCAGTGTAAAGAAGGTGCTCAGTGTCATTCACACTGCTACTAAACACCAGTATGGTAACACGCATAAAATTAAAGTCATGAAATAAACATTGGTTATCAACATTAGATGTAACAAAACTCACTAATATACATTACTGATGGGGAAACAACTAAAAAAATCCATAGTAATGTCAACAAAAAGCATAAAAAGTGATGTGCCATGCAGGGAATTCTGGGAAAGTCAATTCACGGTTATTCGCCGTATATATTAAGGAAACATACTGTTAACCAGGTTACGGATTCGTACTGTAGCATTTTTACAGTTTTTTACCGTTGAAATCACGGCCATTTTTTTGAGTATACATAACTGATACATATAGATAAACGCACTGATACAATTCACCAAACAAGAAATTATCAGGAAAACATAAATTATACACTAAATAAGTATATATATATATATATATATATTATAAACAAACAAACAAACAAAGATATACAAACATAAGATAACAAAAATAAGAATAATAATAAAAATAAAAGATTAATTAATTAATTAATTAATTAATTAATAATACAAAGAAAACAAAGGAAAAAAGGCAATTAAGATATAGGTGTCTACTTTAAAAAATGAGCATGCGTCAATAGCGCTGCCACATTGGTACAGTGCTCCTAGTACAAAAGTCATTCAACCGCATTAGTCAAGACAGTGTGCCAATGTGAAGATGCTGGACTTTAGCGCTGTGTACAGCTGTAGTAACGAGCAAACAAAGCACAAAGGCAGAACATTTCATAGGTAAGATTTAGTTTTTTATGTTTTTGTATGTTATGAACTTTTGTGCTTAACAGTTATTGATGATAATACAGTCTGCTGCATTCACCATAAGGCAAAGTAGCATCAACTCGCACTAAATTCTAGACTTATGTTAGTTTTGTTGAATAAAATAAGCAAACAATGTTATGAAATATGACAACAAGACGCTGCGGTGCTAGAAACATGTATTATTGCCGTCTAAGTGAACGAGTCGTTCATAACGGAGATTCATTCACAAACGAATCGCTCCCTCCGTCAGAATGAGAAGTGAAAGCAGGAGAGTGGTGTGTGTTTCAGGACATGGATTAGATCAAATTAAACAGGGAAGGAGGATAATGCATTTCCATGCACACAAACACACGCTCTTTGTTGGCAATGCCCGTGCGGTCACATCCATCAATGTAGAAAAGTGATGTAAAATTATAATATTTCGTAATTGAAAATAATATTTGCATACTGACCACCGGGGAAAACTCCCGATCATAGATATACGTGTATATGTGTATTTCTCTGGTTTTGGATGGCCACATTCCTCCACTGCACCTCCATTCCGCATTCATTTCAAAGGAGAGCTACCCTGTACTAAAATGGCGGCTCTATTGACGCATTCGTTCTAATAGACAACAGCAGGGTAGGCGACATCCAATGTATATATCTGTGTAAATTATGTTCCAGAGAATTATAAAAAAAGATATAGCTAGCATTTGACAAAGGTCATTTACAGTTACGCTGACTGACAGTATTTACACAGCAGAGGCAAAGCGTGTGCTAGTAGAGGCGTGACGCTGCCATTATGTTAGCTGACCAATCAGAGCCTCTTGAGGGCAGGCTTTTGGAGGAACTAGGAAATATGACAGTTGTTTTCATGTTAGCGGAGTAGCTATATATAATTAAAGTAAGTTTTTACAAATAAAGCATGAGCACACATTGCTTTGCACCACATAAACACAACCAAGCTTTAAAAATACACTCTGGACCACCCCTTTAAGTCACGGTCACATCGCACTTTTCACCCCCATAGACTTCCATTCATACGCATGCAAACTGTGAACTCTGCGAAATTTTAAATATAGAGCAACTGCTCGCTTTATCAACATCTAATCATCTAATTTTATCCCGCCGCTTTTCGCAGCGCTGTATAACAGAATTTCAAGCTCAAACTCTAATGTGACCTTGACTTTGAAGTAGGAGTGTCAAAATTAATTGTTTCTTCGGTGCACCGCGATGCAGACGCGGACAATTCGGTATCGGTTCAGTAATAATCATAACCGGTTATTATGTACTGACGTCATTTATCTCATATGCGCTTTGTCGCCGTAGCTTACTATGGCGAGGGAGGCGAGCGTGAGTGTTTACAACGCTCCAACTACTTAAAAACTCAGAAACTGTGCACAATTTCACTGTGTGTGTGTTTGCTGGACAGTCTTTCACTGACAATTACAGTAGAAGCCCCTTCACTGCGATTGAGAGAGTGAAAGTAATCTCCATTTCTCTCTCTCACTGTGACCCATTTGATCGGCTGGCATGACTTTTTCTCTCCTCTCAGCTGTTACAGCGATACTTCTGGATACAAACACGAGCGCGCAAGTTTTCTCCTCCACGTCTATCATGGATCAGCTGTGATCGACGCTGCAGTGTTGCTAGATGTAGCTGACTGATTCCAGCCAAAAAACTATCCAAAACTTGCCGAAATGCCCATCCAAAACCACCCAATCTGGCAACACTGCGCCGCTGCCGTTTATCAGTGTCACTCATCGGTGAACAGCACCTGTAAAGTAAAATATAAAACTGTGTATGGAAAGCATCGTCAGTGCACCGAAATATCGAATTGAACCGAATCGATGGGATGATATTCGGAACCGAACCGTGAGACCAGTGTGGGTTCACACCTCTACTTTAAAGGGAATAGGAGACGTTATGCTCAAAACACACCCTTAAACTCATTAAGAGAATAAGGACAATCGTTTTAGACCATGCGTCCGGTGCACAGACCATTTTTCCCATCCTTAAAAAAGCAAGTGTGTATTTGGACACACCTTCTTAGTGCTTTGTGCTCAATCAGCTTTAGATTTTATGATTATTAGGGGTGTCAAAATTATTTGTTTCTTCAATGCACCGCGATGCAGACGCGGACAATTCTCAGGGCTTCTGGTAGTACCTAGAATATCAAAGTCGAGTAAAGGAGGTCGAGCCTTCTCATTTATGGCCCCTAAACTCTGGAATAGACTTCCTGATAATGTCCGAGGCTCAGACACTCTCGCTCTTCAAAACTAGATTAAAGACCTATCTTTTTAGCAAAGCATACACTCAGTGCAGTACATAGCGGTACGACGCATGATGTGCCCCACACATGATTTTGCTTCTCGTTTATATACACTATGAACAGCAGCTACGCTAATTATTCTCCTTATTCTGTATTTCCACCTGGGGGTACTCATCTCGAGGCCCTCAGACTACGCAGTGCCACTGACGCGATCCGAAACCAGCGACGAGATGATCCCAAGGTTTTCTGGACCAGGCCGTATCCTGAGCAGCTGCTGTGGTGGACATAGTTGAGTGAGAGCATGAGACTGACTCCTGTGATGCTCCAAGGACAGTCGAGTCTTCGCTGAGGTCCAGCTTCCTGCGCCTAGACTGCAGCTCTGCACAAGACGTTTGGCCATAGGGGAAATGGTCGTGCCCAACTGAGCCAGGTTTCTCTCGAGGTTTTTTAAATCTTCGCTTTCGCCAATTGGTAAGTTTTTTTCCTCGCCGCTGTCGCCACTGGCTTGCAGGGTTCGGGATCTGTAGAGCTGCGCATCGATGGATTTGCTCTTCAGTGTTTGGACTCTCAGTAGTGATTATTAACCCACACTGAACTGAGCTAAACTGAACTGAACTTAATCTCTGAAAACTGAACTGACTCGGTTTCAATTCGCTATAATCTTCCATGTGAAGCTGCTTTGACACAATCTACATTGTATAAGCGCTAGAGAAATAAAGATGAATTGAATTGAATTCAGTATCGGTTTAGTAATAGATCCTAACCGGTTATTATGTACTGATGGCATTTATCTCATATGCGCTATGTCGCGGTATAATACTATGGCGAGGGAGGCGAGCGAGAATAATTAAAACGCAGAAACTCTGCACAGTTCACTGCATGTGTTTGCTGGACAGCTTCAGTAATGACTAAACCAGCCAATGGTGTTTAGTTTTTTCACAGCTTTCCCAATGAGAGTGGTTGAGCTCAAGCGCACCAAATGAAAAGCAAATGAGAAGGGGGGCGGGGCATGTCCGATACTAGAGAGCATTTGATTGGTCAGAAGATTTGATGTGAAACTGAAGTATGAATAAAACCGGTGATCCATTTAGTTGAAAGTGACAAACTACAAGCGTTACATGTTTATATCAGTTTTATATCTTCTAAAAAGTAAATTTTGTCATTGTTTTGCTTATCTAAACTAGCTTATCGATATCTTTAAAGACTAACATACTTATAACTATTAACATACATATAAAAAAGGTTATTAGAATGTCACTGGACCTTTAATGCATCATCCCTCCTGTTTGGGTGTGTGTGACATACTTTAGCTTGTTTATAGAAGTGCGGCGCCAGCTCCACCAGCCAGGACGACTCCACCGCAGTCACATCCCGCATGTAGTACTTGCTGGTCTGAACCACCTCATTGAAGACCACCCTGAGAAAACAAGCAGCTCAGAAACATCCACTGCAAAATACACACAAACTGCAATAAATGCTGCAGGAAGTACCATTTTGGGGGCTTTTCTCCATACAGCACTGAATCAGGGTGAATGTACAGCTCTCGGTCGTCACGAAGAGTCCTGATATATAAAAAAAAAGAAGATCAGTGACACTGAAAAATCAGATGACCGACATTGATGAGGAATTACTGTGGGGAAAACAACCTGTAGGAGCCGGAGTGATGCATGCGGGCCGCGTTGGCAAAAAACCCCGAGACGATACATCTGAGAATCACATCAGGATCCCCTGAGAGACGACAGAGGAGGGAGAAATCTCAGAACACACGACAATACGACAAACCAATGACCGATGAACATTTTAAAGTGCAGTTATTTTCACATAAACACACAGCTTAAGTAGTTCCGGCAAGTTTTTGGGTGCATTAACAGCTCTATATCACTACGCAGAATGATTTCTTTTATATTGCAGTCACATCAAAACACAACAGAAGGCTTTGGATGAGATGTGTGAGAAACTAGTGCTATACACAGGAGCAGTTTGAGGACAAGAACCTGACAAATGATTTAAATACAACATCTGAACAGTGGAGCAGCTGTGGAAAACCTAGTATAAGTATATACTGGACTTTGGGACATTGAATCATTAGAAAATAATACACAGCCTTATTGCATCATGACCGCATCACCACCTCATTATTTTCAATTAATTCGAAATTAAGCCGGATTTATATTTTACGCCTGGCTCTGCAGCGTCAGCCTCCGCTTACTGTGCTAACGAGTGTACATGCATGAGTTGTGGAGGCTTTTCATTAATTGTTTATGATGACATGAGATAATAAATTTAACAGGAAGGTTTTAAGAGGACAGCGGGTGAACAGGCAGTAAAACCCAGCGAGAGTGGGACTGAAACAGAACCATTATGAAAAAAAACCACTATGAAAAATGTTAAAATACCAGAAAAGAAGCATAAATGAGATATATGTGGAGCAGAAATGTCCCACTACCTTCGCTGGACGTGCGAGGCACCTTGAACTTGTTGAGCAGGTGTCGCAGCTGCTCTCGGACGGCAGTGGCGCGCAGGAGACCTTTATAATTGAGGAAATGATCCTGACACCACTGAGAGCTCTTCTGATGCTGAGGAAACACATACACTGCATTATTAAACACAACAAATGAAGCACACACACACACTCTGATCGAGACAGAACATGTGTGCATCTCTCAACCAGGAGCCTCAGAATAATGGACCCAAGATGACTTTAAATTAGGGATTAACTGAAATACACGCAAAACTGAGCTGGCTTAAAGGGACAGTTCACCCAAAAATTAAACTTCTGCCATCATTTAGTCATTTACTTCCACTTGTTCTAAACCTGTTTTATTATTGTGATGAACACAAATGAAGATATACTGAAGAAGAACGCTGGACAAAACTGTCATTGGGCCCTATCATACACCCGGCGCAATAGGGCACAAGGCGTGTATGGCGAGATTTGTTGCTATTTTTAAACCAGCGCAACCCTAATTTTCATGTTTTGCACCATGTTGTTTAAATAGCAAATCCATTCGCGCCGCTTTGGGGACTCGTGGGTGTGCATGTCTGTAAAAGAGGTGTGTTAAGGTGCATTGTTGAAGCGTTGCTATTTTGAGAAACTGAAATAGACCGCTGCTCTAAAATCCAGCACAGAGCACATTGGTTATGTGCCTATGCAGGCCCAAACACTTACACAATGCTTAATACACAGAGTAGAGCTGAAGATCTTTGCCCGAACCCGACAGGACCCCGTGGGTTCGGGTTTAATTTCTATTATTTTAGACGGGGTCGGGCCGGGCTTGGCTTGCGCAGTAAATGAACAGTCATGTGATGCATTTCGATTAGAGCGAGAAAGTAATCAAATCGTTTATTACAACATTAAAATCCATCCCTGCAAAGGTGAAGCAAATGATGACGGAGAAGTCAAAAAGAGCGAATTTTAACTGCGGTCAGGCCAGCCGCCAGTTCAAAAAGAACGGTCATTCTAGCCGCCAAGATATTTCGGCGGTCACTCATACACTGCGTATTACGGTAGAGAACTAAACAGCAACAGCAAGCTGACAGGGAAGATGACGAGGTCACTCGCTACATTGAAACTGCTATCATGGAAAATTAAATGGATGTTCTTGGCGGGTAGAAGATGAACAAACAATCCTACCCAAAACTTACAAAATTAGCCAGATCAGAACTATGCATCTCTGCCTGTAGCAGCAGCAGTGAAAGGACTGCGCTAAAGCCATTTACAGTGGATTCAATAATGTTCCTCCATAAAAACACGTAGCCTAATCTTGGTGAGTAAAAGGTTTTCAAATTCTAACTAAATATTAATTAAACCATAAAATCATAATGTAGACAGAGTATACAGGCTAATGTTGGCATTAGGCTATTCTTTAATATTCAGCTTCACCGTCGCCTTAATGCCAGATTGTGAAGAGAAATAGCGAAACAAATCCCAA
The DNA here is from genome assembly GCA_903798195.1 of Danio kyathit. Lineage (NCBI taxonomy): Eukaryota > Metazoa > Chordata > Actinopteri > Cypriniformes > Danionidae > Danio > Danio kyathit. The sequence continues at coordinate 4,261,068 of LR812541.1, read as the reverse complement.
AGCCTTTATCTTAATTTCGTTATTGCCAAATACCCGTCATCATTTATAATTTATTTTAATTTAATTTGTTAAGACAGACTTATTTTTATTGGTGTGTTGGCCAATTTAAAGGCTAAGGCTATGTACCTAGGCCAATTTAGAGTGCTGAGATGTTACGATGTTACAGAGGACTTATTTTATTACTTTGTTCCAACTTCCAAGTGGCCTATAGCCAACATTTGTTACAAATAAATTATGTTAAAACATAAATGACTCATTCTTGAAAAAAGGCAAGAGAGCTGTGTGCATGTGAACATTTGAATAATGTCTGGCTGTAAACGGGTTCGGGCTTTATAAAGCTGTCAATCAAAATGTACCTTTCGGACTCGGGCCGAATTCTGTCCTAACTTTTATGGCCCGATTACACCTCTAACACAGAGGATGTACAGCAACACACAAATATCTTTACAGATGAAAAAAAATAAAAGGATTAAAATGTTACAAAAAATATTATTTTCTACATCAATATAAACACCACTGCCTCCATGCCTTCTTCATGTCCAGGGGGCTTTTTTTAGTTTATTCATGACAATCTGCATTTGTATAATGTTATTATTATCAGAATTATTCATTATATACATATTTATATTTGTTTTAATAAAAACTAGTTTAGATTTGTCCACCGGTGGGGTTTTGGAGGCGTCTGCATCACCATATGGGGCATAAGAACAGGACGTGTGTTTTGGTATAACTCAGTTATTTGACCACACTTTATTATTATTATTCATTTATTCCTTTGCTGGAAATTAGAACTGAATTTAGAAATAGATTTGAAACAAATCTTTGCGCTTAAACTAAATTAAATATGTAGGCTAATGGATGTCTTCAGTTGAGTGCGTACAACACCGTTTCCTTATCCACGCTGCAGATGCTCTGTTTAACGGTTTTCTCGCTAGTGAAGCGTTCAGTTTTTACACTTACAAAGTCCGCCATGTAAATAGCAAATGCACCATGGCGCGATGCAACGGACTCTTAAAGGGAATGGGAGATAAGGCTCTGATTGGTTTAATGCACATTATGCTCAAAACACACCCATAACTCAATAAGACAATAAGCACAACACTGTTAGACCATGCGCCCGGGGCGCAGAGCGCGTTTTTCCGTTCCTAACATAACAACAATTTGGTTCATGCTTTAGATTCAAAAGTGGATACATTTTTATATACACTTCCAGACAAAAGTCTTATCATCGATTACAGTTGCAGGAGGCAGTGTATATAAAAATGATAAGTAGTGCAAATATGTTTTAAATATTTTTTTAAATGTTTTAAAATTCTGAATATTGCTGAGAGAAGCAAATCAAGCTTTATTTATTAAGCTAAACTGATATTACACTGCAAAAAAGCTTTTCTTACTTTTGTTTTGTTTCTAGTCTAATTATCTAAAAAAATTCTTGACCCAAAAAGCATTTTCAAGACAAGTTCAAAATATGGTTTTGTGTCAGAAATAATAAGTAAAAATTAAGCAATCTAAATAATCTGCTAATAGGGTAAAGTATAAATAATCTTGTTTTCAGTTTAAAGTAAGATTATTTTGAAAACCCCATTGCCGTTTATTATTATTACTAATTAGTTCTGAAAACAAAACAATATTTTGTACGGTCCAAAAATGCTTCTTGATTTTTATAGATTTTACATATACAGTTGAAGTCATATTTATTATACCTCCTGAATTATCAGCCCCCCAGTATGTTTTTCCCCAATTTCTATTTAACGGAAAGAAGATTTTTTTCAACACATTTCTAAACATAATAGTTTTAATAACTCATTTCTTATAATCAATTTTCAATTTCTTATTTTATCTCTTTCATGATGACAGCACATAATATTTGACTAGGTATTCTTCAAGACACTAGTATTCGGCTTAAAGTAACATTTAAAGGCTTAACTAGATATGTTAGGGTAATTAGGGAGGCCATTGTAGAATGATGGTTTGTTCTGTAGACAATCAAGAAAACAAATATTGCTTAAGCGGACTAATAAAATTGACTTTAATATAGTTTAAAAAAATTAAAAACTGCTTTTATTCTAGCCGAAATAAAACAAAAAAGACTTTCTCCAGAAGAAAAAATATTATAGGAAATATTGTGAAAAATTCCTCACTCTGTTAAACATCCTTTGGGAAATATTTGAAAATAAATAAATAAATTTACAGGAGTAATTAATAATCATTTTGAATTCAACTGTAGATTAGTAACTAAACAAAAAAGGCATTTCCTGCAGTGTATCTGTGGCCCTGACTCACAGTATGAGGATTTACCTTTATGAAGGCTTCATACACATTCAACATGGTGAGATGATCACCTTCAGCCACAGTAAACTTCCTGTGCTCCCGTGCCTGCAAACACACACACACACACACTAGCTACAAATCCATTCAAATCATTAAATTAAAAGAGATGAAGAGATAAACACATACGGCTGATTTCCTCTGATTGTGTGGCGCCACGAAAATGTTCTGGATCTGCATCATGGCTGCTATAGTGACGATCTCTTTGGAGCAGCCGAAGTTTCCAGACTCCAGGAGCATCTTTGCGAACATGGGGCTAAGAGGAAACTCCGCCATCCGCACTCCCATGGGATCGGTGAGACGGCCGTACTGATCCAGACCTGCACAACACAGCACTTCAGCATCCACATTGTAAAGCCACGTTCACAGGGAGGACTATAACTTTCTATATAAACATTACAATAAATATATTTGCATCCACACTGATGAACGATAAAAATCTGTTCATTTTATTATTTATTATCGTTTGTTTTTAGTTTATGCTTATAACCAGCAGGTGTCCTCAGTGCGCTACTAGCGCCAGTGAATCCAGCTCGTGTAATCTCTCTAAACAGTGAACTTAAAGGTGCTGTATGCAAGTTGACTCTTCTAAATCATAGAAATCCTATATTATGTTAGCAGATATTTAAGAAGCTTTACTAGCGCCAGTGAATTCAGCTCGAGTAATCCATCTAATCAAATCCACTGCTAGTTTACCTAAATCTTTAAGGCTGCTTCAATGTATGCGACTAAACTTATTAAAGTTTTGGCATTACCCTCTTGTAAACAGCAGGTGTCCTCAGTGTGCTACTAGCCCTGTTGAATCCAGCTCGTGTAATCTATCTAAACAGTGAATTTAAAAGTGCTGTATGTCAGTTTTGACTCTTCTAACTCATAGAAATATCATAATATGTTTGCAGATATTTAAAGGTGCTGTATGTAAGTTTTTGACTCCTCTAAAGCCTAAAAATACCATAATATGTTTGCAGATATTTAAGAAACATCCCAAGTGAACATACTTGTTTAACTGAAAAACAATGCTGAAGTCAGATATTCTGCTTTGAAAATGGTTTTTCCGTGCCGGAACGCTGTCTTTGTTTAGATAAATCTAACCTGCACAATGCCAGTTTAGCCAGTTATAATTCAGCACCCCGGGTTGCCTTGTTGGAAAACAGCGTATTTCATTTATTCATTCAGAAAGACAAAGCATGCGTCCGTGACCGAAACAGACAGTAGCAGACGTCAAAATGAGACAGACTGAGTTCCACACGAGGTTATTAATTAGCAAATGATATAAATATTACGAGCGTAAACATTAGGTGAGCAGGTTACACTGTAACTGCGTGTCCTGACAACACGCTTTGTGACGAGATTCGCAGTAATGAGCAGTTTGACTGTTTGCACCAGACAAAACACAACAGAAATGTAAATACAGCCATTCAGAAGCACAGAATATGCACTTACTCACGAAATGGTAAGGTTTAGAATCTATTCAAACTCACATTGTTAGCATTTGGCACTGAATAAAACACACAAGGTTTACCTGAGGTGATTACGGTCATAGGTTTCACATGTTGAGCTGTAAGAAATAGAAGCAGTTTCTAATATATCAACTCGAGGTGTTGGCTAGAACCAAAACCCCTTTTAATATGGAAAATATTCCCTCTATCGCGTGTCGTTGCTTTTATTTAGAACACAGTGTAAATCACTCGCTCCTGTACTCAATCTGGCATCCCGCGTTTGCGTCTATTTTGATCCAGGAGTGCAATACCTAGTTCAACCACTGGGTGTCAAATTTACATACTGCACCTTTGGTGCAGTATGTAAATTTGACACCCAGTGGTTGAACTAGGTATTGCACTCCTGGATCAAAACAAGCTGAAGCACGGGTTGCCAGATTGAGTACAGGAGCGAGTGATTTACACGGTGTTCTAAATAAAAGCAACGACACGCGATAGAGGGAATATTTTCCATATTAAAATGAGTTTTTGGCAAAACCATCACCTCGAATTGATATATTAGAAACGACCTCTATTTCTCACAGCTCAACATGTGAAACCTATGACAGTGATCACCTCAGGTAAACCTCATGTGCTTTATTCAGTGCTAAATGCTAACAATGTGAGTTGGAATGCCATTTTATATGACATTTATTGCCATATACTGAAAGCAGCAGCAGATAGTTCACCTCAGATCTGGAAAATACAATAAACCATTTGAAATTGAACTTTAAAACTAAACACGTTATTCGACATCTACATTTCATGATGTTAAAAGAAGGTATATAAATATAATTGAATAAAATAACATGTAAAATTAATTGAAATCACTATTAAAAGCGTTAGTTAACAATAACGACATGGTTCTAGTTTAAAAATCACAGTACAGTATAATGTAGAGTGTAGTTTATTATAGTGTAGTTCAGTTCATATGGTTGGTCTGATCCTTTCAAATTGTCTCCAACAATTCTTAAGAATATGTTGCATATTTAAATTTATTACAGAAATTTTAGATCCTGTACCTCCGAGAGCAAAGAGCAGCTCCAGAGCCTGAACCATAGACTGAGCCGGCGGAGGCTGAAACACAAACACAAATATAAGACAGAGCTCAAACTCCCAGAGCGAAGCTTCACGAACAGCGGCTGCGCTCACCGACAGAAAGCTGAAGCGCAGCACGTTGTCGATGCCCAGAGCTTTGAGCTGCAGGATGACCGGAGCCAGATTGGAGCGCTGCATCTCAGGAACAGTAGACTCGGGCAGCTTCTCAAAGTCCTCCTCTGACAGACACAAAAACCACTGCATTAACATTCATACACTTGATGTGACTTACATTGCACTGAAGGCCTATTCTCTGAGAATCAAATCCACAAGCTCTGAGTTTCTAGTGTCATGCTCTACTATTACAGTGACTTTATTTTATGCTCATCACAAATCAAGACAATGTTTAAATGTTGTTTTATTGTATCATTAGCAAAAGTTAAACTGCTTCAAGAACAGCAACAGTACTACTGCATTGCTAAGAAAGTTCTCTAAGCTAGTTTGTAACAGCGCTCTATTTTCAATAGCAGATGGCACTCTAGGCAAGTTTTTAACAACAGCTAACATTTTAGGCTAATTTGTAACAGCATTTGCCACTCTAGGCTAGTTTTTAAAAGGTAGATGGTGCGCATGTGGCGCTATAGGCTAGTTTTTAACAGCAGACGGTGCTCTAGGCTAGTTTTTAAACTGTACATGGTGGTCTAGGCTAGTTTTTAACAACAGATGGCGCTCTAGGCTAGTTTTTAACAGCAGACGGCGCTCTAGGCTAGTTTTTAACAGCAGACAGCGCTCTAGGCTAGTTTTTAACAGCGGATGGCGCTCTAGGCTAGTTTTTAACAGCGGATGGCGCTCTAGGCTAGTTTTTAACAGCAGACAGCGCTCTAGGCTAGTTTTTAACAGCGGATGGCGCTCTAGGCTAGTTTTTAACAGCGGATGGCGCTCAAGGCTAGTTTAACAGCAGATGGCGCTCAAGGCTAGTTTAACAGCAGATGGCGCTCTAGGCTAGTTTGTAACAACAGACAGCGCTCTAGGCTAGTTTTTAACAGCGGACGGTGCTCTAGGCTAAGTTGTAACAACAGACATTACTCTAAGCTAGTTTGTAACAACAGACTGCGCTCTAGGGCAGTTTTTAACAGCAGACAGCGCTCTAGGATAGTTTTTTTTATTATTTACAGCGCTCTAGGTTAGTTTGTAACAACAGACAGAGCTCTAGGCCAATTTTTAACAGCAGATGGCGCTCTAGGCTAGTTTTTAACAGCGAATAGAGCTTTAGGCTAATTTGTAACAACAGACAGCGCTCTAGGCTAGTTTGTAACAGCAGACAGTGCTCTAGGCTAGTTTTTAACAGCAGATGGTGCTCTAGGCTAGTTTTTAACAGCAGATGGCGCTCTAGGCTAGTTTTTAACAGCAGACGGTGCTCTAGGCTAGTTTTTAACAGTAGACGGTGTTCTAGGCTAGTTTTTAACAGCAGATGGTGCTCTAGGCTAGTTTTTAACAGCAGACGGTGCTCTAGGCTAGTTTTTAACAGCAGACGGTGCTCTAGGCTAGTTTTTAACAGTAGACGTTGTTCTAGGCTAGTTTTTAACAGCAGATAGTGCTCTAGGCTAGTTTTTAACAACAGACAGCGCTCTAGGCTAGTTTTTAACAGCAGACAGCGCTCTAGGCTAGTTTTTAACAGCAGATGGTGCTCTAGGCTAGTTTGTAACAGCAGACAGTGCTCTAGGCTAGTTTTTAACAGCAGACGGTGCTCTAGGCTAGTTTTTAACAGCAGACAGTGCTCTTGGCTAGTTTTTAACAGCAGACGGTGCTCTAGGCTAGTTTTTAACAGCAGACGGTGCTCTGGGATAGTTTATTATTATTGACAGCACTCTAGGCTTGTTTGTAACAACAGACGGTGCTCTAGGCTAGTTTTTAACAGCAGACGGCGCTCTAGGCTAGTTTTAACATCAGACGGTGCTCTAGGCTAGTTTTTAACAGCAGACAGCTCTCTAGGCTAGTTTTTAACAGCAGACGGTGCTCTAGGCTAGTTTTTAACAGCAGACGGTGCTCTAGGCTAGTTTTTAACAGCAGACGGTGCTCTAGGCTAGTTTTTACCAGCAGACGGTGCTCTAGGCTAGTTTTTAACAGCAGACGGTGCTCTAGGCTAGTTTTTAACAGCAGACGGTGCTCTAGGATAGTTTATTAATATTGACAGCACTCTAGGCTTGTTTGTAACAACAGACAGCGCTCTAGGCTAGTTTTTAACAGCAGACGGCGCTCTAGGCAGGTTTTGAACAGTGGACAATGGTCTAGGCTAGTTTGTAACAACAGACGACTCTAGGCTAGTTTTTAACAGCTGGTGGTGCTCTAAATTAGTTTTTAACAACAGACAGCGCTCTATACTAGTTTATAACAGCAGATGGTGCTCTAGGCAAGTTTTTAACAACAGACAGCACTCTATACTAGTTTTTAACAGCAGATGGTGCTCTAGGCAAGTTTTTAACAGGATATGACACTCTAGACTAGTTTTTAATAAAAGATGGGCTTTAGGCTAGATTTCAATAGCATTTCTTCTTATTTCTCACCATCTCAGAGTCCTTCTGGTGTTTTTTAGTAAGCTCCATGTAGGCTAGTTTTTAACAGCAGACGGCGCTCTAGGCTTGTTTTTAACAGCAATTAACACAATTCTTAATAATATGTCATATATTTAAATAGTTTATTTTATTTCTAGTAAATATTTATTCTTATACCTTTTATTACTTTATTAATATACATTTAACTGATGAGGTACCTGTGTACAGACGGAAACATTTCCCGGCTCTGTTTCGTCCGGCTCGTCCTGCTCTCTGACAGGCCGAAGCTTTAGAGATGGGAGTGACGATCAGAGATTCGATGGCTGTCCTGGGATTATACGCCCTTATTTTGACAAATGCGCAGTCAATCACAAACACCACTCCATTAATAGTGATAGATGTCTCTGCTATATTGGTCGCGACCACGACCTGAAAAAACAATGCAGACGAGAAGATAAAACAGGTGCCGATTCATCAGTTTAGATGTTTAACAGTGCCCTAAATGACACTTGTGTGTTTTGGTTGACCTTTCGGACAGTAGGAGCCATCCTCTCGAAGACCCTCATCTGCTCATTATAGGGCAGACCGGCGTACATGGGCAGGACACACAGGTGCTTCTTCATCCCATAGCGGGACAGAGTTCTGGCCTGTTCCTGCAGCAGAGAGACCACCTTCTCCACCTCCTCCTGCTCAACCAGAACATGACCAGTGTTGGCTGAGTTACTTCAAAACAAGTAATTAATTGCCAATTACATTGTTCAAATGGTATTTAACCCTTGAGTGCTGTTTGGGATGTGTTCATCCACTCTGGGGTAATTTTGAGTCTTAATTTGGCCACAACCTTCTCCGTTTCAGCAAATGGCATTTTTAAAAAATTTAACAATACACTTAAATTTACTACCCTTTCGTTATGTTTTTGTGGTAGTAATGGTGGTGATGATGATGATGATGCTGGTGGTGATGTTGAAGATGATCATTATAATTGGTCCACTGTTTTTGGACCTGACAGTGACGAGCTGTGCTGCGTCTGAAAGTTGAAGATCTTTCAACTTGACACAGAGTATAAAAAAAAAAGCTATAAACTCTTCTAAAGATGCGAGTGTAATAGTCACACATGTCTGTCCAGTCCGTGTTTACATTGAAAAACAACTGGAGAGGAAAAACGCATTCTGTGAATGGCCCCTTAGCGCTGCAATTTGCTATGCTACATTTGTCTCCACATGAGCGCTCTTTGGCCTTCGGAGATTTACTATTGATCACTGAGCAGTGCCTCCCAGACAAGATGTGCATGACGATCACGGGATTTTCTGAATCACAATGTCGATTTTGCTTTATTGTGCAGCCCTGCTGTACATCCAGACGGAAACACACTGACACAAACATGAGTGTTTTTCTCCCATCACGCACCTGTCCAGTGAGAAAGGCCAGCACATCTCCATCGTCCTCCGTCTCGTGAATCTTTAGCACCGTCTCCACCGTAGCCTTCACATAGTCTGGCACAGGGCTACAGAAGAAAACATCTGATTTCATTAGTATGCTTCCACGTAAAGATGTGAATTAGACTTATACGCAAAACTGGAATATCACATAAAACATCTGCGAATAAAGCAGCTTTTCCATCAAATGAGTCAAAGGGAACAACATCGCCACTTCCTGATAAACTGCCGGCAAATATCAACAAGAAAAAAGTAGTTGTGTGTGGTAGGAGAAGCTAATGTGGCTCTTTTCTATATATAATAAATGAGTTGTACCTTAGAAGACGAAACACAATGAACGCAATATGGTGGCTTTTAGAGACAGTTCTGGAGGTAGTAATAATAATAATAATACTGAACCACTGTGATGACAGACTTTGGCTGAAGGGTTTTAGAAAGACCAAAACAACACAATATTTGTCTATTAATGCCGTCCCATCACAATTATTTGTTTAATAAATGCATTTCCATCGTAGTTTATGCAAATATCTTCTTAGACACTGTATTACAAGCACTTCGTATAAGCTTCGTTTTTTTGTAATTTGATGCAAAGATGATATAATACATAAATACATATAAAATACCAAACGTTTTTTTAAAGGGCCATGAAACCCCCCTGTCTCAGCGGGGTGTTTTCACATCTCTAGTTTGGAAAAAGTCAGGAAAGTGGGTGAGTCCAGCTCTGTTTAGGTGGGAGTGTCGGGGGAGGAAAAAGAGGGAAGATTTTGAATAAAAATGAGAGTTTCCGTTTGGGCACACGCTGATTTTCACAGAGGCAAAACAAACACACAGACGCAGGGGAGAAAGACAGTGACTGTGTTTACATGGACATCAGTAATCGAATTATTTGCCAAATTATTAATTTGTTGACTTTAACTGCAGTTTGACACTTTCACTTTCATTCAGGAACATTTCCTGCATGCCCCCCGTGACAAACGAGATATTGAAAGCGAGGAACTGCTGGAGAGTGGAGTTTTAATGGAGTGTTTGATACCGCATGGTGAATGGGAGAAAAAAAATCCTCCGCTTTCTCTGTAACTTAGATGCACTCGGTAGGTAGCGTCAGAAAGTCGTGTGTGTATAGACTATCCTGTCACTAAATGCGGCGAAAATCCTACACGACGGTAATAGTTTGATTGCTGTGTTCCATGTTTACACTCGGAGAGCAGCATTTACAGCGGAGCTTTCAGTCTATAATATTGTACGATAATATTGCAGTGATATTAACATACTGTAAACTTAGTAACTAAATCATTTTGACTGAGGTATGTCTTTAAAAACTGAAAGAGCACTGCTGATGATACGAACTAACTTTGCCATCTGAATGAACAAACAAAGAGCACTGCTCTAACACACACTTACCAAATCTGTAGACACAGGACAATCAATACAAACTGGAGCTGTGTCTTTTTTGAAAGGAGACGAGCGGCAAAAGCTCTCGGGTAAAAAATTTTTCCTTACAAACGCATTTGTCGCGTGCACTGTAATCCACACGTGAAACCAGCTGCGATCTCATAGCGGGGAAATGAAAACAAAACCTGTTGCAGCACATTAATAAACGCAACACTGACGACCCGTGTCTCCAAATTCTTGTTCTTCCACTTGTTTTAGCAACACAACGTGGCGTCTCTCTGTCGTCTGAAAACTGTAACAGGTAAAACAGTCCTCGAAGCTATCATGCATATTAATGAAGTTGCACCGCATACACAATAGAGCGCGCTGATTGGTTTGAACCAAGTCTTTCTCATGAATTAATGCTGTACACTCAGAGACGTCACGATGCACTCGCCGGTACAGACATCCAGTCTCCACGCTGGAATACACACAAGTATCTAATCGCCGTGACGTAGATTCAAAAATTTGTTTCAAACCGGAAGAACGAATTTGCTCAAAATAACGCAAAAATAACCAATTTTCACTTTTTTTGTGAAATAAATGTGTCCTAATAGTGTTTATAGCAACGTGAGACACATATATAACTGTCAACAGCTCAAAAAAAACTTTTAAGGATTTAAGAATCTGATGACCGTCATGTTATAAACGACATGTCATAACAGCCTTGTGAAAAGGGTGCATTGGTTAATGGAAACACAGCTACTGAAAGCAACGAGAGGCTCACCTAACAGTGTAGAAGATGTCCACAGGGAACGTTCGTCCCTCGACCGTCAGGATCCCACAGGTGTCTTTACTGGGGTCTCCAGACTCGTTCAGGTTAAAGAAGTCCTGGAATTTCTGTTTATTTGAACAGATAAACAGCAGCACAAGATGTTCACCAGCAACAAGAGGTAACACTTTTGTTTAGGTCACAATTCATGGTATTAACAAACCATTAACTAACACTACTAACTTAATAAACTACTAATTAGCTGCTCATTAATAGTTAGTGATGTAGACGTTGGGTTTATGTGTTGAGTAGGATTGGTGATGCAGAATGAGAACATACTTTATCAATACTATATCAATACACAGACACACAAAGTATGTTTTTTCAGCTTCAAAAACTTAAGAGCAGCATTTACCGCCATTACAAACATTATAACTGTGTTCTTGAGAAAGAAGAAAGGCATATACATTTAGGATGGCTTGAGCAAATTCTTTTCTCCATGACTTATTTCTTTAAAACTTTTGAAAATGACATTTACATACACGTGTTAAGGTGCAATAAAGATACCATACCTTATTACTTTTTACATTCCAGACAGTTTTCTTTTCTATATCATGAACGTGTATATCTTATTCTGCTTAAACTCTGGTTTATTTGTTGTATTTGAGTCATTCGTCAGGTTTCTGTCCTGAAACTGCTCCTGTGTGTAGGACTAGTTTACTTACACATCTCATCCAAAGCCTTCTGTTGTGTTTTGATGAGATTTTTGACTGTGAAATAACTGAAATCATTTGGCGTAGTGATATGGAGCTGGTAATGTGCACAAAAACCTGCCGGAACTACTTTAGCTGTGCATTTATCTGAAAATAACAGCATTTATAGGCTGATTTATAGTTCTGCGTCGAGTAATCGGCGTGACCCACGGCGCCTGCCTTGCGGTTAGTTGTGCATTTATACGTCTGCATGCTGTTTGTGTTGCTCTGCAATAACCCTTCTGAAATGCTAGCTGGCAGTAGGCTTTAATGTTCCTCCGTGTAGAGTTTCTTCATGGGTGTTTTGTTTTTTCTGAATGCTACAAATAGCTCAAACTCGCTCATTCAGAGGCGGGAACCGGCAGACGTGCAACAACTTTAATCATAAGGTAAACACAACACAAATGTTTCCATCTGGACATGGAACTCAACATTTGTAAACACTCGCTCCATTGGGCTCACAGCTCTCGGCCCCGCCCAAACTTGTCACCGGTACCAAGCCGACCAACCACAGAGCTTGCACTACACATCGTTGCAACATGTTACATTTTTTGAGAGGTGCACTCCACTGCTTGACGTAGAATTATAAATCAGCCTTAAGGATGTTCATCAGCCAATCAGAATCAAGCATTCAGCAGTCCCGTGAAATAATCAGTCACAATTGTTTCTTTGATCCTCAGACTTCAGGGGATCAAATAACTCGTCATTGGTTTGTAATATTGTCAAGTGTTCAGAGATTTAAGTATAAGGATGCATATCAACTGTCGGATAATATATACGGTCAGAGGTCAGGTTCACCTTGGCATCCAGAGTGGCCGAGGCTACAATCAAACGCAGGTCTCTCCGCTTCTTCAGAATCTGTAGAGTGAGTGAAATAAATGAGCAAAAGGTTTTCACACAACTGCTCCTCTAGCAAAGGATGAAATATAAAGCACCATTACCTTCTTCAGAAGACCAATAGCGATGTCTGTGTAGAGCGTCCTCTCATGAGCTTCATCCAGTATGAGCACACTACAGAAACACAACACACACAGCTTTGAGCAAAAACACTCACAGTACATTTAACATCAGAACTCTATGACGCATAAGTGACAACACGAGAAGTCACTATACCAGAATCATCACCACCATAATCACTATCATCATATCCAACATCATCAGAAAATCATCACCATCCATCATCATCAAAACCATCATCTGCATTATAAACTTCAGTATCACATCATCATCACCACCGTTATTATCAGCATTTTCATCTTCATCACCACCATCTCCACTGTCATGATCCTCACTATCACCATTACATCACCTCCCTCATCAGCACCACCAGCATCATCATCACCACCACTACCACAATCATCATCATCACCACCATCATCATCATAATTATCATCTTCAACATCACCATGACTACTACCACCATCCTCACTGTCATTACCACCATCACCATTACCACCGCCACCTCCCTCATCATCACCATCATCTCCCTCATCATCACTATCATCACATCACCTCCCTTATTATCACATTGCCTCCCTCATCATCACCATCATCACATCACCTCCCTCATCATCACAATCACATCACACTATCATCCCGTCACCTCCCTCATCATCACTATCACATAACCCCTCTCATCACCATAATCACATTACCTCCCTCATCATCACCATCACCTTCCTCATCACCACCAACATCACATCACCACTACATCACCTCTCTCATCACATCACCTACCTCATCGTCACATCACCTCACTCATCATCACCATCACTTTACCTCCCTCATCATAACCTTCATCACATCACCTACCTCATTGTCACACCTCCCTCATCATCGCCATCACATCACCTCTCTTATCACATCACCTACCTCATCGTCACATCACCTCACTCATCATCGCCATCCCATCACCTCTCTTATCATCACCACCACCACCATCACATCACCTCCTTCAACATCACCATCACCTCTCTCATCGTAACCATTATCACATCACCCCCCTCATCAGCCGTCCCATCACCTCCCTCATCATCACCATCACTTCCCGCATCATCACCATTATCACATCACCTCCCTCATCATCACAATTTCATCAACACCCTCATCATCACCATCATCACATCACCTCCCTTATGATCACTATCACATTACCTCCCTCATCATAACCGTCATCACATCACCACCCTCATCATCACCACCATCACATCACCTCCGTTATATTCACATCACCTCCCTCATTATCACCATCATCACATCACCTCCCTCATCATCACCCTCTTCACATCACCTCCCTCATCATCGCCATCTCATCACCTCTCTTATCATCACCATCCTCATCGTCATCATCATCACATCACCTCCCTCATCATCGCCATCCCATCACCTCTCTCATCATTACCACCCTCACATCACCATCACCTCCCTCACCGTAACTATAATCACATCACCTACCTCATTGTCACACCTCCCTCAACATCACCGTCATATCACCTCCCTCGTCATCACCATCACCTTCATCACATCACCTCCCTCATCAGCCATCCCATCATTCCCCTCATCATCACCATCACAATACCTCCCCTCATCATCACCATCTACTCCCTGATTATCACCATTATCACATCACCTCCCTCATCATCACCATCATCACCTCCCTCATCATGACCATCACCTCCCTCTTCATCACCATCATTACGTCACTTCCCTCATCATCACATCACCCCTCTCATCATCACCATCATCACATTACCTCGCTCATCACCATCACCTCCCTCATCACCACCATTATCACCTCCCTCAGCATCGCCATCTCATCACCTCCCTCATCATCACCATCACCATCACATCACCTCCCTCATCATCACTATCACCACATCACCTCCCTCATCATCACCATCACATCACCTCCCTCATCATCGCCATCCCATCACCTTTCTCATAATCACCACCATCACATCACCATCACATCACTTCCCTCATCGTTACCATCATCACATCACCTACCTCATTGTCACATCTCCTTCAACATCCCATCACCTCCCTCATCAGCCATCCCATCACCTCCCTCATCATCACCATCACATCACCTCCCTCATAGAAACCTACATCACATCACCTCCCTCATCAGCCATCCCATCACCTCCCTCATCATCACCATCACTTCACCTCCCTCATCATCACCATCACTTCACCTCCCTCATCATCACCATCACATCCCTCATCACATCACCTACTTCATTGTCACATCACCTCCCTAATCATCACCATCCCATCACCTACCTCATTGTCACATCACCTCCCTCTTCAGCCATCCCATCACCTCCCTTATCATCACAATCATCACAATACCTCCCTCATCATAACCAATCACATCACCTCCCTCATCGTCACTAATCACATAACCTACCTCATCATCGCCATCCCATCACCCCCCTCATCACCACCATCACCTCCCTCATCGTCACCTCCCTCATCGTCACCATCATCACATCACCTACCTCATCATCACATTACCTACCTCCCTCATCATCACCATCACTTCCACTGTCATCATAATCCTCATCCTCACCACTGCCACTGTCATTATCACCACCACCACTAGCACCATCATCATCATAATTATCATCTTCAACATCACTACAACTGTCATGATCACTATCAACAGCACCACCACCAGCATAATCATTATCATCACCATCATCATCACACTACCATTACCATAATGATCATTTTCAACATCATTACCATCACTACTACCACTGTCATTACCACCATAACCAGCAGCATCATCCCCACCATAATCACCACCTCCTAAACCACCACATCACATCACCTCCACCACCATCATCATCACCACCACTGTCATTACCACCATCATGACCATCACAACCATCATCACCATAATTATCATCTTCAACATCATTACCATCACTACTACCACTGTCATTACCACCATAACCAGCAGCATCATCCCCACCATCATCACCACCTCCTAAACCACCACATCACATCACCTCCACCACCATCATCATCACCACCACCGTCATTACCACCATCATGACCATCACAACCATCATCACCATAATTATCATCTTCAACATCATTACCATCACTACTACCACTGTCATTACCACCATAACCAGCAGCATCATCCCCACCATCATCACCACCTCCTAAACCACCACATCAAATCACCTCCAACACCATCATCATCCCCATCACTGTCATTACCACCATCATGACCATCACAACCATCATCACCATAATTATCATCTTCAACATCATTACCATCACTACTACCACTGTCATTACCACCATAACAAGCAGCATCATCCCCACCATCATCACCACCTCCTAAACCACCACATCAAATCACCTCCAGCACCATCATCATCACCACCACTGTCATTACCACCATCATGACCATCACAACCATCATCACCATAATTATCATCTTCAACATCATTACCATCACTACTACCACTGTCATTACCACCATAACCAGCAGCAGCATCCCCACCATCATCACCACCTCCTAAACCACCACATCAAATCACCTCCACCACCATCATCATCACCACCACTGTCATTACCACCATCATGACCATCACAACCATCATCACCATAATGATCATCTTCAACATCATTACCATCACTACTACCACTGTCATTACCACCATAACCAGCAGCATCATCCCCACCATCATCACCACCTCCTAAACCACCACATCACATCACCTCCACCACCATAATCATCACCACCACTGTCATTACCACCATCATGACCATCACAACCATCATCACCATAATTATCATCTTCAACATCATTACCATCACTACTACCACTGTCATTACCACCATAACCAGCAGCAGCATCCCCACCATCATCCCCACCTCCTAAACCACCACATCACATCACCTCCACCACCATCATCATCACCAACACTGTCATTACCACCATCATGACCATCACAACCATCATCACCATAATGATCATCTTCAACATCATTACCATCACTACTACCACTGTCATTACCACCATAACCAGCAGCATCATCCCCACCATCATCACCACCTCCTAAACCACCACATCACATCACCTCCACCACCATCATCATCACCAACACTGTCATTACTACCATCATGACCATCACAACCATCATCACCATAATTATCATCTTCAACATCACCACCAGCATCATCATCACCACCACATCACCTCCGTCATCATCACCATTACTACCACTGTTATCATCATTACCATCATCATCACCACCGTCATCATGATAGTGTTGAGTTACCTGTACTTCTTCAACAGCGGGTCAGACATCATCTCCCGAACTAACATCCCATCTGTCAGAAACTGAGACAAAACAGAAAATCATTTGCTGCAAATGTAACCTACAGCTAGGGGTGTCAAAATTAATCGTTTTTTCGGTGCACCGCGATGCAGATGGGGACAATTCGATATCGGTTCAGTAATCGATCCTAACCGGTTATTACGCACTGACGTCATTTATCCCCTATGCGCGATGTCGTGGTAGAATACTGTGACGAAGGAGGCGAGGATGAGTAAATAAAACTCCTACTACTTAAAAAGCAGATAATTGTGCACGTGTGAGTGTGCTGGACACAGACTTTCACTGACACTGAGGAATGGTAAAGCACAAGCCGATATTTCAGTACTTGGGAGAAATGTAAAACTCCATCTCTCTCTCTCTCTCTCTCTCTCTCTCTCTCTCTCTCTCTCTCTCTCTCTCTCTCTCTCTCTCTCTCCCACACACACACACACACACTTAAAGCATTTGACCCGTTGGCATGTTCGTGAGGTAAAGTTTCCTCTCCTCTCTGCTGTTAAATACTTGTGGATCCAGACACAAGCGTGCCTGTGGTGCGAGTTTATTGTATTGTATTTATTCTATTACGGATTACCTGATAACCGCGTATTATGCGCATATAGACTGACCCGCGGCTGTTTTTCCCGCGTCACTCATGGGTGAACAGCGCTTTCGTTTCTAAAGCCAAGCGCAGCCCTTTCTGTTGAGCGGGTGAAGACAATGACCAATCATAGGGGTGCAAGAACTTGCCAGTGTTAAAAAAGCGAGCGGGATAATATTTACATTAGTTTATTTGTTATGAATACTCGTGCTGTCTTCTGTGCGTCTATTGAAGTTTTGTCTAAAACATTCACAGAGTGTTTTTTTTAGCAGGTTAAATTAAAGGTACAGTTCATATATCTGACTGCTTGTATTAAAGGACAACATTGTTTTACTAGTAATATATAAATATAAACATATTTATAGATTTTAATACAATTTTTTTCTTGTGTTGTAAAGAAAAAAATCTAATTATGTATGGAAAGCATCGTCAACGCACCGTGATGCACCGAGATATCGAATTGAACCGAATCGATGGCATGATAATCGTAACCGAACCGAACCGTGAGACCAGTGTGGGTTCACACCCCTACCTACAGCTATGGAAAAAACAGAGAGGCCACTTTTTATTTATCATGTAAACTATGATGACATTTCTTACAGTTTTTATAGACATTTCTGTATAGACTGATCAAAATTCTAGCATTGGTGAAGTGTGTGATCAGCGTGTCATCAGGAGCCATGGTTATTGATTTTGTTTATTTATTTTTTTTATTTAAAACCCCGTCATTCACCATTTACTGCCATTATATAAATCACCAAGACCACAGATTGAGCTCAACATTGTCTTAAATATTGTACTGAAGAAGAAAAAGTCACCTATGACTGTACCTTTATTCGAGTGGCTTGTGGATCAGAGCAGTCATCAAACCTGATGGTGTAGCCCACCTCATGGCCCAAAAATGCCCCTCGCTCCTCCGCCACACGGGTGGCCACCTGAAACACACATGCACACAGTCAGACACAGGCACACTGACTCCACTGAATTTTGAGTCTTGCTATGCCAAATGATTGATTAAATTTTGCAAAATATCATTCAAATGTTACAGGTTGCTGTGCTGGTTTTCTGAAGTTATTCCCAACTTGATCTTGATGGCAAATGTCCTCCCAAAATAACACCGAGTTTATAAGTTTGTGTGTGTTCGAGTAGTTACCGTCATGTGATGGGACTGACTGTACCTTGAGTTCGTGTTATACAGATTACAAAACCAGAGAACATTTGTTTTGAAGTGTAGTTGGTGCATTTAACTCATGTCTGTGAAGCAAGTATTCTCTGAGATTTCAGTGCATTTGCTGACCCCAAAGAATTCATAACAACTGCAGAAACTGTCATAAAAGTACACGTCTGGTCTGAGCCCCTCCACCAGAGAATTGCCAGTCTACAGCAATCAATGATTGGCATTACATTTTTCCCTATTTAAAACTATACAAGTAGCATGTCTTGTGTATTCTATAGTCTTTTGAGGAACTAATCTTCTCCCCAACCTGCGCAATCTGTGCATGCACAAATAAACAAATTACTCCCCGAGATGTTTCATGGTTTCAGAGTCACATTAAAGACTCATTCAAAACAGGGCTGCATAATAGTGGAAATTAGGTGAAAATATGTGAAATTGAGCGTTTCAATAATGATATTTCTTATGATATAACCAACATGCAAAATGCTATTTTTATGCTACGATCATACTAAAATCTGAGCTAATAAAATCAAAAAAACGATGGGAAGATGCAAACAACTAGACTTTAAAACACCACGAACGACTGAAAATCTTGGCTTAAATTCTGATTGTTATTGGCTGTTGTCATTTTTCCCCTCTTTTCTCATAGCATTTGTGTTTATTTTCACCTCTATGTTCAGCTACTGTAGAGGCGGGGATAAAGATAGTAAAGCCCTCATCTGATTGGTCAGATTAGAGCTGCACGATTCTGGCTAAAATGAGAAGCGAGATTTTTTTACTTAAAATCAAGATCACGATTTTCTCACGATTCTGTAGATGTACAATAGGGTTAATATGAGTCGGCTATTATAATTGTTATTTCTCAAACATATGGTAAAACAACTATAATAATAATATTATGTGTAGCTGTTGGTTAAAATGCAAAATTTTGAACAGACTTTAAATATGTCCTGGTCATTAATGCACAGTAAAGTGACGACATCAGAATACAACTATTCATAACTCTGATGTTGAATTGTTATGTTGGAGAAATATGCTTGCAATCTGTTATTGACAACATTATTAGACCATTTTTTACTGGTCAAATAACACATTTGTCATTATCAGATATCCTCTTACATTATTTTCAACATCATATAGACTACAGTAGTTATACTGACGCTGTTCATAAACAGTTATTTTTATGCACAACTCTCCGTGTTCGCTATGAAAGGAAAACATTAAATGCTTGTCGTAATCATAACTGTAAAATGCGATATGATTATTTAAATGATGTGCACGCTTTCAGTTACATTTTCACTGCTAAGTGCAGTTCATACTTCCCGCGCAGCTCCCAAACGATCACTCTGTGCCACAAACTTTATTACCTGTTATTCACAGCCTGTGCAAGTTCTGTCTACTAAAGTAGACGCGCGCGAGTCTATCATTAAGTAGGGCGCCCGCCCTCTCTGTGCTAACAGCTCACGGTCAGCAGCTCACGTCACGTGTGATTTCGCGGCCGCGAATACATCATTACATGAAGAAAGAAATTACATTTTTGGGTGAATTATACCTAATAAATAAAGTATGTGACCCTTTCAACATCACTTGGAGGTTGCTGAGCAATGCATGTAAAACAATGTGAAGACTCGTGCGGCCGCCTTTGCTTCTCTCCTGAACTTGAAAATATGATTGGCAGAATCGTAGAAATGCTGGATTAAGATCGTCTAGGGGGTCGAATCGAGATCGCAATCTTTTTTCGATTAATCGTGCAGCTCTAGGTCAGATTTGAATAAATAACATAAAGTTGACGTCAGAATTATTCGCCCTCCTGTGAATTTCTTTTTCTTTTTCAAATATTTCCCAAATGATGTTTAACAGAATAAGGAATTTTTTTTTTTTAACAGTATTTCCTATAATATTGTTTCTTCTGGAGAAAGTCTTATTGGTTTTATTTTGGCTAGATTAAAAGCAGTTTTTAATTGTTTAAAAAACATTTTAAGGTCAATATTATTAGCCCCCTTAAGCAATATTTGTTTCTGATAGTCTACAGAACAAACCACTGTTATACAATGACTTGCCTAATTACCCTAATTAACCTAGTTAAGCCTTTAAACGTCACTTTAAGCTGAATACTAGTATCTTGAAGAATATCTAGTCAAATATTATGCGTTGTCATCATGGCAAAGATAAAATAAATCAGTTATTAGAAATGAGTTATTAAAACTATTATGTTTAGAAATGTGTTATCTTCTTTCCGTTTAACAAAAATTGGAGGAAAAATATACAGGCAGGGCTGATAATTCTGACTTCAAATGTATGCATGCAGCACACAAATACTTGAATACTTTACTTTTGGCACAGAAAATAACCTTCATTTGCTGCACTTCTCTGCAATATGGATAATGCATATGTTATTCTCCTGATAGCAATAATTGTTTGATATATTGCGCAGGCCTAATAAAAAAATGAACAAACCATTGCATAGAGATGCATCAAAGAGCTACAGAAACTCAGTTTAGTTTAGTTTACTTACAGATGTAGCGGCCACTCGCCGAGGCTGAGTAACACCGATCACCTTCCCTTCAGCCGCCCAGCCGGCCTCCAGCAGATACTGCCGAAACACACACACACACACACACACACACACACATCAGCTCACATGCACTCACATTTAGCAGAAAAGTCACACGTCTGATGGGCAAACCTGTGGGATCTGTGTGCTTTTTCCTGATCCGGTCTCTCCGACAATCACCACCGTCTGGAAACTCTCCACCAGATACAGGATATTGTTTCTGTGCTGAAGACAAAAAATATATAATAATAATAATTATTATTATTATTATTATATAAAATAAGTCAGAATTATTTTTTTTCTTTTTAAATATTTCCCAATTGATGTTTAACAGAGCAAGGAAATTTTCACAGTATGTCTGATAATATTTTTTCTTCTGGAGAAAGTCTTATTTGTTTTATTTCGGCTAGAATAAAAGCAGTTTTTAATTTTTTAAACACCATTTTAAGGTCAAAATTATTAGCCTCTTTATGCTCTATTTTTTTCCGATAGTCTACAAAACAACCAACGTTATACAATAACTTGCCTAATTACTCTAACCTGCCTAGTTAACCTAATTAACCTAGTTAAGCCTTTAAATGTCACTTTAAGCTGTATAGAAGTGTCTTGAAAAATATCTAGTTAAATATTATTTACTGTCATCATGACAAAGATAAAATAAATCAGTTATTAGAAATGAGTTATTAAAACTATTATGATTAGAAATGCTGAAAGAAATCTCTCCGTTAAACAGAAATAATAATAATACAGGGGAACTCATAATTCAGAGGGGCTAATAATTCTGACAAGTAAATTAAACAAGTAAATTTAAACTACAGCTATATATATATATATATATATATATATATATATATATATATATATATATATATATATATATATATATATATATATATATATATAAATGTAGTTTAAATTTACTTGTTTAATTTATTGTACAATAAGTGTACTTTGTTTAATCAAATTTTCAGTGCAATGCCAAAACTGATGTGAAATCAGTTAAATGAAATTATATAATAAATACTTAATAATTCTACATATACATTTATATTAGGGTTATGACAAGATCTCCTATGACGAGACCTCACGAGATTAAAATCACAACGAGATTTTTCGTTGAGGTGAAAAGTTGTCTCGTGAGTTGAGATGTTATGATGGAGTGTGAGGGTGAATTTAGCATTTTGAACAGCAAATAAAGTGCTTTGCGCACACCTGGCAACCCAGGCTGGCCTTGGAGTTGCACATGTCACTTGGTTGCTTACTGGGGTTCAGCGGCTACCGGGTCCAACATAGACTACAAAACTGCAGCCACACATATTATGGTTTGTAACCATGCGATGGAATAGCACTTCAAATGTGCTTAAAAAGTCATAATCGTCGTAAACACAAATGGAATTAAGACACATGGAGTATTCCTATTTTAAAATCGCATTATTGAAGCGCAGTACAGACGTGTAAACACTGCAATCAAACTATTACCGTAGTGTAGAACGTTTAGCCGCATTTTGCGTCAGGATAGTCCATACACACACAGCTGTTTGACACCATTCTCTGCACCTACTGAGTGAGTAAAGAACCACACACACTAAACTCCTGGAGACCCGAGACACCTGCCTTCATCATCACAGAACACACATTTATGCTGTCCGGGAAAAGCTAAATGTTTTTTTTTTTTTTTTCTTCATTCGCGTGTGGTATCAAATTACATTAAAACAACTCTCCTATCAGTCCTTACTTCATATACGCATAATCGCATCCAGTAGCTCAGAGTGAGTCATGGGAGCATGAATGAAATATTGCTGAATTAAAGTGAAGCATGAAATACCAAAAATTACATACATTTACATACAAGTTAAATTTGTGCCAAGGAGTTAAATTTCTCATGTGAAACTGTACAGTGGAGAAGCCAGTCAGTAGAGTTAGAGCTAAATCTAGTATTTGCACGTCCTTTATGGCATAGAATTCATTAAAATAGAAATAAAATACCATTCATTATATATATATATATTTTTTTTTTATTTATTTATTTTTTTTTTAAAGCACCTAAATCCTTTTGCAGTTTGTGATTTATTTATTTTTTGTTGAATAAAAGACGATTTCTTAAAAATAGGGTAAAAATCTTATCTCGTGTCTCATCACACCCCTAATATTAAAAAAAAAAATAATAAATTTAATAATAATAACAATAATAATTATATATATATATATATATATATATATATATAAAAAGAATGATTTTAAGAAATATTGAGAAAACTAATAATTATTAATTACATTTTAGTAAATTCTTATGTTCGTTATTTCACTTGTTAAACAAGTATACATGTCATAATTTTAATGCAAAAATTATAATAATAATAATAATATTCAAAAGAGGTCAATTTAACTATATAATAAAGTTTTTTTCTGTTTATTTCCAACCAAAATAACTTAAGAGTTAATTATTTACATTGTTAGTAACACTTTACTTGAAGGAGTTTTCATAAAATTAATGTGAATGAGATTGTATGCATGCTTATAACAATTGTTATTAAGTGTCATTTGCTCAGCTGTCACATTAAATGCAAAGATGACATTGCTTTTGTCAACTTTTCCTGACAAACAAACACATCACTACCTGTTTGTGTCTTTTTTGAGACTACCAAGACAACAAAACTTATGAATCGGTGATAAACATGACTTTAGGCATTAGAAATATGTAAATATTTTGACCTCAACTACAGTGGCACAAGCTGAATTTGTTATTAAAATGTAATTTACAACTATGAATAGCTCAAAACTATATGAGATCGTTTGAGGTCAAATTAACAGTGTTAAATATGTAGTTCTTGTTCATTAAAAGTATAAACCTAGAAATAAATATGAATATTAGATGAAAAAAGTAAAACTGAATTAGTAAATTATAGATAAACAGAAGTATATGAAAGGTGTTTCACCTTGAAGACGGGCAGCCGCTGTCTCTGCTTCTCAATGGTCAGAGCTGTGTGAGGATTGAAGACGATGGGAGAGCCGGTGGTCTCAGTGCTCAGATCTCTCTCTTCACACACACCTGGAGCCTCCGAGCCTGAACACACACACACCATTTTATCTATACTGTATACACACACCGCTCAAAAAATAAAGGGAACACTAAAATAACACATCCTAGCTCTGAATGATTGAAATATGCTTATTAAATACTTTGTTCTTTACCATAGATATATACACTAGATATCGCATAGGGACCCTGAGCATGCGTCAATAGCGCCGCCACATTGGTACAGTGCTTCTAGGACAAACGTCATTCAACCGCACTCGTCAAGACAGTGTGCCAATGTGAAGATGCTGGACTTTAGCGCTGTGTTTGCATTGTAGTAACGAGCAAACAAAGAAAACAAAACACAAAGGCAGAACATTTCATAGGTAAGATTTAGTTTTTTATGTTTTTGTATGTTATGAACTTTTGTGCTTAACAAGTAATGTTATTGATAATAATACAGTCTCTTACTGCATTCACCATAAGGCAAAGTAGCACCAACTCGCACTAAATTCTAGACTTATGCTAGTTTTGTTGAATAAAATAAGCAAACTATGTTATGAAATATGACAAGAAGATGCTGGCGTGCTAGAGACTTGTATTATTGTCAGCTAAGTGAACGAGTCGTTCATAACGGAGATTCATTCACAAACGGATCGCTCCCTCCGTCAGAATGAGAAGTGAAAGCAGGAGAGGAGGTGTGTTTCAGGACATGGATTAGATCAAATTAAACAGTGAAGGAGGGTAATGCATTTCCATGCACACAAACACACACTTTTTGTCAGGAATGCCCGTGCGGTCACATCCATCAATGTAGAAAAGTGATGTAAAATTATAATATTTCGTAATTGAAAATAATATTTGCATATTAACCACCGGGGAAAACTCCCGATCATAGATATATGTGTATATGTGTATTTCTCTGGCTTTGGATGGCCACAGTCCTCCACTTCACCTTGGTCCCGCATTCATTTCAAAGGAGCGCTACCCTGTACTAAAATGGCGGCTCTATTGACGCATTCGTTCTAATAGACAATAGCAGGGTAGGCGACATCTAGTGTATATATCTATGGTTCTTTACATAGTTGAATGTGCCGACAAAAAAAAAAATTGATTAATGGAAATCAAATATATTAACCCATGGAGGTCTGGACTTGGATGTAATGTCCTTAAAACAAGTCAAAATGAGGCTCAGTAGTGTGTGAGGGCTTCACGTGCCTGTATGACCTCCCTACAACACCTGGGCATGCTCCTGATGAGGTGGAGTATGGTCTCCTGATGGATCTCCTCCCAGACCTGAACTAAAGCATCCACCAACTCCTGGACAGTCTGTGGTGCAACGTGGCGTTGGTGGATAGAGCGAGACATGATGTCCCAGATGTGCGCAATTGGATTTGAGTTTGGGGAACAGACAGGCCAGTCCATAGCATCAATGCCTTTGTCTTGTAGGAACTGCGGACACACTCCAGCCACATGAGGTCTAGCATTGTCTTGCATTAGGAGAAACCCAGGGCCAACCGCACTGGCATATGGTCTCACACGGGGTCTGAGGATCTCATCTCTGTACCTAATGGCAGTCAGGCTACCTCTGGGGAGCACATGGAGGGCTGTGCGGCACTCTAAAGAAATGCCACCCCACACCATTACTGACCCGGCCTCCTCCACATCTCCTGATGTACTGGCCTGTCTCCTGGTAGTGCCTTCATGCTCTGGACACAGCAAACCTTCTTGGCATTGATGTGACATCCTGGATGAGCTGCACTACCTGAGCCACTTGTGTGGGTTGTAGACTTCATCTCAAGCTATCACTAGAGTTAAAGCACCAGCAGCACTCAAAAGTGACCACAACATCAGCCAGAAAGCATAGGAACTGAGAAGTGCTCTTGGGTCACCACCTGCAGGACCACTCCATTATTGGGGGTGTCTTGCTAATTGCCTATAATGTCCACCCGTTGCCTATTCCAGTTGCACAACAGCATGTGAAACTGATTGTCAATCATTGTTGCTTCCTAAGTGGGCAGTTTGATTCCACAGAAGTGTGATACACTGTGTTCTTTAAGTGTATTTTTTTGAGCAGTGTATGTCACACACTCGTCACATTTAAACACACGTTCATCACATCATACAGATACAACATAAACAAACACACGCCCTATCACATTTGTATACATACACATCACACAAACACACATCATAAATACATTTAGAGAGACACTCTGAATCACGCTTGCCATTCAAGCTCATTATGACGAGAAAACTTTTCCTGTATGTTGTGTTGCTGTGATGTGGTGAATGAGTCCTGCAGCACTGCAGTGGCGTTAACACAGTAACACACTCATGCCTCAAACACACATTACACAGATAACACACACACACAGCCCAGCACGCGATTACTCCGCACTCACATCAAGAGCCAAAACATGAACACAAATGTCAGGAAAACTGTTCAATATGAGAGGTATTTTACCGGGTTTCCAGAATTTCATGGTGGAGTGGGGCGCCGCCATGATGCACTACGTCACTGAGCTCGATGATGTCATCGATCTAACGCGTGAACGCGCACACGAACAGCAGAGGGCGGCAAAACTCCTGTGAAGAGCAGCGTCACATCTCTGCAGCTGAGGTACGTTTGGCATTTTTAAAAATTAAGTGGAAAAACTGTTCATAAACAGCAATTACTGCCATTATCTTATTGAAAGCATGTTCAGTTTGAATATTACCTAACACACATCATTCAAATTTATTTACGTTTAGGGGAAAACAGATCTCTTTACAAGTGAGGTAATATATAGAAATAACTATACATCATTGTAAGATTCTTTTTGTTAGACAAACAGTCCTTACATTTTAACACTTTAATAAGATGACATTTCACCAAGCGGCAACCTCCCGCTCTCCTCGGGAAGCCAATACGGAAGTAACTGAAACTGCAATTCATCGAAATTCCGCTAGTCCTGGCTCCATTCATTCATTTTCTTGTCGGCTTTGTCCCTTGCGGGGTCGCCACAGCGGAATGAACCGCCAACCGCATGCCCTTCCAGCCGCAACCCATCTCTGGGAACTTCCACACACACATTCACACACACACACACTATGGACAATTTAGCTTACCCAATTCACCTGTACTGCATGTCTTTGGACTGTGGGGGAAACCGGAGCACCCGTAGGAAACCCACGCGAACCCAGGGAGAACATGCAAACTCCACACAGAAACCCCAGCCGAGGTTCGAACCTGCGACCCAGCGACGTTCTTGCTGTGAGGCAACAGCACTACCTACTGCGCCACTGGGTTGCCCTCCTGGCTCCATAATAGAGCAAATTTCTATTGAGCCCACTGTTAGAATGGCCAACTTTACAGCAGAAAAAAAGGTGTTTACAGCCTGGTACAAAGAACGATTTTGGTTCATATAGCTAACATTACCCTTCGTGA
Source organism: Danio kyathit (assembly GCA_903798195.1). Classification (NCBI taxonomy): domain Eukaryota; kingdom Metazoa; phylum Chordata; class Actinopteri; order Cypriniformes; family Danionidae; genus Danio; species Danio kyathit. Next base: position 4,233,224 of record LR812541.1, on the reverse strand, counting down.
CAACTGTGAGGGGGGTGAATTTTTTTATAACTCATCCATTTCCTTTATATTAGGTTATATTAAGTTTGCATAATTAAGGGCGTGGCCACTTGAGTGACAGCTAGGTCTCGCTGGTCGCCGTCACTTCACTTCAGCTGATTACGGCTAATTAGCCGCTGATCTCGGCATATACATCGTATTTTTGTGTTGTTATACGTAGCTTTACACAGTCAGCTGCCTTTTGGGATTATTTCCTACAATTATCAGATGATTTAGCATGCTGTGTGCACTTAATTGTGCTCACAAGCCATTCACGTGGCCTCCATTTGCCAGGTGAGTGAAATATATAATTATATACCATCTCTATGAATGTATTGGTATTATTTAAGATCATTTATCATTCATAATGTTCTTTAGAGCTGTAATGCACTCCAGAATCTGACAGATTGATTAGCTGTAGGCTCTAGAACAGTCATCTGAAGCGTTGTCATACAGTGTTCTGCCTGGACTTCATAATTAGCCTTGCATTTACTAACACAGACTATATCTGAAGTTTTTGGAAGTAATTCGCACTTTCCTCCTGTTGAAAACGTCATAAGCACAATGTTTAGTGGCTAAATGTGTAATGCATTGAGCCACTAAGCATTGCGCTTATGACGTTGCTTATGAAACAGTGTTTTTAAAAGTTTAAACACTTTATTGATAAAGTGTACAACCAAGCACATGTGATCAGAACACAAACGAGTCGCAGGTGATGAAGTATTAAGCGTTTCTCCCATAGGAAAGCCCGTCTAAGCAGGGCGTCTGTAGCTCCGCTCACGCTCCGCCTCTTTGCCCTTGTATGGTATGCCCGGGGTTGGTGCGATGACGTGCGAACAAAATGGCGACGGTCGGCCACGCCTTCTAGTAGCTTCTTTTGGGTTCTTCATAAACCTATGGGTGATGTCACGGATACTACGTCCATATCTTTTACAGTCTATGCATTTCACCTGTGGATCCTCTACTGAAAAAAACTACTTAAACCAGGTTAGCTGGTTTTAGCTGGTCGACAAGCCTGGTTTTAGAGGGGTTTTGGCAATTTCCAGGCTGGTTTTAGCTGGTCAAGCTAGGGATGACCAGCTAAAACCAGCTTGACCAGCCTAGCCAGGCTGGGAGCCAAGCTAAAACCAGCTATGTCCAGCTAAGACCAGGCTGGTAATGACTGGAAGCCTGCCTGGAAATGGCCAAAACCCCTCTAAAACCAGGCTGATTGACCAGCTAAAACCAGCTAACCAGCTAAGTCTGGTTTAAGCAGTTTTTTTTTTCAGCAGAGCGATGGACACACACACGTTTGTTTTTGTGAAAAGTGGGTACATTACATAGGTATCCATTCATTTTATACTGTTCAAACCGTATATTGTATTACCCTCACCCCACCCTACCCCTAAACCCAACCATCACAGGAGACTGTGTCAGGGATCAACACAAAGGACTTTTTCTACTGGTCCAATTGGGCCAGGGGTTCAGATTTTTACTTGCCCTGCCAAAATGTTCACTGGCCCCACCAAAAAAGAAAAAAAAAAAAAGAAGAAGAGAAGTTAATAGCTATTTTTAGCCACATATTTTAAATGTGTCAAAATAATGTCTGTGAATCTAGAATTTCAATACTTTAAAAAATGTTAATAAATGTATAATGAGCAAAATTTAAAGTGTAATGCAAACAAAAAAAGCAGTATGAAAAATGTGCAGGTATTTTATTGCAGTTCAAAATTATTTAACAAAAGGTGGTTGACTTGTCAAACGGATGGCGACTTGTGCAAAACATCACTTCATTTTTTTTGTCGTGTTGTTCCTACGTAAATGTGCTTCCAAGACATTAGAAACAGACATTTTCTTTTAGCCTTTTAATTTGATGTTGCTGCCATGTGGCCGTTTCTTTGCTGTACTCGTTGTTACGGAAAAAAATAGCATGCTCAAAACATCAAATCAGATAAGAGGAACCGAAAAGCAAAATGGTGTTTACGACATCACAGAAAAGATAGCATTTTAAGACTTAAAAGCACAAACTTAAAATGCAACACAACTGACAAATAGTCTCAGACAAATTAAACTTTAGGGACAAGGCAGCACTGTCCCAATCGGGCCAGCAGTGATCCTGTCTACTGTCCCAAGCGTCTCTCATGTTGGCCCTGGGCCATCAGGCAGTCCTTATTGTTGAGCCCTGTGTGTACAGCTTTACTCTCTGAAAAAACTCTGTGTGATTTATAAGCTTTTTGAAAAATGAAGACGTCAGCAATGTCCTCGTATTTCACCTTGTTTTTGTAATACCTGTGTCATACCCATGTCATTATACAGATTTGTGTCCTGATATGTCACAAAAACACGTACACACACACACACACACACACACACGAGAGAGAGAAATACAAGCGCTCTTTAATCTCACCAACACTGTTAACAGAACTGACAATTTTATTAACTTTTAGCCAAAAACTCCACTTGCTAGCATAAACGCCAAAAACACATGACACTAACGTATGATCAGTGAAGTACTCTGTTTTTTTTATTGTGGTAACAGTGTTGACAGATTACATAATAAAATGTGTAAGATCTTTTTTAAATTAAAATATATTCTCAAAGCACACACACTTTTTATCAGCGAGGGGAAGTGACATCATTATCTGTTTTTTACATTAATCTGTTGTGTGAGGTAATCCCACCAATTTAAGGCAAAGTATGGTATGGTAATTGAATTGAAGCTAAATTTACAGACACATTTTTGTTAGATTATTTTAAACTATTTGATGTTGTAGAATCAGGACAGTGACAAATTAATTAGACCTTTATAAATACCTATATAAAAAAAAATCTATATTGGCAAAAGAGTAGTCAAATAAAACATCCAGACATCAAGAAATCATGATTTCTGCCAATATAAGATACTCTTTACAGAAAAGATCACACTGTTAGTATGATAAATCCTAAGTGACACATTTTAAATATATGAAGAACATTTTTTTAAGCTGAAAAAATGTTTTTGGACACCAAATATATCTGCAAGTATAGAATCAGCCTGCTATAATATTAAATTAAATAAGTACATTCAAACTGTTACAGATATAATAGGTATATTCATGCGCCACAAAAACATACTGTATTCATGTAGATATGTAAAATATATATGTTTAATAGTCATATAGTCAACATTAGAGAACAATTAATAGACTTCAGCGACAAAATGATGACAATACGGTAAGAAATATGATGTCATTACTTTAAAATATTGCATGATTTTAGTCATATGTTTAACTTTTCTTAAGTATTACATTTTTTAAAAATACATTTAAACTAAAGGCCCTATTTTGACTCAAATAAAGAATTTAAAGACAGACAAGTTTCCATTGTCTATTTGATATCAGAGAGTTTCTGCATCTCCTGCCCTGCATCATCTGCATATTATTTAGCTGTCAATGTTATGCGTGCATTAATCCTGTAAATTATATAATTGAGTCTTTCTACATAAACAAGCACATTTTGATATGCAAAAATGTAAAAAAAAAAATGTATATATATATATATATATATATATATATATATATATATATATATATATATATATATATATATATATATATATATATTAGGTACACCTTAACACCTTACTAGTACCGGGTTGGACCCCCTTTTGCCTTCAGAACTGCCTTAAAGGTGCAGTATGTAAGTTTGACACCCAGTGGTTGAACTAGGTATTGCAGTCCTGAATCATAATAAAGGTACGCCGGGTTGCCAGTTTGAGGGATTTTAAACTGTGTTCTAAATAAAAGCAACGACACGCGATTGAGGGAATATTCTCCATATTAAAAGGAGTTTTTGGTTCTAACCAACACCTCGAATTGATTTATTAGAAGCGGCTTCTATTTCTCACAGCTGAACAACAGAAACCTATGACAGATCACCTCAGGTAAGCCTCGTGTGCTTTATTCAGTGCTAAATGCTAACAATGCGAGTTTGAATGCATTTTACATGACGTGTATTACCATATACTGAAAGCAGAAAGTTCACTTCACCTTTAATGATGTTAAAGAGGGTTAACATGTATTAAATAGATTCTAAACCTTACCGTTTTGTGAGTGAGTGCATATTCTGTGCTTCTGAAAGGCTGTATTTAAATTTCTGCCGTGTTTTGTGGTGCAAACAGCCAAATGGCTCATCACTCATAACAATCTCGTCACAGCGTGTTGTTAGGACACGCGATGTAACCTGCTCACGTTCCTAATATTTATGTCATTTGCTAATTAACGTCATGTGGAACTGAATCTGTCTCATTTTGACATCTGATACTTTCCACTACACTGTAGCATTTCGCTCATGGACGCATGCTTTCAGAGTCTTTCTGAATGAATGAATGAAATACGCTGTTTTCCAACAAGGCAACCCGGGGTGCTGAATTATAATTGGTTAAACTGGCATGTGCATGTGAAAATTACCTAAACAAAGACATCGTTCCGGCACGGAAAAAAACATTTTCAAAGCAGAATATCTGACTTCAGCATTGTTTGTCAGTTAAACAAGTATGTTCACTTGGGATGTTTCTTAAATATCTGCCCACATATTATTGTATTTTTATGCTTTAGAAGAGTCAAAAACTTACATACAGCACCTTTAATCCTTCATGGCATAGATTCAACAAGGTACTGGAAATATTCCTCAGAGATTTGTCCATATTGTCATGATAGCATCACGGAGTTGCTGCAGATTTGTCGGCTGCACATCCATGATGCCAATCTCTCATTCCACCACATCCCAAAGGCGCTCTATTGGATTGACATCTGGTGAATGTGTAGGCCATTTGAGTACAGTGAACTCATCGTCATGTTCAAGAAACCAGTCTAAGATGATTCGTGCTTTATGACATGGTGCGTTATCCTGCTGGAAGTAGCCATCAGAAGATGGAGACACTGTGGTCATAAAGAGTTGGACATGGTCAGCAACAATACTCAGATAGGCTGTGGCATTGACACAATGCTCAATTGGTACTAATGAACCCAAAGTGTGCCAAGAAAATATCCCCCACACCATTACACCACCAACTTGAATTGTTGATACATGGCAGAATGGTTCCGTGCTTTCATGTTGTTGATGGCAAATTCTGACCCCACCATCCAAATGTGGCAGCAGAAATGGAGACTTCTGCTGCTGTAGCCCATCTGCCTCAAGGTTGGACGTTTTGCGTGTTCAGAGATGCTCTTCTGCAGATCTCTGTTGTAACGAGTGGTTATTTGAGTTACTGTTGCCTTTCTATCAGCTGGAACCAGTCTGGCCATTCTCCTCTGACCTCTGGCATCAACAAGGCATTTGCACCCACAGAACCGCTCACTGGATATTTTCTTTTATTCGGACTATTCTCTGAAACCCTAGAGATGGTTGTGCATGAAAATCCCAGTAGATCAGCAGTTTCTAAAATACTCAGACCAGCCCGTCTGGCACCAACAACCATGCCACGTTCAAAAACACCTAAATCACCTTTTTTTCTCATTCTGATGCTCGGTTTGAACTGCAGCAGATCATCTTGACCACATGCAGTTGGACAAGTGTACTCAAAGTGGTCGGTGAGTATGTAGTCAGTGTGATTATGTATAAGAAACCATACATTCATAAATGAAAAGTAAATTTTTAAAAATCACAAACATAATTTCCTGACTTTCAATGTCTAAAAAAAGACCTTTTAAACTTTCCATGATACTCCAGGAATTATCCGATAAGCTATGAGGAAAATAAATGAGGAGTCCATCACGAGGTAAGCAGAAGATCTGTTGAAAAGTGTGGGGCGGACAAAGCCCGGGTTTTATTTTTATTCTCCAAAACATCTCAGCCAGAAAATACAGTCTCTCTACAGCCTCGTGTTAATCATGACAAGCATACAGGACATTCGCATTTCCGTCAATACACTATAAAATACTGAGAAGTGTGAGAGCACATCGACCAGACGTAAGAAATACTTTAATACATTATGGATTCGATAAAATGAATTGTACAGAATTTACACTCTCCTAATCTGATTTAACTGCTCATAACAGAGTAAGACGATCCGTGTTGGAAGCTAATCGTGAAAACAAACAAACAAACAAACAAACAAACGTAAAATTAAGTTAAATCCTGCCATTCCAGCAAGAAGCAGCAGAGAGGAGGAACGGATAGAAGAGTAGTTGACCCATTAGCCATGGCAGTGCACTGGACAACATCAGCTAAACACTCAATCCCTCCCCCCCGACGGCCTCCAGGAGGTCACTGACGCGTTGTCTGTCTTCCCATGATACACCTCTTCCTCCAGGCTCACCCATATACAGACGCCTGGAGAAGCGGCAGATGCACATGAGCTCGGTGTCCGTCTGTCTCTGTGGGTCTGTAGGTTTGCTGTGTCCTCAGTCATAGTGTAGCGCCGTGTAGAAGATTATCCAGACCACCTGAACACACAAACACACACATACATGCTCAGACAACTCAAAAACTAGCCACACAAAGTCAACATCTGTGTGAAATCAAAATATACAACGTTTATTTTGCTAGCACATGTTGTTATTCTTTAGGAGATCAATTATTCGTCGTTAAGTTAATCCATTGAAATAAAATGTTTGTTTTGGGGTGGTTAGCACTGTCGCCTCACAGCCAGAAGGTCACTGGTTCGAGTCCCGGCTGAGCCAGTTGGCATTTCTGTGTGGAGTTTGCATGTTCTCCCCATGCTGGCGTGGGTTTCCTCCGGGTGCTCCGGTTTTTCCCACAGTCCAAACACATGCTATAGATTAATTGGATAAGCTAAATTGGGTGTAGTGTATGAGTGTGTGTGTGAATGAGTGTTTCCTAATACTGGGTTGCGGCTGGAAGGGCATTCGCTGCGTAAAACATATACTGGAATAGTTGGCGGTTCATTACACTGTGGCAACCCCTGATGAATAAGGGACTAAGCCGAAGAAAAATGAATGTTTGTTTGTTTTGGGAATCTTCAATCAAAGTCTGAGCATCTGCTTCTGTGTTTGGTGTGGGCGGTTCTTTTTTCTGATGAGTCAGTTTCACGCTTTAGCCACAATATACTTAGCCACACCCCTCTTGCTGTTAGTTTGCTATGAGGAAATTATGTGCAAAATGAAAGCCCGCCCCCTACTCAATATTCAGTTGGAAGTGCATGAACATACTGAAGTAAAAGTCTCAGCGACTTTCGGCTCATGGGGTAAACAGGGATTGTTTATCCAAAGAATTTAAATTCACAGTTCAGACAATGTCGCAGACTGGTGTGGGATTATACATTTATATAATCTAGTTTCAAATGAACAATAATCTACATTTAACTGAAAAGTTATTTTTAATTACATCATTTCATTTACAACCCAGCTATGAGAGACATTAAACCTTTATCTTTCTGACTACTGACTGAGCCAGTGATGCAAATGCAACGGGCAGGCTTTCAATGACTCTGCCTTTGTCTTAGGGTGATACTTTCAGGCCAAAGAAACCCCTTTGTTGATTAACTTGTGTGGTCAGTACCAGGGCAGGTTATCTAGCACCTACATGCCGGGTATCATGATGACTTCAATGCTGAATTTGCATGCTTTGTTTAGCCATCTCCCCTCCTCCTAAGAAGACAATATAGACAGGACACCTTTGTCTCAAATCAGACTTGTGATAAAACTAGCAGACTGCAGACCTCCAATAGGCACTGCAGACACATGGACTTCTTGAAGACGTTGTATGACTGCAGATTAACCAAAACGTCTCGAGTCTCCTGGACTGGGTTCTCTTCTATCCATCATTTATTTGTTTACAACACTGGCTTCATCAAACATGGACCTTCAGCAAGCACTGGGGCAGTTTGCTGCCGAGTGTGACGTGGTTGGGGTGAGAATCAGCACTTCCAAGTCTGAGGTCATGGTGCTCCACTGGAAAAAGGTGGTTTGCCATCTCCAGGTTGGAGGAAAGTCCTTACCCTAGGTGGAGGAGTAACTTGGGGTTTTGTTCACGAGGGAAGGAGGGAGCGTGAGACTGACAGGTGGATCCGTGCAGTGGCAGCAGTAATGCTGTCTGTGTACCGGTCCGTTGTAGTAAAGAGCCGAAAAGGCAACGTTCTCGATTTACCAGTCAATCTACGTTCCCACTCTCACCTATGGTCAAGCGGCCGAAATAAGTTTCATTCGCAGGGTGGCAGAGCGAACACTTAGGGGCCGATCACACCAAGCGCGCATTTACATTTCAAAAACACGAGGCGCACCTCACTGCCTTTTTTATTGGTGGAAAAAAAAAAGCGTTAATATTTAAAAAAAGAAGCGTTAATATTTAAAAAAATAAGCGTTAATAAAAAAATTTTAATATCTAATAATATTGTGATATTCAAGATTTGTAAAGTCATTAGGCATGGGACGATAACCGTTTTCAAGGTATACCACGGTTTTGGAAAAGTCAAGGTTTTAAAACCGTCAACATTTTCAGTAATACCTAAGGTATGCGTCTTAAATGCCTAAGATATATATATATATATATTTTTTTTTACATTTTTTTGTTTTGTTTTGTTTTTAGGACAACGGTATCTCCAGCAGAAAAGATATCCAAAGATGCCAAATTAAATGATTCAGAAGTCAATGATTCATTTTCATTACTAGCCTGACATGTTTACTGCTCCAAACTACTTAAAATATTTCAAAAAATAAAATATACTGTTTTCAAAGGGGGAAATTTTGTTGTTTTTTACCCAGACATTTAAATAGAATATACTTTAGAGCAGTAATCCCAATATCATGATATTTTTATCCAAGGATATCATACCGTCAGAATCTTATACCGGCCCATGCCTAAAAGTCATACAGCTCTGGATAACTCAAAACAGCAACCACAAGTCTCTCCTCATCTTCAAAAGTCTCCATAGTCATCTTGACAACCCAAACACTGCAGGCACCTCAATGGAAACCCAGGCTCTGCTTTCATTTGATTGGAGAATGAAAAAGACGTGCGTGACGTAACGCGCTTTTTCAGCTCAGAGTTGACTTTTTTTCCAAAGTGAAGCAGAATAACAGAGAAACACTGAAGCAGCTCTACCAGAAAGAGAGCGAATGAAGTCATGAAGCCTTCCTTGGTGAGCTCCCATGTTCCTCCATACTCCTCCTCATCCACCTGCTGGAAACTGCTGAAGTACACGTACAGCACGCCTGCGTTGATGATGCAGAATCTGCAGAACACACACACACACACACACACACACACACACACACAGAGAGAGAGAGAGAGAGAAAGAGAGTCAGATACACACACAGCGAGCCAGACACACACACGCATGTGTATGTGTGCACAGACAGAGTACTGGCAGGCAGTCAGACACAGAGAGACAGTCAGACACAGTCAGTAAGACACAGTGAGTCAGGGTGTACTCACACTAGGCTATTCGAACCGTGCCCTGGCATGTTTGACCCCTATTTCCCGGTTCATCTGATAAGTGAGAGTTCTCCATGCCGTGCCTGTGTGTGGTTCAGTTGGCCAGCCATGGCCCGGTTGGAAGAAGTGAGCCAGCATGCGGTTCGGTTGGGCTTTGGCATGGTACGCTTGTAGTGTGAGTGCAAAGCGCGCCTGAGACTGAAACTTTTAAGGGACTGTTCACATGAATTTATTAATCATTCTTACTGTTCAATGAACATGAACTGTCATAGTTTATTAAAGACGCAAACCCCTCACCGCACGACAGCTGCACCTTCAGCAAACCTCCTAATACCTGCAGCACGAGGACTTCAAACTTTCCTGCATACGGTTATATGGGCTGCCATTCAAATCCGGCGGAAGAAGAAGATATGGAAGATGAAGAATAATAATAGGAACGCCAACAAAAACAATAGGTGCTTGGCCCCTAATGATGGCCATTATAAAAGTATAACGTAAAATAACTTTATACAATATAGTCAAGCAATCAGTCAAACGTGCAGAATCAGGGTTACATAAATGAATATATTAACTTATCTTTGCGCTCAGCCAAAACACGTTACCTGAGAACAAGTAATAGATTCAAAAGACAGAAGAGTCGTTAGATAAAGACAAGATGAATTAAAGATTACGTTAACAACTATAGTGAGATGACATCCAGCAGAAAGTCCTTGATGAACTGTTCGACGTGCGCTGCTCTCATCTGGGGAGGTGTGCTCAAAGCGCCCGCTGACTGCCTGGATCTCATACGTGCGCATACGCTGCAGCGCATTCCAGAAAGTGTGTGTGGTCAAGTGATGTGCATTTTCAGTAGTGTAATGTGGATGGAGAGTTGTTCAAAAACGCTAGGTGAAACGCCAGTGTAGACATGGATAATTTTTATTCAAAAACGCCGCTTTAAAACTAAAACTTATTAGTGTAAATGGGGTCACGGACACACACACACACACACACACACACACACACACACACACACACACACACACGTTCAGCAGGACTGGAGTGTGAGACTCACATGGCGATGCCCAGAAAGCCCTTCAGAGGAGCCACTCCCCAGATCACACCCAGAATGATGGCGATGATCTGCCGGAACCAGTAGACCACGTCTAAAAACTCATCCTGCATTTAACAAAAGATGAACATACCATTATCAGTATGAGGAGAAGCAGGAGTCAGGATACACACAATACACGCTCATTTTTAACCCTTTACTGTAATATAGTGGTGTCCAAACTCAGTCCTGGAGGGCCGATGTCCTGCATAGTTTAGCTCCAACTTGCTTCAACACACCTGCCTGGATGTTTCTAGTATATCGAGTAAGACCTTAATTATCCGATTCAGGTGTGTTTGATTAGAGTTGGAGCTAAACTCTCCAGGACACTGGAGGACCGAGTTTGGACACCCCTGCTGTAATACGTTTACAGTTGGACAGTCAATTCATCTTTATTTCTGTAGCACTTTTACTATGTAGATTGTGTCAAAGCAGCTTAACAGAAGTTCTAGTAAATTGAAACAGTGTCAGTCCAGTTTTCAGAGTTGAAGTTCAGTTTAGTTCAGATCAGTGTGGTTTAATTGGAGGGGTGTGGTTAAGTATGTTAGCCCCGCCCAATACCTTAGACAGACCTAATCTGAGAATTTAACTGGAAACAAACAGGGGTGCGTTTCCCAAAACCATCATTAGCCAACTAAGGTCGCAAGTTCCGTCGTTACAAACATAGTTCTTTGATTTGCTGTTTCCCAAATCCATCGCTCCAACGAACATTCGCAAACTGCGTCGCAAACTTGAGCCCTTGAAACGACACCTCTGGAGCTGTAGTTAAAAGCATAGTTACTGGCTGTGTTCTATTCCCACTTATCCCCCCTATGCCCTATTCATTTAGAACATTCTAACATTCAAAGTTGGAATTATTAATAATAAAAAAGCATTAAGATCATCTCTCTTTAGAAGTGTAATTTGCTTTCAAAGTATTTTTACAGTTCAGTTTTAGCGATCTTCATGTTTACAATTGTGCTCTCTTCGCGGTGCACTTTGAAAACATTGATATCATTTTGAACACAGCCTCATGGCGAAAGCTATAGGTATATTTAAAAGCGGAAATTATGTTACGTCTCCAAAGCTTGTGAAAATAAAAAGCATAGCATACGTTAATTATTTTATTTTATAGTGGGTTATTTATTAAGTAGCTCTACTGTATATGACATGGGCCTGTTGGTTAGAACTTTCTGCTGTGGTTTGCATGTGTCAAATTGTATTTTTAAAAAAATAAATAAACAATATCCTAAATAATAATCATCATCATGATCATCATCATCATTAATATTATTATTAAAGTAAATATATTTATAATAAATCGCCTCATTATTTATTTATTGATATGATTTATATATGATATTAGAATAGTGTTAGCTTTTGTAAGTGATTTTATGTTTTAGAATAGAATATGTAATGTTCAACTTCTCAATAATATTAGTAAAGCAAACACAGGCCCTATATGTGCCATTTACATATATTTTATTTAATATGGAAAGCGAGAGGATGTTTTTACCAAAACTAATATTGGATTTTATTTTAAATGCGTGTGCTTGTAAAACAATATAATTTGCACAAAGAAATGATGGGGTTGTTCTCTAAAGTGGTTACTCCACCCCGTTTAGAGCATCATTATGGGCGTTTTACGTTATAACTAACGTGGTTCAAGCAATGGATCTGCGACAGAGAAACTAGGGGTTTTGGGAAACACTCGTCACTACATCGTTTTTTTGCAAAACGATGCATCGCATTATGATAGTTCAGCCGCGAGTTACGTCGTTGTTTGGGAAACGCACCCCAGGACGTGCATTTTCAGATTTCAATTAAAGATTAGAAGGGCAAACTATTTTATTTTTCTTAATGACATGCACAGATGAACTGTTCAGCACAAAACTAGCAACGTGAGCTCACAAAATCAACATGGTTAGTTTTTATTTCATGGGGACTTTAAGTAAAAATACGGAAAACGCTTGTTCTGGAGTGAACAATAACAATTGAGGTAAAGTTGGTTTTATATTTGCACATTCAGACTTTCACGTTCAATAGCCCTTTGACTGACGGCTCTACCAAATGGTTGACCATGTTTTGACTGTTTTAAATAATGACTGTTGAAGTCATTTAAAGAATGACTGTTTTAATGGTTTACACACACAGCATTGTTGGTTTACTACAAAAAAAAAAAAAAATACTCAAACAAATATAATTCTGTTTCACTACTACACTTGATATATGATTTATTGTAACAAAACAAAACAAGAAAGCATGTTAAATGAGAATCTGAAATATCTTATGGCATGCTTCAAATAATAAAGATAATTTAGTATTCAAAAATGTTTTATTTTGAATATTTTTTTTTTATAAATTGCTCTTACACTGTATATTTTCAGATTTTTCATTCATTCATTCATTTTCTTGTCGGCTTTGTCCCTTGCGGGGTCGCCACAGCGGAATGAACCGCCAACTTATCCAGCACGATTTTACGCAGCGGATGCCCTTCCAGCCGCAACCCATCTCTGGGAACAGATTTTTCATAGTATATGTATTAATTCTGGTAATTTTACCATAAACTGACATATCAACCATTTGGTAGAGGCTGATATTATAGAAATTATGGGATGTGTTGAAAGAATAATACGTTGATTGTATTACCTAGCGATATTAGGAGTTAAGAAATGCAATCCAAAGTGTTTTTTTTTCTTGATGGGGTAGTTAAAGGGTTAAAATAGTTAAGCAGAATTTTAAAAACATCAATAATAATTATGACGTAACGTTATGAGCACAGCGTGACAACTTGTGACGCGGCCCCTATGCTGTTTATCATGCTAACGTTACTGCGAAAATCACGCTTAACCCTTCTCTCAGAAATAGAAAGATTCTGCATCTGAATGAAATAACCTCTATTCCTCATGTCATATTTGACTGGAATCATTTATTTCATGATATTCCTTGGAAGATTGTGTGGTCTTTCCCCAACAAATTTTTAATCACAAACAAGGTTAAAGAGGTTTCCCTCAAATTGCTACATCAAGTTTATCTGGTGAATGTTTATATGAAAAAATGCTTCCAGAGAAGGATCCCCTTTCCTCCTTTTGTGGAATATTAGATGAATCTGTCGATCATCTTTTTTGGGAATGTGCCCATGTTAAGATTTTTTTGAAAAGAATTCAGTTTATATATATTTGTGCCTCTCTTTTAGATAATTTTTCTTTGTTATACAAGGATGTTTTATTTGGTTTTTATTATGTTTATAAAGTAAAAGACAAATATTTTAATAAATCTATTTATTTTACTAGCCAATTTTTTCAAATGCAAATTTTTGTCTGTAAAGCCCCCGTATAAAGGTAAAGTTGGTTTTATATTCGGATATTCAGACATTCTTCTTAATAATATAATTTCATAAAAGTATTCTTTGCAAATTCTAAATAGTGAAATCATACAAGCAGCCAATGACTATCAAAGTACAGCATTGTTCACAGTCAATTAGACAGTGCTAATGTTGTTTTGAAGTCATACTTGCATGCTAATTCCGATCGAATATTCAAAGTAACATGATAAACAATATAGAGACTTCTAAATGAACGAATGTGCGAATATAAAACCAACTTTACCTCTATAGCACCCGTTTCTTATTTTTGCAAAGATTGGAAATATTATTTGGATACAATCTCTACCTGCAGCAATGTTAAAGCTTTAAAATCAACAACAATTTGTGAATCTTATATTGTTTTTTTCTGACTGTGTTCTATGTGACCTTTTATAAATCACAGTGACCATGCTTTAAGATAGAGGTAAAGTTGGTTTTATATTCGATTATTCAGACATTCTCCTTAATATTATAATTTCAGAAAAGTATTCTTTGCAAATTCTAAATAGGGAAATCATATAAGCAGGTAATGGCTATCAAAGTACAGCATTGTTCACAGTCAATTAGACAGTGTTAATGTTGTTTTGAAGTCATACTTGCATGCTAATTCTGATCGAATATTCAAAGTAACATGGTAAACAACATAGAGACTTCTAAATGAACGAATGTGCGAATATAAAACCAACTTTACCTCTCTTGCTTTAAGATAGATTTAAAGTGATCTATTGTAATTTATATTACCCCTGGCATAATTTTTTTGTTTCTTTTTTTGTTTTGCTTTGTTCTGTTGTCTATATTTTTTTGTTATGGGATTTTTACCTTTTCTGTATATTTTTGTACTCTTGTTGAACTTTCCAATAATAAAAAATTGAGGTAAAGTTGGTTTTATATTCAGACTCTCATTAATATATTTCAGAAATGTATTAATTGCAAATTCGAAATAGTGAAATCATATTAGCAGCCAATGACTATCAAAGTACAACAATGTTCACGAATTACATAGTGCTAATGATGTTTTGAAGTCATACTTACATGTAATTTCAGTCCGAATATTCAAAGTACCATGGTAAACAATACAGGGAGCTGTCACTGAACAAATGTGCGAATATAAAACCAGCTTTACCTCAATATTAAAAAAACGTTAATGCAAAAATATTCAGCAGCTTGCACTAAGTTTGTATATACTTACAATAAATTTAAAAATAACAAAAAACTTTTAATATTCGGTCTAAAAAACGCATTTAAGCATGACTTGAAAACAAAATTTGCAAATAATAGTTTTTGGTTGTATATTAAGAGGGTGAAAGTCTGAATGTGCGAATTTAAACCATGCTTACCACACTTTAGTGGCATAAGATAATAAACGGGGATCAGCTCATGACAGCAGTATCATTAATCTCTTTAAAGAGCCCAATCCCTACGGAACACCATGACATCTACAGCCCTGAACCCTAAACAGTGAACATCCCAACAGCACATTTACAAACACACACACCTGACAGCATCTGCTCTAACACATCATAACAAAAACATCTAGTACACAAGTAAAAGATATTAGTCATAATTAAATGTGGATGGGTGTAAGATCAGACCTTCTCTTCCCACACTGCTTTACAGCTGATGGCTTTGCTCCATGTGGACTGCTTTACTCCTCCATTCACCGCATGAACCTCCTCTTTCCGCTTCGAGCTGCTCGACATGATCCACACCGACTGCAGACACGGTAAAACGCGCGATATGAGTCTAAACTTTCGGTTTTAGTGGCAGAATTCAAGCGCAGGGGTTCAGATTTGCTGCTTTTCGTCCCACATTGACACAGCTCACGAAATCGACTCTGCGCACGCGCACCGAGTCATGACCTTGCTGTGCTAACCAATGAGCGAGTGCGACGTCTCCGCGCTCAGCCAATGAGACGGCAGAACCGACCTCAGGCGCATGCGTGTTGTCACCTCACGCCCTCTACAGGTGAACCGTAATTAACGCAATATCAGAGAAGGGCAATTAATGAATAATTAAAGAAATGATCGTGCAAGCCCAATATTTTTATGGTTTATTTTCGTGTTATTGTTGTTGTTTTCTTTCTCTGTGTGTGTTATCTTGTCTCACTTCCCTGTTATTGTATAAGTTTGTCAATAAAAAAGGGGGAAATAATGAGTGAGTTCCGTTCAGTGGTGGAAAGAGTACTGAAAAATCATACTTAAGTAAAAGCACCATTACTTGCCTAAAACTGTAGTGCAAGTAGAGTAAAAGTATCTGTTGTAAATATTACTCAAAGTATGAGTAAAAAGCCCTTTTAAAAGTACTCAAGAGTAGTGAGTATTACGCTGTCAAAAGCTGATGCGTTTACATGTAATTTGTGGATGTGTGTAAACGTAACATTCTGTAGTGCATCGAGTTATTGGCCAGCAGACACACAAAGTCATAAGACGTTAATATTAGGTGGGCCTGTTGGTTAGAACATTTCTGGTTTACATGTGTCAAAATGTAAAAGTTTTCAAAAAATAAATAAACAATATTCTACTTAATAATAATAATAATAATAATAATTTATATCATTAATATTATTATTAAAGTAGGATTTTTTTCATTTCCTAATAAATAATAAATATAATTTTTTTTCTGTTGAACACAAAATATATTCTGAAGAAATCTGAAAACCTGTAACCACTGACTAACATAGTAGGAAAAACTAATGTTATTGAAGTCAATTATTGGTTAAAGCTTTCAGTTTTCAGCTTTCTTCAAATTATCTTATTTTGTGAAGAAAACAAATGTTTGGAACAAGTACAAGGTGAGCAAATTATAACAGAATGTTCATTTTTGTGTGAACTATCCCTTTTTTGCTTGAATCAGTCAATCAATAAACATAAACCAAAATAGTCTTTCGGTAAATTACTTTTATTCATTTATTTTATTTTATTTTATTTTATTTTATTTTATTTTATTTTATTTTATTTTATTTTATTTTATTTTATTTTATTTATTGAGATTGTAGTCTCCACCCAGGGCCACAAGGTGGTGCTCGAGGGCCCGCGGAGAGTCTAACAGAATGAAGAAAGTGTTTTTATTTGCCCTAATTTGAGGTTTTCAAGGTTGGTGAAATATAATTAGCCCTAATCAACATCTCTAGTGGAGAATTTGGCATCCGGTTTCACTCTGCTTCCTAAATATCTTTGAATACTACAGTTAATAAACATTAATAATAAATCTTTATGCGATTGCTTGACAGATTGAATGAATATTTATAAGTGAAAGCACTAAATAAGCGATTAATCACATCCAAAATAAAAGTATTTACATAAGTTACTTGTGTGTATAGTGTGTGCAGGGGCAGATTTAGCCAATAAGTGAGGTAAGCGGTTGCTAGTGCCCCCAGAAAATCCGAGGGCCCCCAAATTAATACAGAGAAGTATAAACGATACCTATAAACTATAAATAACATTGTTTTCTATCATATTTTGTATGGTAAGGGTCTAAACATTTTAATTTGAATGTAATTATTACATTTGCTTAAATGTGTCCCGCATATAATTAGGCCTAATCAGCATCTCTAGTGGAGAATTTGGCATGCAGTTTCATTCTGCTTCCTAAATATCTCCGAATACTACAGTTATTAAACATTAATAATAAATCTTTATGTAGTAGATGTCATGGACCTGCAAACATGATCATCCTGATGCCTTTGTTTTATGATTGCGCTCTCAAAAATCCTCATGTTTAGAGTCAGAGGTCATCAGTACATTAAAAGCCCTTTACATAAGTTTATACTCCATTTGTGCAGCATACACATTTCTTCACCTGACTTTGTAGCAAATCAGATACAAATGTTACAAAGTCCAAACATTAAAAGCATGTAGTCCTGCATGAAGACTGCATTATTAGTTTTTTTTTAAATGTTATAATTACTAAGGGACCTAAAATAAAGCACTATTTAGTCTCCATTAGTACTTTTCTGCTTATTATATTAATAATTATAATAATAATAATTGCTCGCTGGTTCGAGCCTCGGCTGGGTCAGTTGGCATTTCTGTGTGGAGTTTGCACGTTCTCCCTGCGTTCGCGTGGGTTTCCTCCGGGTGCTCCAGTTTCCCCCACAGTCCAAAGACATGCGGTACAGGTGAATTGGTTAAGCTAAATTGTCCGTAGAGTATGAGTGTGAATGAGTGTGTATGGATGTTTCCCAGAAATGGGTTGCAGCTGGAAGGGCATCCACTGCATAAAACATGTGCTGGATAAGTTGGCGGTTCATTTCGCTGTGGCGACTCCAAAATAATAAAGGGACTAAGCCGAAAAGAAAATGAACGAATGAATAATAATAATATTGCTTACATTTATATAGCGCATTTCTGGACACTCAAAAGTGCTTTGCACATTGGGGGGAATCTCCTCATCAAAATCAAAATCCTCAGGCTGCATTAATTAGGGCAACCAGTGCCGGGAACACTTCATTATAATTTGAATGGCATCTGCGCTTATGTTAGTCTATTTTTAATTATCCAGAGTTCTCCATAATCTTGGACCAGGCCGTATCCTGAGCAGATGCTGATGGATTTGCTCTTCAGTGTTTGGACTTCTATGTTAAGCTATGTTTTAGCAAATCATATACAAATGATACAAAATCCAAACAATAATAGCATGTAGTCCTGCATGAAGACTCCATTATTAGTTTTTTAAAATGTTATAATTACTAAGGGACCTACAATAAAACACTCTTTAGTTTCTATTAATACTTTTGTGCTCATTATAATAAAAATAATTATAATAATTGCTTGCATTTATATAGCGCATTTCTGGACACTCAAAAGCGCTTTGCACATTGGGGGGAATCTCCTCATCAAAATCAAAATCCTCAGGCTGCATTAATTAGGGCAACCAGAACACTTCCCAAAAAAACATTATACTTTGAATGGCATCTGCGCTTATGTTAGTCTGTTTTTCATTATCCAGAGGTCTCCATAATCTTGGACCAGGCCGTATCCTGAGCAGATGCTGATGGATTTGCTCTTCAGTGTTTGGACTTCTATGTTAAACTATGTTGTAGCAAATCAGATACAAATGATACAAAATCCAAACAATAAAAGCAAGTAGTCCTGCATGAAGACTCCATTATTATTATTTTTTTTTAAATGTTATAATTACTAAGGGACCTAAAATAAAACACTATTTAGTTTCCATTAGTACTTTTCGGCTTATTATATTAATAATTATAATAATAATAATTGCGGCGAGAGCAAGAAGGTCGCTGGTTCGAGCCTCGGCTGGGTCAGTTGGCATTTCTGTGTGGAGTTTGCACGTTCTCCCTGCGTTCGCGTGGGTTTCCTCCGGGTGCTCCAGTTTCCCCCACAGTCCAAAGACATGCGGTACAGGTGAATTGGGCAGGCTAAATTGTCCGTATTGTCTGTGTGTGAATGAGTGTGTATGGATGTTTCCCAGAAATGGGTTGCAGCTGGAAGGGCATCCGCTGCATAAAACATGTGCTGGATAAGTTGGCGGTTCATTCCGCTGTGGCGACTCCAGAATAATAAAGGGACTAAGCCGAAAAGAAAATGAATGAATGAATAATAATAATTGCTTACATTTATATAGCGCATTTCTGGACACTCAAAAGCGCTTTGCACATTGTGGGGAATCTCCTCATCAAAATCAAAGTCCTCAGGCTGCATTAATTAGGGCAACCAGTGCCGGGAACACTTCCCAAAAAGCATTATAATTTGAACGACATCTGCGCTTATGTTAGTCTATTTTTCATTATCCAGAGGTCTCCATAATCTTGGACCAGGCCGTATCCTGAGCAGATGCTGATGGATTTGCTCTTCAGTGTTTGGACTTCTATGTTAAACTATGTTGTAGCAAATCATATACAAATGATACAAAATCTAAACAATAATAGCATGTAGTCCTGCATGAAGACTCCATTATTAGTTTTCTTTAAATGTTATAATTACTAAGGGACTTAAAATAAAGCACTATTTAGTTTCCATTAGTACTTTTCTGCTTATTATATTAATAATTATAATAATAATAATTGCGGCGAGAGCAAGAAGGTCGCTGGTTCGAGCCTCGGCTGGGTCAGTTGGCATTTCTGTGTGGAGTTTGCACGTTCTCCCTGCGTTCGCGTGGGTTTCCTCCGAGTGCTCCAGTTTCCCCCACAGTCCAAAGACATGTGGTATAGGTGAATTGGGTAGGCTAAATTGTCCGTATTGTATGTGTGTGAATGAGTGTGTATGGATGTTTCCCAGAAATGGGTTGCAGCTGGAAGGGCATCCGCTGCGTAAAACATGTGCTGGATAAGTTGGCGGTTCATTTCGCTGTGGCGACTCCAGAATAATAAAGGGACTAAGCCGAAAAGAAAATGAATGAATGAATAATAACAATTCCTTACATTTATATAGCGCATTTCTGGACACTCAAAAGCGCTTTGCACATTGGGGGGAATCATTCATTCATTCATTTTCTTGTCGGCTTTGTCCCTTGCGGGGTCGCCACAGCGGAATGAACCGCCAACTTATCCAGCACGATTTTACACAGCGGATGCCCTTCCAGCCGCAACCCATCTCTGGGAACTTCCACACACACATTCACACTCATACACTATGGACAATTTAGCTTACCCAATTCACCTGTACTGCATGTCTTTGGACTGTGGGGGAAACCGGAGCACCCGGAGGAAACCCACGCAAACGCAGGGAGAACATGCAAACTCCACACAGAAACGCCAACTGACCCAGCCCAGCCGAGGTTCGAACCTGCGACCCAGTGACGTTCTTGCTGTGAGGCAACAGCACTACCTACTGCGCCACTGCGTTGCATTGGGGGGAATCTCCTCATCAAAATCAAAATCCTCAGGCTGCATTAATTAGGGCAACCAGTGCCGGGAACACTTCCCAAAAAAAACATAATTTGAACGGCATCTGCGTCTATGTTAGTCTGTTTTTCATTATCCAGAGGTCTCCATAATCTTGGACCAGGCCGTATCCTGAGCAGATGCTGATGGATTTGCTCTTCAGTGTTTGGACTTTCAGCAGTGAAAATTAAACCACACTGAACTGAACTAAACTGATCTTCAACTCTGAAAACTGGACTGACACTGTTTCAATTTACTAAAACTTCTACCCTAAGCAGCTTTGACAATCTACATTGTAAAAGCGCTGAAATAATGATGAATTTAAACTTATTTGTAATAATTTGCATAATTACTAGATTGTTTGCATTTGTTTATTAGTTTTTGTCTATTTTATTATCACGGATTATTCATGTATCACTTATTTTTCATTTATTTGCACATTATTTGTGCTTTTCCACCAGCATTAAAAACTATCTATATGATATCTGTAGGGAGACACGTTGGCTCAGTGGTTAGCACTGTCGCCTCACAGTAAGAAGGTCGCTGGTTCGAGTCCCGGCTGGGTCAGTTGGCATTTCGGTGTGGAGTTTGCATGTTCTGCCCGTGTTCGTGTGGGTTTCCTCCGGGTGCTCCGGTTAGGGTATACTACCTCATTTGACCTTGCAGCAAATTACATACAAATTACAGGAGGCTGCTTACCCGGTAGCACCACTAGAACTTCACCTATCATGAAACTTTTTTATTACTCCGGCTGTTTCTGTTTGCTCTGGACACAGAAATAAGGATCAGTCATAATAGTGATGTATCTCTGCGTGTTTGTGAATTAATTAATTACTCATTATCAGTTTCCTCATGAGCGGATCATCAGGGCTTCAGATGCCAGTGACGCATACAGTCACATGACGCAGCTGCTGGTGACGTACGGCGTGAGTTTCTTTCCCCGTTTAACACACACACACACACACACACTCTCTCTCTCTCTCACACACATACACACTCGACTGGACATAAACAAGAGTGAAGCGCCTTTGTGTTACACTCATCTTTCTATCCTCCAGCATTAATGTGTGTATGGAGCGTTTCTGACGGCAGCTGGCTCGTGCACGCGGGTGAGTTTGTGCTCGACTTTTATTGTTACTCAACGACGTCACTATCTATCATTACAGTAGCTTATACTGCACTGATGCGTGTAAAGTGTGTGTGTGTGTGTGTGTGTGTGTGTGTGTGTGTTGTAATGGCGACAGGAAGAAGGGGCGGAGATGTAGTTTGTGGTTATGGTTTATAATATGTGATCATATTTCATAATATTAGTATTCATAAACTGAAGTTGGCACACGTGTGTGATTTACTAGAGCTGGGATCTTCAGCTCCATACATCTGCTGTACACAGTGTCATGCTGAAGTTGAGTTTGTGATGTAGATCCGTTTGACTGTTTAATTATTTCTCTATTTTATTTGCATATTTACAACCTGCCCTTCTAGTCAGTGATCAGGTTATTTTAATAACTCCTATATGCTATATATTATTCCAATGACTGACTTGTATATGTGTACCAAAAATTGCATATCGAGCAGTATGTGCTAATTTTGAGGTTGACTGATAAGCAGAACTTATTATTTTCCCCGTAATGTCTCACAAATCTACATCTGTCAGTGGTTTTGTTAACCACAATATCTGTTTTGATTATTTAGTTAAAGCTGAGGTAAATGGTTGTGGTAAAGTTGGTTTTTATACGCACATTTGATCTTTCACCTTGTTAATTGCTAATTCAAAATAGGGATCTCATATTAGCAACAAATGACCATCAATGCAACGTTCTCAGTTAAATAGTGCTACTTTTGAAGTCTTATTTGTGATTTTCAGTGGTGGAAGGAGTACTGAAAAATCATACTTAAGTTAAAGTACCATTACTTGCTTCAAAATGTTTCCCAGAAATGGGTTGCATCTGGAAGGGCATCCACTGCGTAAAACATGTGCTGGATAAGTTGGCGGTTCATTCCACTGTGGCGACCCCAGAATAATAAAGGGACTAAGCCGAAAAGAAAATGAACGAATGAATAATAATATTTCCTTACATTTATATAGCGCATTTCTGGACACTCAAAAGCGCTTTGCACATTGGGGGGAATCTCCTCATCAAAATCAAAATCAAAATCCTCAGGCTGCATTAATGAGGGCAACCAGAACACTTCCCAAAAAGCATTATAATTTGAATGGCATCTGCACTTATGTTAGTCTATTTTCATTATCCAGAGGTCTCCATAATCTTGGACCAGGCCGTATCCTGAGCAGATGCTGATGGATTTGCTCTTCAGTGTTTGGACTTCTATGTTAAGCTATATTGTAGCAAATCATATACAAATGATACAATGATCTTTCACCTTGGTAAATGCTAATTCAAAATAGGGAAATCATATTAGCAACAAGTGACCATCAATGCAACGTCCTCAGTTAAGTGCTAATGTTGTTTTGAAGTCTTATTTGTGATTTTCAGTGGTGGAAAGAGAACTGAAAAATCAAACTTAAAGGGTCACGAAACACCAAAACACATTTTTTGAGCTGTTGACAGTCATATATGTGTCCCACGCTGCTATAAACACTATTAGGACACATATATTGCACTAAAAAGAGAAAATTGGTTGTTTTTGCGTTATTTTGAGCAAATTCGTTCTTCCGGTTTGAAACGAATTTTTGAAGCTGCGTCACGGCCATGAGATACTTGGGTGTAAATCCAGCCGGAGAGTGGCTGTCTGTCTTTTCTAGGACGTTCTGACGTATCTGAGTGTGCAGTATTAATTCATGAGAAAGACGTGCTTCAAACCAATCAGCGCGCTCTATTGTGTATGACGCGAAACTTCATTAATATGCATGATAGCTCCGGAGACTGTATACACTGTACAGACGGCAGAGAGACGCCACGTTGTGTTGCCAAAACAAGTGAAAGTACAAGAATTTCAAGACAAGAGTCGTAGGTGTTATTAGTGTGTTGCAACGAAGGTTTTGTTTTCATTTTCCCTTTATGAGAGAGCTGCTGGAGTCACGTGTGGATTACAGTGCACGCGACAGAAACGCGTTTGTAAGGAACATTTTTACCCGAGAGCTTTTTCTCATCTGGAAATGGTGAAATCCGGATCGATGCCGCTCGTCTACTTTTAATAAAAAGACACAGCTCCAGTTTGATTGTCTGTCTACAGATTTGGTAAGTGTTTGCAGTGGACTGCCCTTTGTTTAAATGCTGCTCTCCGAGTGTAAACATGTAAACACAAACTATTCCCGTCGTGCAGGATTTTCGCTGCAATTTGTGACAGGATAGTCTATACACACACGGCTTTCTGACGCTACCTACCGAGTACATAAGTTACAGAGAAATGCGGAGGATTTTTTTCTCTTATTCGCCGTATCAAATCAGCCTCTGTGTGTTTGTTTTGCCTGTCAAACTTAGCGCGTGCCCAAATGTTAACTCCCTTCTATGCAAAATCTTATCCTCTTTCCCTCCCCCGACACTCCCACACTCCCAGAGCTGGACACGCCCAACTTTCCTGACTTTTTTCAAAACAGAGGTGTGAAAACACCCTGCTGAGACAGGGGGTTTCGTGGCCCTTTAAGTTAAAGTACCATTACTTGCTTCAAAATGTAGTGCAAGTAGAGTAAAGTTATCTGCTGTAAATATTACTCAAAGTAGACCTTTTAAAAGTACTCAAGAGTAGTGAGTGGTACGCTGTGTAAACGTAACATTCTGTAGTGCATTTAGTTGTTGCTAAACAGGCAGGGCCGGCGCGTCCATAGCGGAAGAATAGTCAGGGCGCCCTCCCCTATTCCTCACTTTCATCCGAAACCCCCCGGGGTCGGCGACGCTGACACGCAAAATGTAACTACACATCACAACGACGCTTAGCGCAAGATCTGTGATTGGTCAGCTTGGTAGCGCTGACGAGTGTGGGCGGAGATGAGAGCCGCGCAATCCGATGCAGCAAGCGTTTACAAGTGTTGAGTCCCGTGATGATGCTCTAGGTGGAGTCTGTTGTTTTGTGTTTACCTTATGATTAAAGTTGTTGCACGTCTGCTGGTTCCCGCCTCAAAATGAGCGAGTTTGAGCCACTTGTACATTAAGGAAGCATTCAGAAAAAAACAAAACACCAGCGAAGAAACTCAATACAGAGGAACATAAACACCTACTGCCAGCTAGCGTTTCTGAAGTGTTATTGCAGAGCAACACAAATAGCGCGCAGAAGTATAAATGCACGGCTACGCGAATTGCATTTGCCGTGGGTTTTGCTGATCTCTTGACACAGAAGTATAAACCAGACTTGAGGACAATGATATTATGATCACCAATAACATCGTCAAGTGACGTTGATATTTGGTTGATTTTAGATTGTGTTGGAAAGTGACCAAAATCCAACGTCGAGCCAACATCTTAAACCAACGTCATATTGACGTCGCATAATGACATTTATTTGTCAGGTACACCAACCAAAATCCAACATCTGATAGACGTCATTGGGGTAACATCCACACAACGTCAAGCTGTAACATCATTAGACGTTGATATTTGGTTGATTTTAGGTTTGACGTTGGCCTGACATTGAGTTCTGACTCAATGTCAAAACGGCTTTCATTTCCAAACAAAACGCAACGTCCCCACGACGTTAAGCTGCAATGTCAATCTAACGTCACGTTGACGTCTTGTGTCTGCTGGGTGTTTAAGGCCATTTCGGTCATCATACAGTAAACATCTGTCATTTTCTCATCTGTAACATGCATCTAAACAGTCTCTGGGTCAATGTGTGTAAAGATTTTGGACATCTTCATGGACACTTTTAATGCTTTCAAACAGTTTGCTGCAATTATAAATCGCCCATGTCTTGAGGTATTTCAGTATGATGCAGTTTACCTTCTGTGTGTGATTTGATTGGACAGGAATCTCAGGGCTGATTTTTCTAATCCCCATAGACAAGAAAAAATTAAGTAGTGACTGCAGGTTGAAGGAAAGTAGTGGAGTAAAAGTACCGATAGTGCACTAAAAATGTACTCGAGGGTAAAAGTAAAACTACTTAGTAAATTACAATTTCTGAGAAAAACTACTCAACCACAGTAATTTGAGTATTTGTAATTTGTTAATTTACACCACTGGCGATTTTAAACCGAATATCCAAAGTAGCGTGGTAAAACATATAGTGATGTCACAAGTTGTCTACTTAAAAATGAACAGTTGCGTTTTAGCATATCACTCACATTATGCCTGTAAATCAGATGTTTTTATTGATCACTATGTATATGTTTTAGTTATATTTAAAAAAAAAATATATGCTTTAAGTGTTATGACTGCAACAGCTCATTTGTAGATGGTTCCTCACATAAACTGTGACGTCACAAGTTCCTCCATAGAGATAAGCGTGCTTATTCGCTGTTTTAAAACACTGAGATACAGGCTGCATCCGAAATCGCATACAGTTGCAATCTGAATTATTAAACCCCCTTTGAATTTTATTTTCTTTTTTAAATATTTCCCAAATGATGTTTAACAGAGGAAGGAAATTTTCACAGTATGACTGATAATATTTTTTCTTCTGGTTTTCTGGTTTTCTGGTTTTCTCTTCTTGTTTTATTTCGGCTAGAATAAAAGCAGTTTTTAATTTTTTAAAACCCATTTTAAGGTCAATATTATTAGCCCCTTTAAGCTATATATTTTTTCAATAGTCTACAGAACAAACCATCATTATACAATAACTTGCCTAATTACCCTAACCTGCCTAGTTAACCTAATTAACCTAGTTAAGCCTTTAAATGTCACTTTAAGCTGTATAGAAGTGTCTTGAAAAATATCTAGTCAAATATTATTTACTGTCATCATGGCAAAGATAAAATAAATCAGTTATTAGAAAAGAGTTATTAAAACTATTATGTTTAGAAATGTGTTGAAAAAATTTTCTCTCCGTTAAACAGAAATTGGAGAAAAAAATATACAGGGGGACTAATAAATCAGGGGGTTGAATAATTCTGATTGCAACTGTACTTCCATACAATATAGTATGTTAAAAACAGTATGCGAGGCAAGTAGTATGCCCTAATTAATAGTATTTAAAAAACAGTAGGCGAGAAATACCTGGATGGACTACTACTTCCAGCGAGATTCTGAAGTGTGCATCTAATGGACGGTATGCTATTCCATAATGCACCGCAAGAGAATTCATGAATGGGAGTGAAACAATAGCCATGTGTCCATCCAAAGATGCAAATAAAATTTATGCACAGAACTTGATTAAATTTGAAAGCATTTGAGAATAAAGCAGCGTTTCCATCCAACAAGTCAAAGAGAACAAAATCGCCACTTCCTGATCAACCGGCACCAAATATCAAAAGAAAAATGTAAGTTGCTGTGTTAGGAGAAGGCCTTGTTTCATATATAATAACTTAAGGCTGATTTATACTTGGCGACGCAGTGGCGCAGTAGGTAGTGCGGTACCTCACAGTAAGAAGGTCGCTGGTTCGAGCCTCGGCTGAGTCAGTTGGCGTTTCTGCGTTTCTGAGTTTGCATGTTCTCCCTGCGTTTGTGTGGGTTTCCTCCGAGTGCTCTGGTTTCCCCCACAGTCCAAAGACATGCGGTACAGGTGAATTGGGTAGGCTAAATTGTCCGTAGTGTATGTGTGTATGAGTGTGTGGATGTTCCCAGAGATGGGTTGCGGCTGGAAGGGCATCCGCTGCGTAAAATCGTGCTGGATAAGTTGGCGGTTCATTCCGCTGTGGCGACCCCGGATTAATAAATCGACTAAGCCAAAAAGAAAATAAATGAATGAATGAAAGAATTTATGTAATATTTCCAGCCAGCTTTAGGTGAAAAGCCTAAACAAATGCAACGTGATCCAAATATTTTGCTCATCTGCAACTAACACTTGCAATCAGTTCATGAGATCAGCCAGATCAGGGAGTACTAGTGATGGGAAGTTCAGATCATTTTACTGACTCGGACCTTTGAGTCTCGTTCATTGAGATGAACGAATCTTTTTTAAGAGTCATTTCGTTCAATTTGCCAAAACATTATTAAAATGTTACAAGTTGCTTCTAACAACTAGCCCAGACATTGACCACACTACAAACAAGTCATAACGAGAATGCTATAAGAAAGAGAAAATCATCATTTATTGTTTACCTGGACTTTTGTCTATGATTATGTCTGCTCGGCTCTTCTTACAGGGCTTCAAATTTGAGTGGTTCGTTAACATCACCCATATAAGATAAGCTTAAACAATGCACACAGTCTGAGCCGAAAGGAGCCATGATTAGTTCACCTCTCGAGTCTTCTGGTTTTTGAGTCGTTCGTTCATCATGTGGCAGCATGTGAAGAGAGATGAATCAAACCCGAAGACTCGAGAAATGAACGAATCAAATCTTTTCCCGGCTCTAAATCCATATGACTGGCTTCTGTCTTTCACGCGATGAACGAAGGACTCAAACTCGATAGAAGACTCGAAGAAGGAACTAATCTTCTGCTCCGCCTGTACAGTTGTGCACGTGCGCAAATGAACGAATCACTCCGAAAGGACTCATCGTTCTCGAGTCATACAAAAGATTTGTCCAAAATGAACGAATCGTTCAAGAACGACCCATCACTAGCGAGTACAGACAGTTGCTGCATCCCAATCCGCATACTATCCGTCCTAAATAGTATGTGAAAGTAGAATTAGTATGTCCCAAATCGTAGTATGTTGAAAAGAGTATGCCAAAAATTCCCGGATGGTTTACTATTTCCGGTCAAAGTTCTAAGTGTGGAAGCGTCCATACTCTAACCGCTGATATTGCCCACAGTACATTGCGCGTTGGACGTGAATTCGATTAGAACTACAAAACGCGGGTGATAAGTGTAAACAAACTACAAACATGATGGACGCGCGAGACTAACCGTCAAGCAGAGAGGCTTCGGTAAAGATGTTTGTATGACTGTTAATTAATATCTAGCCCACTGGAGAATATTTAAATACCGCTGTCTGTGTTATATTTCATCTGCAACAACAATACTGAACTTATATAAAGACGTGTTTGGACATTACCATCTGAATGCAGAATTATCCAAACACCTGAGGAGATTTCTCTGCATGAAAGACTCGTGAATGGGAGATTATCCTGCTGCTGCTTCTCCAATAAGGTAGGACATTAAATACGACAGAAATGTGGATGATTCACAGGGCTCTTAACTAAGCAACACAACAATCTGTTAACGATGAAGTAGTATGTCCCAAAGCTTGCATACTTTTCTGTTACTCACTCACAAGTATATATTTTTCCTCCACAAAAAAAGTACATACTTTTAGGTCGTAGTATAAGTATGCGAATTGGGACGCAGCATGAGTCATTAAATGTGATTATCGACCGATACCGATCTCCAGCTGACCGATTGGAGCATCCCTAATTGTAGTGGTCAGTGCTTTGAGAAGCTGCTTTCAAAGGCGCTTCATAAAATAAAATGTATTTGTGTTATTACTAATATTATTATTAGTTTTTCTCTGACAGTATGAAGTATTAAACTATAAATCTTCACAGAACACTTTGCAAATTTTGTTATTTGACCAAGTTAAAGATGTTTTGCTTTGCTTTCCTTCACTGTAAAACATATTAATTAAATTTACCAAATTTTTAAGGTGAGTGGTTGCAAGCAATTGATATGGTTTATATTGTTCAACTTAATTCCGGCTGCTAGCTCTCTGCAACTCTCACATAGTCGCCCACTGAAGCTAAGCAGGGTTGCGCCCGGTCAGTACCTGGATGGGAGACCACATGGGAAAGCTAGGTTGCTGTTGGAAGTGGTGTTAGTGAGGCCAGCAGGGTCCTAATGCCCCAGTATAGTGACGGGGACTCTATACTGCTCAGTGAGTGCCGTCTTTCGGATGAGACGTTAAACTGAGGTCCTGACTCCCTGTGGTCATTAAAAATCCCAGAATGTCCTTCAAAAAGAGTAGGGGTTTAACCCCGGCATCCTGACCAAACCTGCCCACTGGCCTCCTAACCATCCCCTTAATCACTCTGTCTCCTCTCCACCAATCAGCTGGTGTGTGGTGTGTGGTCTGGCGCAAAATGGCTGCATCAAGGTGGATGCTGCACACTGGTGGTGGACGAGGAGATTCCCCCCTATGTGTAAAGCGCTTTGAGTGCCCAGAAAAGCGCTATATAAATGTAAGGAATTATTATTATTAATTTGTTTGTTTAAATTCCCATATAAATCAGCTCATATAAGTTGTTTGCAACCACTTACACTGTAAAAAGTGATTAGTTATTTAAAGTGAGTAAACCAATTGCCTTAAAAGCAACAAGTTGACTTTAAAAAAATAATGTAAGTAAACTCATTGTAACTTGGAACTGTTAAGTTGACTTAATTTTTATAATTATGCTAATTGTACTCACTTTAAAAAATAAATAAAAGTAAACTAATCACTTTTTTTAATACACCTTTATTTTATTTATTTATTTTTTTCCAGCTTTTCTGTATCCAGCAAAATGACGTACAGTACCTAAAATAAATCTGCTCTTCTAGACTCCAGTGTGTCTTCTAAATTAAATACAGGCTATAATTGTAGATTTTATAGCCTTAATGAAGCACCAAATATGTAATATTGTAATAATTACAGTAATTATTTGAAAACAGACGTGCAAAAATAGTCTTACATTGTAAAAAGGGATTAGTTGATTTTAAAAAAAGTGAGTACAATTAGCATAATTATAAAAATTAAGTCAACTTAACAGTTCCAAGTTACAGTGGGTTTACCCACATTATTTTTGTAAAGTCAACTTGTTGCTTTTAAGGCAATTGGTGAATTCACTTTAAATAGCTAATCACTTTTTACATTGTATCTTAAAAAAAAAAGTCATAAATCCAATGAATCATTTTTTCAGTGTTCTTCCCAGCTTCCAGGTGGGATTATTGCAGCTCTATGTCCCCTAACAAAACCGGGAAGCATTCCCTTGAAATCAGGACAAGGGTTGCGGGTTCCTGCGCTGTGTGTATTCGCAGCTCTTGTGAGGAGACTGTGATGATGTCAGCCATTTTAGCTTGGACAGCAGAGTGTGTGTGTGTGTGTGTGTGTGTGTTGTGCCGCCATTTTTCCCCCCTCACTTTTCCATTTTTAACTGAGCCTTAACACCTTAGGTGCCGGTGACATCCAATCTGTGCTGCTCTGCATTTGAAAAGACCAATGCTCAGCGCTGCCTTTGAACTCAGGATAATGACGCCGGCGTATTTTACAGAGCAGGTCAGATGGACATCAAGTCGTGATGTCTGAGTGTGTTTGATGAAGAGGTGGTGTATTCAAAACCCCAAACTGAACTTTTTAATGGTGTAAAATGATAGTGAGCAAAATTATCAGGGTTATCAATATGATCACAGTTTTGCTTAAGGAAATGATCTAGAAATGTTCAAGAGTACACTGTAAAAATGCTGCAGTCCACACAATCATTTTGTGTTGGGGGAACATGATGGAATTATCATTCATTCATTTATTTTCTTTTTGGCTTAGTCCTTTTATTAATCAGGGGTCGCCACAGTGGAATGAAACACCGACTCATCCAGCATATGTAAATGGGAGCGTGCGTGCTTTTTAACAGGTGATGTGATGCGCGTAAGTGATCATCCTCTCGTTCTGCTTTCTTTCACCCGCCCGAACTAGGGTTGGGCGATGTTGACCAATTTAGCATCGTACAATGTCTAATGTGAAACATCGCGATGGACGATGACATCGTCTTCATAGGCGGAGGTGAATGAATTATTTATGAATAATTAATTAATTCATAACCAATTAATTATTTGTAGCCTACCGTTTCAACAACCTGACCCACATGGTCTTGTTTTACTCATATCTAAATCATAAATACAAATTACCACACAAATTATCACCTGTCAATCACTTTTTCTGCGAGACTCTGACATGAGTAGGCAGAGTGATCTGTGTCAGTCAGGGCCGGCGCATCCATAGAGGCGACCTAGGCGGCTGCCTAGGGTGGCAGAGCAGTCAGGATGACCTCCGCGGCGCGTCGCCCCCCCCCCCCCCCCCCCCCCCCCCCCCCCCCCCCCCCCCCCCCCTTCGCTTTCGTCCTCAACAAACCCTGCATCATCTCAGCGCCCCTCGGCCTTCCCTTTCGTCCTCGACAAACCTTATCTCAACACCCAGCTCCCCCAGCTCCCCGGCTTTTTTTGGATTGAAGGCAGCATAACATTCGGTTTGAGGGCGGCATTCTCATCGTTTGCCTAGAGCACCAGTTGAGCTTGCTCAGGCTCTGGTGCCAGTATAATAGCGTCGACAAACTTGGTTGGTAAAAAAGGTGCACAACCAACAGTATCTGAGGGTTTCACTAAAATGACTAAGTACTAAGCATGAAAGCGAAAGATTGAAGCAGTGTACTGATGCTGTGACACGTTACCTGATAGATTCAAAAGACAGAAGAGTCGTTAGATAGAGACAAGATTAATTAAATATCACGTTTAACAGCTATAGTAAGACGCGATCCAGCGATACATCCTTGATAAACTGTTTGACGTACACTGTTCTCTGGAGCTCTGACGAGTTCACGTGATGTGCGTTTTCAGTGGACGGAGGGCTGTTCAGACATGCTAGATGAAACGCCAGCGTGGACGTGGATCATTTTCGTTCTAAAATGCCATTTTAAATCTACGTTGTATTAGTGTAAACGGGGCCTGAGTGTGTATTTTTCACGAGCGGGTTTGCGACGGGGGCGGGGCGGAGGATCGGCGATGCTGGCTCAGCATCGTGATGTCTATCAGCCATCGGCGATGGACGATGGCATCGTCTATTGGCCCAACCCTATCGCGAACACAGTTATTTTAGTGCTGCTTCTCGATTCTAAGATCACATTTGCAGGAATATTGGGCAATGCTTATTGTCAAGCCCTGCTTTTAAGAAAACTACAATTTAAAAATGATTTCCAGCCAGCCAAAGTGGCTAGTGGAGGTGTCTGTCTAACCCGCCAGAGCTGAAATCTACCCGCATTTGGCGGGTTGGCGAGTGTTAATGTAAAGCCCTGCCAGTGACAATCTAGTAGCAAGCAAAATGCAATTTCATTGTTTGCAGCTCTTACACCATATGAAAAAGCATCACGAAGGCATCAGGAGATAACTAACACCATAACTCACTACTGTTTGCTCTAGATAAAAATATTTCATTTCTGAATATTTATAAACGTATATATGACACGGTTTCTCAGTGGTCACCTCAAAGCAAGAAGGTCACCAGTTCGAGTCCTGGCTGGGCCAGTTTTCATTTCTATGTGGAGTTTGCATGTTCTCCCTGTGTTAGCGTGGGTTTCCTCCGGGTGCTCCGGTTTCCCCCACAGTCCAAAGACATGAGGTACAGGTGAATTTGATGAACCAAACTGGCCGTAGTGTATGAAGATGTGTATGGGTGTTTCCCAGGGCATCCGCTGTGTAAAACATATGCTGGATAAGTTAGAGGTTCATTCTGCTGTGGCGACCCCTGATGAATAAAGGGACTAAGCCAAAGGAAAATGACTGGTTTAGTGGTCCAGGGTCACATAATGACATGAAATAGACTTTCCTTATTAAAATACAACAGCGTGAGGTCAAGCTGTGACTGAAAACATCATTTTTGCCAGAGATTGTGAGCATGTATTGATGGGCCGCAGATGTGAACGAGGTCCAATGGCTAGTAGGGAATAAGGGGACGACATGCAATTGAGACAAACACACACACACACACGCTCTGAAATAGGATCAGGGGCTGCTCTCACCGCTCGCTGTGTCCGGAAAAAAACAAGCCAGCGAGAGCCAGGAACCGAACACTGCCTGCGAGCTGACCACTGTATGTGTGTGTGTGTGTGTTAATTCAGTGTGTACGTGAAGCAGAGTTGTGTGTTGGGTAAGGGGGGGCTGGGGGGTTGCCATGGGGATAGTAACACACCAGTGGTGCTGACGACCCATCTCCCTGCAGACTGGGTTGAACTTGTTGAGGGCGAGAGAAAGAGAGAAACACAGAGAGAGAGAGAGAGAAACAGAGACTTGAATTAGAAAAAAATACTTTATTACAGTTTTAATATTAAATACTTAACAATTTTTATCTTTTAACACCGTACAATTTGCCCTCCTGTCATATATAGAAAAGCAAAAACCCTGCAATGAAATGATACTGAACAATAATTAGCCAAAAGTGAAAATGCATTACTTAGTGATAAAATATACATTCTGAACACATTAAAAACTCAAAAAACAAATTAACATTAATGAAAAGACTGATCCATAAATAATAAAATCAAGTAATATAAAGTAAATATGAAAAAATATTAATATAAAAATACATGAAAAACGGAAGCAACAAATACTGGGTTAATGTTAATACCCAAACACAAACATTATTATTCCCTTCAGTCTCCTTCCATGTTCTTCACATTAGAGATGCATTATATTATATAAAGCTTATTATATATTATATATTATATAAAGCTTATATTAAACTATGATTAATTAAATTAAGGCATAACTTTTATAAACATGTCTCAGGAAAAAAATATTATCAGTATGAAAAATCCGTCAGTGAAAGACACTTTAGTATTGCATTTCAGTAAATGTGTTTAAAAAAACGTGTCTTTAAAACCAGGAAAAATAAAATCTATCATTTATTAATCCGTAATTGCCTATTTCGATAAATGTGCTACTAGATTATGTCTTTAACATCATCATTAGCACTTAAAAGCGATGCTAAAAATGTGCTTGTCTCTTCTCGTCGTCATTTTTTCCCTCAGTTTTTCTACGCCTGAAGAATAGCGTTAGATTTGTTACATTTTCACGGTGCAATATCCAAAATAAATCACGTATAATGAGGTCGACAGTGCACAGACACAGGCTGCGTCCCAATTCGCATACTTATACTACGACCTAAAAGTATGTACTTTTTTTGTGGACGAAAAATATATACTTTTGAGTGAGTAACATAAAAGTATGCAAGCTTTGGGACATACTACTTCCTCGTTACACAGATCGTTGTGTTGCTTAGTTAAGAGCCCTGTCAATCATCCACATTTCTGTCGTATTTAATTTCCTACCTTATTGGAGAAGCAGCAGCAGGATAATCTCCCGTTCACGAGTCTTTCATGCAGAGAAATCTCCTCAGGTGTTTGGATAATTCTGCATTCAGACGGTAATGTCCAAACACGTCTTTATATAAGTTCAGTATTGTTGTTGCAGATGAAATATAACACAGACGACACTATTTAAATATTCTCCAGTGGGCTAGATATTAATTAACAGTCATACAAACATCTTTACCGAAGCCTCTCTGCTTGACGGTTGGTCTTGCACGTCCATCATGTTTGTAGTTTGTTTACACTTTTCACCCGCGTTTTGTAGTTCTAATCGAATTCACGTCCAACGCGCAATGTACTGTGGGCAATATCAGCAGTTAGAGTATGGACGCTTCTACACTTAAAATTTTAACCGGAAATAGTAAACCATCCGGGAGTTTTTGGCATACTCTTTTCAACATACTACGATTTGGGACATACTAATTCTACTTTCACATACTATTTAGGACGGATAGTATGCGGATTGGGACGCAGCAACAGCCTTCGGTTCATTGATTCGTGTTCTTGTGGTCCCGGTCGGTTCATAGTGATTCCATGCTCTTTGCTCAAACCGCGAGAACACAGAACACATATGAGAAATGAGATGCTGCGACTGCGAGCTTCCTGTTGATCACATGACCTTCACGCGAAAACAATTTCAACTTTAATAAAATTATGATTTTTTTTCTTTTCAGTGAAAATGTATAAATATTTCAGTACTAAAGCACTGTCAATGAAGATAAATTGTAAAATCGCAAGTAAAAACGATTTCAGTAAGGAAACAGCTCACTCAACTAGCGGTTTGTGGGGGCCCCCTAGTGGTGGCGGGGCCCAGCTGCTTAGTTCGCTTGTAGGGAGGGCCGGCTCTGCATACATACACATATATATATATATATATATATATATATATATATACATGGTTTCCGCTACATTCATTCTTCCATGGCGGGGCGCCACACCAAAATTCATCCCGCCACGGCTATATTACAGCTTCCCATTCAAAACATTCAGTCATTGTTGTTGTTGTTTTTAATAGCAGGTTATAATAGCACCAAAACGTATTAAAAGGTAAGTGAATTATAACAGCGAAAACTTTTCTTTAACCGCAGTAGTGCTGTGCGTTATTTGTTTAACCCTTTACGGTGACATGCTGACTGACTGACAGGTGCGTGAGACGTGAGACCAGCAAACACGGCGTAGCTTTCAGTTAAGATGAACACATGCATACAATGACTTTATCTGGCTGGAATTTATAGCGGTTTCACTTTACTTCAGGACTGTTCAGCTACTTCAGCTGTTTCACTTTACTTCAGGACGCATTAATGCCGCTCTGTAGGTCTACCGGAGACATTGATAAATATTCCTAGCAAATCTAATAAATGTTGGAGATGTACTCGTCACATAAACGCACTAAATCGCACTTGAGCAGCGTATATTTCAGGGTGTAAAGTTGTGTACGAACAGAGGAAATCAGCGCGCAAGCAGAGATTCGCATGCTCGTATTACATAAATGCGCTCACAACATGTGTCATTGAAATAACACCCATAGGTAGTTGGTACATCCGTGTAAAAGTCCTGCCGCCACAGCTTCAAAAAATCCTAGAGGAAACACTGTGTATATATATATATATATATATATATATATATATATATATATATATATATACATATATATATATATATATATATATATATATATATATATATATATATATATATATATATATATATATACATATATATATATAATATATATATACGTATATATATATATATATATATATATGTATATATATATATATATATATATATATATATATATATTATATATATATATATATATATATATATATATATATATATATATATATATATATATATATATATATATATATATATATATATATATATATATATATATACATATATATATATATATGTATATATATATATATATATATATATATATATATATATATATATTATATATATATATATATATATATATATATATATATATATATATATATATATATATATATATATAATATTTCTAAACCCATTTTAAGGTCAATATTATTAGCCCCCTTAAGCAATATTTGTTTTGGATTGTCTAGAACAAACCACTGTTATACAATAACTTGCCTAATTCCCCGAACTTTACCCTAATTAATCTAGTTAAGCCTTTAAATGTCACTTTAAGCTAAATACTAGTATCCTGAAAAACATCTAGTCATATATTATGTGCTGTCATCATGACGAAGATAAAATAAATCAGTTATTAGAAATGAGTTATTAAAACTATTATGCTTACAAATGTGTTGAGGAAATCTCTCTGTTAGAGATCGGGGTAATACATATACAGAAGGGCTAATAATTCAGACTGTGTGTCAATAAAGCAAGTTTAAATTGAAACGGAGCGAGAAACTGAGTAAGGGGAATGGGGGAGGGGAGCTGAAGGAGACTGTGGGCTACATGTGCTTTCGCCAAAGCAAACCTCACAGATACTGAATAGATTGTAACTCCACAAAGCCATGTTTATCGATGTGGAACGCTGCCATTCCCATGCCTCTCTAACACCCGCATGCTCCAGAATCGCTCACTTTAGGCACTATTGTGTCCCTCAGGGCATGTGTTTTGTTTATTTACCTCCTCTTCTCTCCAGAGAGACAAAGATATTCTCTGTGCGTTTGTATTAAAGCAACAGAAGCGGGATTGTCTGAATGTACAGGCCTCAGATTTTGATTATACACATTTGTACCTATATGCAGACCTTTTTAGATTGTAAGTTGGAGGAGATCAGCTTTCATTTACAGACAGGTATGCATTAAAGGACATTTTACAAGAAAGAATGGTCAGCTTACCTAAAAGCTTTCTGAAAACGTGTGACCTGGTGCTACTGTAGTGTTTTGTTGTTCCTACTATGGATGTCAGGGGTTAAAGGTTTTCAGCTTGCTTTAAAATATCTTTCTTAGTGTTTAACAGAGGAAAGAAACTCATAAAGGTCTGGAACCACTTGTGGATGAGTAAAGAGTGAGTAAATGTTGAATTTTGCATGAACTGCGCCAGACAAAGTAGACAAAGAAGTCAGTCGATGTCCTAAGTCAAGTCAGTCAAAAAAACAAAGCATCCGCTACATAAAACATATGCTGGAATAGTTGGCGGTTCATTCCACTGTGGTAATTCCTGATAAACAAGGGACTGAGCCAATGGAAAATGAATGAATTAATGAGTTCATTTCAGCTTGTTATAAGAGTCTATTTATCGAGTGTAAATGTATATTTATTTAGTTTTAGATTAATTCCAGTAATATTATTGAATAATATGCAAACATTAATTATATGATTTATGTGTGATGCAGTTTGTAAAGTAGTGTCATTTAGAAGATACACTGTAAAAAAACTCCATGTTGTCCCAACACAAATCAATTAAGTTAACTTAATATTTTTGACAAATTTACTGGCGCCACATTTGATTTGATTTGAATATGAATCACTTTGAAGAGGTTTTGTCTGAGACTGTAAACACATCTTTATGATCCGTCCATGCGTGATCATAGGGAGAACCAGATGACCAATAATTCCTTGCTAGAAATTGCAACAGCCGTGGGAAAGGAGGTTTTTGTTTTGTAAAAAGCTTAGAAAAACTTGAGGGATACGTTTGTTAAAACCAAAAGAGAGGCCATGGCAAAAGTGGAGACCCGGGTGGTTTTAATAAACAATCACAGAATATGTTTTACGCTGATGAATATTTTACAATTTTGAATTTAAAACAATTTAATATTTACAAAACTAAAATGAAGTAATAAATTATGTCTTTGATAGCTGGAAAAGAATATTTGAACCTATCGGTTTACAATATACTGATGCCCTGTTTTTCTGGGCTTTATTGGTGATAATGGTCAGCAGTGTTTCCTCTAGGATTTTTTCCAGCTGTGGCGGCAGGACTTTTACACGGATGTACCAACTACCTATGGGTGTTATTTCAATGACACATGTTGTGAGCGCATTTATGTAATACGAGCATGCGAATCTCTGCTTGCGCGCTGATTTCCTCTGTTCGTGCACAACTTCACACCCTGAAATATACGCTGCTCAAGTGCGATTTAGTGCGTTTATGTGACGAGTACATCTCCAACATTTATTAGATTTGCTAGGAATATTTATGAATGTCTCCGGTAGACAGAAAGAGCGGCATTAATGCGTCCTGAAGTAAAGTGAAACAGCTGAAGTAGCTGAACAGTCCTGAAGTAAAGTGAAACCGCTATAAATTCCAGCCAGATAAAGTCATTGTATGCAGAACCATAGACCTTTATCTATACAGTATAATTATGGAAACTGTGTTCATCTTAACTTAAAGCTACGCCGTGTTTGCTGGTCTCACGTCTCACACGCGCACCTGTCAGTCAGTCAGCATGTCACCGTAAAGGGTTAAACAAATAACGCACAGCACTACTACAATTACAGAAAAGTCTTTGCTGTTATAATTCACTTACCTTTTAATACGTTTTGGTGCGATTATAACCTGCTATTAAAAACAACAACAACAATGACTGAATGTGTTGAATGGGAAGCTGTAATATAGCCGTGGCGGGATGAATTTTGGTGTGGCACCCCGCCATGGAAGAATGAATGTAGCGGAAACCATGATGGTCAGAAGTGTTGGACCATTATTGCCTTTTTAGCATATCAGTAGATGACAAACTAGCCAGACAGTAATGTGTGAATTGTGGAGCGGCTCAATCTATAATAAACGTCAGTATTTTTTAGTAAGTGTAATTTTTTTGCTTTTATTCTTGCCATAATAAAAAAAAACATATTAGTAGAGCAACCTATGCTCTGTTGTCAATAATATTTGAATAAACTTTAATAGGTAAAACTGTCCGAGATTTAAACAAAAGCAAGTGATGCATCAAAGTTTGATTTAAAAAATCTTGAATGGTGATAAAAATCTTTAAAATCATTAAAAATAATTTATAAAAATAAATAGTTTAAAAATCTTGAATGATGCATAAACACACACACACACACACACACACACACACACACACACACACGCACGTATCCTATTTATTTATTTTACCATAGGTTTGTTTTATTACATTTTATTTAACCTTTTATTACATTTTATTACACCTTTACTAGGTGACTTTTTTGCCTCATGTCTGTTTTAGAGACATTTTACAGGTCTTTGATAAAGATCTAATTGTTTTTCTTTGGAAAAATGTTTCAGATTCACACTAAAATGTCTGTATGTGTCAAAATCGTGATTTAAATCAAAATCACAGTATTGTTCAAGAAAATCGTGATGGTTTCTTTTGCCCATATCGCTCAGCCCTATTTGAACCAGTTGAGGATGAATAAATAGTGAGTATATTTTCATTTTTGAGAGAACTGTATTTTTAAGTAGACAAAAAGAAAATCGGCTAATGATCCAATTTAGACCAAAACAAAAAACAGATTTACTTTGATTCAGCATGTTTTTTTTTTCAGCTACACCATAAAATATCTGTAAATGATCAGTTTTCCATATTTTGTAATTCATCCTTTTATTTTTCCTCATTTATTTATGCTTTTGAATTGCATTATGAGACCTTGAGATCTCTTTGTCTTTCTTTCTTCCTTAAAATGTTGTAAACGTGATTTTCCTGAACATTTTGAATAGTTTGCAGTGATGTATTGTCTGTGTTGGTGTTGTATATTACTCTAAAGAAACCTTGTAATAAACTGCAGTACATTTTCTGTTATTTTACTGACTTATTTCTCTATATATTATTACTTATTATATTATTTCAGACTACTAAAATGTCAATGAAATTCACTTTGTGAAACTGTCCAGTTGAATTTTCAACATCAGAAGTCGACAGAGCAGAGATCAACATCCCATAATGCAATTCACAACCCTAAATAAATGGAAAACACACAATACGGGAGCTGTTCATGAACAGATATTTGTTACAGTGTACCCCCCTCATAATCTTGATCTCGGAGCGCAGTCTGATCTAATAAATCGTCATACTGTTAGCAGATATTGCCTGGCATTGTGCTTGTTCGTGTGTCCAGCGATTACTCAGGAGCCACAAACGGCAGCTTGGCTCCAGGTTGACCAAAACTCGCTAAACAGCTCATGGTGGAACATTCCTGAGCCTCGCAGGAGGAGACGGGGGTGTAACGGCTCTGTGATTGTTGGATGAGGGTGAAAAAAGGGTGTGTGTGTGTGTGTGTGATGGGGGTGGTGTGGATGGGGAGCTGGTATCAAGGCAAAAAAAAAAAAAATCCTTGCTGAAACTAGGCATGGGGTGATAACCAGTTTCAAGGTTTACGAGGTTTGGGAAAAGTCAAGGTTTAAAACCTCCAAAACTTTCTGGTTAACCGCTCCTGTGTTTCACAAGTATATTATTTAGTCTTTTAGGGCACCAGTATCTCCAAAGTGGATGCTCCACATCAAAAGCTACGGGTCAGCCCACGATTCAGCAATCATCTGAAAAACAAATCACCTTACAGTATTTCCTATAATATTTTTTTTCTTCTGGAGAAGGTCTTAATTAAAATAAAAGCAGTTTTTAATCTTTTTAAACCCATTTTAAGGTCAATATTATTAGCCCCCTTAAGCAATATTTGTTTTGGATTGTCTACTGAACAAACCACTGTTATACAATGACTTGCCTAATTACCCTAATTTTAACCTAGTTTGGAAAAGGTCTTAAAACGGCAAAAAAAATCAGGGTTATACAGGGTTCATACGGTCATGGAAAACCTGGACATGACATTTTCCAGGCCTTGAAAAGTTTTGGAAAAACAGAAAAACCCACAAGGTTTTGGAAAAGTCATGGAAATTACATTTACATGTAGTCACTTAGCAGACGTTTTTGTCAAAAGCGACTTGAGCTGCGGTCACGCTACAGCTTGTGCTTGCAAAATTCTGTCGTACGACGCTGCGTAAATGGGTGGTATTACACAATATTAGACGTTAATAAAAGTGAGCGATTGCTCCATATTTTAAATTTCATTTTTTTTAAAATATCTTCTATTGGTCCCACACAATCACCATGTGATTT
This sequence comes from Danio kyathit, assembly GCA_903798195.1. Taxonomy (NCBI): domain Eukaryota; kingdom Metazoa; phylum Chordata; class Actinopteri; order Cypriniformes; family Danionidae; genus Danio; species Danio kyathit. The sequence continues at coordinate 4,191,441 of LR812541.1, read as the reverse complement.
TGCAGGTAAGAATTCACCAAGATTGAACTTTTGAATGCAGTGCTTGCGTTTCTGGTCTGCTGCATTCGCATGCCTATGAATGGAAGTCTATGGAGCGAAAAAGTCCAGTGTGATCGCGGATTTATAATAGAAGTAGTTTTACCTGCTATTACTAGTTTAACAAACTATCAAGATTATCTAAAATTAGTTTGACAAATATCTGTATACTGCAATGGAGGTTAGTTGTTTTTACTTGATAAAACATGCTCTTACATAATTAGTGCTGTGAGTAAGCATCATCTATTTTACATAGGGCTGGGCGGTATATCGAGTTCTGGGGATATATAGATATGATTCCCCAACGCGATGCGGGATTATCCAATATCATTCATATCGATATGGTTTGAGGCCACACGTGCGCATTCTGCCTGAAACAGACCACTCCAAGGTACTAAAGATTTGTTAAAATGAAGAGAACGACCCATCACACGACTCCCCCTCGCATGCAAGTGCGTCACACAGCGTCGCAGCTGTCACAGCGGTTTATCAGAAACCTATTATCGATCATTTCTTCCGCAATTGACAGCAAGAACGAATGTAGAAGCCTCGTCAAATTGACAAGCAGCACCTGAATGTGTTCACAAGAATTAAAAACACCAAAATGAGACTAATTTATACCACATTTCGAAAGTGAAACCACCTCATATTCACTGATTATAAGTTCAGTATTTATTACACGACGGTCTCTTCTTTACATTTACATTAGAACACATTCAGCTCTGCGTTCTGGTCTGTTATAATGACTGTTTGCATTTATATGCTTAACCAGCATTTCATCACAGTACTCTGAAACTATTTCGTTACTTCTCATATGTATAGTCTATTCGTTTCATCTCCTTATTTCATATTTAGTAAAACAAGTTTAATCACAACAGAACAAAAGATAAAGTGTAGGATTTTTCACATGGAGTGAAAGACTTCTCTTTAGATATCGTCGAAATGTTCACTGTTTAATAATTGTGCACAATACATACATGTAAATGTGTAACTAAATTGTTGTTTATAAATCACAACTGTGGTATACAGGATTACTTATAACAACACTGTAACTGTGACATAATATACTGTGTGTGTCATATTTACATTCAGTGTGGTTCTTTTCTATCCGACAATACTTTTGTTGTGTTACTATTTAAGGCCCCGTTTACACTAATGCGTTTCGTTTTAAAACGCATAAGTTTTGCTACGGTTACGCCATCCGTCCACACTACACCGGAGTTTTCGAACCCCAAAAACGGAGCGTTTTGAAAACGCTGGAGAGGTCGGTTTCATTCTAAAACGCTGCTGCTCCGTCTCAGTGTAGATGGGGGAATACGGAGACATCTGAAAACAAAGGCGTGGCTGCTGAGATTCGCTACCTGATTGGGGCTTTTGGGTCATTGCGTATCCTTCCCTTATTTGTCAAGCCCCTATCACATGACTATAACGCTACCAGAAGACGGCAGACCAGCCTTCACTGTAAACAACAACATAGACACAGAAATGAGAGCGTTGTTTGCACTATTGTCTGTTTTAGGCGCCATTGTGCAGGTAAACTCTGCCTTTTTTACTACAGCAGCTGCATATATTCGCAAGAGGCAAGCTATTGTTCGAGCACTCGCTAAACGCTCGCGTTCATCGTTCAACCAGCGTTTGTTGACTAACAATAACCAAATGCCGAGCGAGACACATGCTTCCTGTTTATACTTGGACGCGCATGCCCAGAGTGCGCGAATGGTCACGTGATATACGTTTTTGGTGGAGTAATGTGGACGGAGATATGTTTAGAAACGCTAGTGTGGACGCAGATCGTTTTTGATCTAAAACGCCGTTTTTAAAACGAAAACGCATTAGTGTAAACGGGGCCTAAGTGTGCTCCTTTTTTGCTCTGACAATATAGCTGCGTTTTCTATGGTTCTGTTTACTTCGTTATTTGCACAACAGCACAGTAGAGCTGTGTATGGTGTTGAGCAGGAGAAAAACCTGTACTGTATTTATTTATCAAAGATTTTTTTTATATTTAAAATGTTTTGCAACTTATAGTTTCAAGCAGGAGTAAAACCTGTACTGTATTTTATTTATCAAAGATTTTGTGCAGCTGTTATTTTTTGTGCAGCTGTTTATTTGTAAACAGAGAGGGAAACCCCTGTGTTTGAATTATATTTTGCTCAAAAAATGTTTAATAAAGTTTTAATAAAGTCTTTAACTCTCAAGTAACCGTTTATAGGAAAATACCGGATATTTATCGTCTATTATTATCATTCCTCCTAAAAATACCGAGATTTTTTGCCCATATCGCCCAGCCCTAAAATGTTTCTTAAAATAAAATATATTGTGTTATATATTTTTTTTTAAACTAGACATTTAAAAAGAGCATATTTCAGAGTGGTAATCACAACACTGTGATATTTTTATCACAGATTAGGATAGCGTCAGAATCTAACACCGGCCCATGAGGCCTAATGCTGAAACACCTCGCTGCTTCCTGCCGCAGTTAATGGCCCCTCCCTGAATTCCCAACACATGTGTAAACCAGGGCTCACACCTCAGCCCGAATGGATTCTCCCAGCCCCCACTCCTGTGTGTGTGTGTGTGTGTGTGTGTGTGTGTGTGTGTGTGTTTCTCTTCCTGAGGGTCTGACCAACATGATGGATTTCAGGCCCGCCTACAGCACGGCCTCTTTGTGTTGGTTATGTGACCCATCAGCGCTGGCAGAGCTAAATGGCAGCGCCAAAACAATCTGCAGTGAAGGGCATTTACTACTACTGTTGCTTTTATAAACCTTATTTATGGAACACAAGTGAACAGCATTCGTTATATACAAATGTGCAGTTTTATTATGAACACACAGTTGAAGTCTGAATTATTAGCCCCCCTGAATTATTAGCCCCCCTGTATATTATTTCCCCTTCTGTTTAACAGAGAGAAGATTTTTCAACACATTTCTAATCATAATTGTTTTAATAACTCATTTCTAATAACTGATTTATTTTATCTTTGCCATGATGACAGTACATAATATTTGACGAGATATTATTCAGAATACTAGTATTCAGCTTGCATGACAATTAAAGGCTTAATATGTTAATTAGGGTAATTAGGCAAGTCATTGGATAACAGTGGTTTGTTCTGTAGATAATCCAAAACAAATATTGCTTAAGGGGGCTAATAATATTGACCTTAAAATGCCTTTAAAAAATTAAAAACTGCTTTTATTCTAGCCGAAATAAAACAAATACGACTTTCTCCAGAAGAAAAAATATTATAGGAAATACTGTGAAAAATTCCTGAATCTGTTAAACATCATGGAAGAAATACTGAAAAAAAAGAAAATTCACAGGAGGGCGAATAATTTTGACTTCATCTATAAATGAGGGCTAATTCTGACCATAAAATGATTTCTTAAATAACCACTCCAGGAGGTGCTAAATCAACAAAATAAGGCCATTTATCTCTGCTGGGAAAAACAGGAGACGGGTGGTTGTGTGTGTCATTTTCAAGGGTGAATCCACGCTCACCGCTGACAAACACATGATCACCTAAAAGTGCATGATTTGAAATCTGCCATCATTGCTTCTGGGCTCACTGGAGGATTTGAGGCGGTCACCTGAACAATAAATATGACTCTCGAGTCTAAAGCTGCTGAATAATATCATGACACAGTGTTGATCGGCTGATGCTGCTGTAAGTATGTGCACAGCTCATGAAATATTGAGATTGTAGCTGTGCTTCCATTCGACTATTTTCATGTGGAATATCACATAAAATGCTTATGGAAACACTAAAAGGTGCATAAATGAAAACAATTTGCATAAACGATATTTGTGTACAACTGAATAGGATAAGCTTAATATCCAATAAGAGTAAATGTGCAAAAGCTACAATAGAAACACGTTTACTGAATAAATTCCAGCATGTGCCTAAAATAAGTCGTGATTTTGTTTGAACGGATCATGCGATAGCAAAAATAAGTGTGATGGGACACATTAATGGACAAACCAGTGGAGCTAGCACATTGTGAAACATCTGAAATGTTGTTTTGGTCTTTCTATAATCCCTCAGCCAAAGTCTGTCATCACAGTGGTTCAGTATTATTATTATATTATTTTTCCCTCCAGAACTGTCTTGAGTATCTGTCTGCGCTCCTGAAGAGCGTCTCATGCCTCCAAAAGCCACCGCACGTTCATTTCGTTTCATCTTCTAAAGCGCAACTCTTCTATTATAGACGTAAAAGGCCCACAGTGGCTTGTCCTTTCTTGTTGATATTTGCCGGCAGTTTATCGGGAAGTGGTGATGTTGTTCTCTTTGCCTCATTGTATGGAAAAGCTGCTTTATTCACAGATGTTTAATGTGATATTCCAGTTTTGCTCATAAATCTAATTCATCTTTGAGTAAAGGCATAGCTTCTGATGTCAACAGAATTTAAGAATTTAGAATTTTTATTTTATCTCTAGGCGACGCAGTGGCGCAGTAGGTAGTGCTGTCGCCTCACAGCAAGAAGGTCGCTGGTTCGAGCCTCGGCTGGGTCAGTTGGCGTCTCTGTGTGGAGTTTGCATGTTCTCCCTGCGTTCGTGTGGGTTTCCTCCGGGTGCTCTGGTTTCCCCCACAGTCCAAAGACATGCGGTACAGGTGAATTGGGTAGGCTAAATTGTCTGTAGTGTATGAGTGTGAATGAGTGTGTGTGGATGTTTCCCAGAGATTGTTTGCGGCTGGAAGGGCATCCGCTGCATAAAAACGTGCTGGATAAGTTGGCGGTTCATACCACTGTGGCGACCCCGGATTAATAAAGGGACTAAGCCGAAAAGAAAATGAATGAATGAATTTTATCTCTTACATTTTAAGATCCTAACCAAAATTGGGCACTGACAGACTGGTGCAAAAATGTGGGCGCCCCAACAGAATAATGACATCAATCTTTTGTACAGCCATCTTTTGCTGAAATATCAGCCTGTAGATGCTTCTAATAGTCAAGGATAAGATAATTATTGCTGAAGGCTTTTTGGGCCATTCTTCCTTGCAAAATCTCTTCAGTTCAGTCAGGTTTGATGGGTGTCAAGCATGAACAGCCTTTTTCAAATCAATCCATAGATTTTCGATGATGTTTAAGTCTGGGGACTGAGATGGCCATTCTCATCATTGTATTATGTCTGAGTATAAATTCCTTGGTAGATCTGGAACTGTGCTTTGGGTCATTGTTATGCTGACATGGCCAACCATGGAGTAACTTCAGCCTCTTGACTGATTCCTGAACATTGTTCTTGAGAATCTGCTGATACTGGGTGGAATTCATGCAACCTTTAACTTTGACAAGGTTTCTAGTATGTGCTTGCCACACATCCGCACAGCATGATGGACCCTCCACCATATTGTACAGTAGGGAGCAGGTTCCTCTCCAGGAATGCTGTGTTCTTTTTACACCAAGCACCATGGTTGTGGCATCTGTCCACAATATATTTTACCAAAATGATTCAGGCTTGTCCAGATGAGCCTTTGCATACCTCAAGCAACTCTTCTTGTTGGCAGAATGCAGAAAAGTCTTCATCTCCATCACCTTCCATTGAGCTGTTCTTTGTGAAGAGTGTGCTGAACTGTGGAACGTTGTACAATGACATTATTAGCAGCAAGATGTTCCTGGACCTCTTTGGAGGTGGTCTGTGGTTTGTCTGCGACCATTCTTCTCCTTTCAGATATTTTTCTTGGTCTAGCACATCTTTCCTTCACATAAACCGTTCCTGTGGCCTTCCATTTTCTTACTATATTTCTGACTGTGGAGACTTTTTCATCCTTCTCCAAATTCATGTTGATGAATTATCCTAGTTTTTAGGTCATTAAGAAGTTCTTCTGAGGTTCCCATGTTGCTACTTTCAGGTTCACAATAAGGTGAAGCACAACTAGCAATCAGCTATCTAAGGTCATGCTCACACTATGTACAGTTGCATTGAACCGGGCCAAAGCACGCTTGTCCCCCCTCCCGTCTCCCCCGACGGCCCGCACTCACATTACATTCGGGCCTGGGTACGCTTTCGTCATCGATGACGTGCTGTTCAGAAGCACTCTCGCTCTACACAGTGGAGATTTCTTTAGTTATATCGTTGAAGTCGTTTGATTTGCGATGACATGCAGTCAAACATTTCACCGAACAGATCAGCCACTTTTGACGCTCATAAACAATCTTAAAGTCTTCGTGCTGCAGGAATTAGGAGGGTTGCTGAAGGCGCAGCTGTCGTGCAGTGAGGGGTTTGCGTCTTTATTAATCTACGACAGTTTGTGTTCATTGAACAGTACGAATGATTAATTAATCCATATCAAACAGTCGCTTAAAAGTCACGTCTCGCTTTCAGTTTTGGGCTTAGGCCCGTTTTGCACTCACACTGCAAGCGTACCGCGCCTGAGCCCAAGTGAACAGCGCTCAGGCCCACCTCTTCCAACCGGGCCAGGGCCGGCCAAGTGTACCGTGCCTGAGCCCGATTCAGAGCACTCACACTTCTTAAACGATCCGGGAAACAGGCCTGGGCACGGTTCGGATAGCATAGTGTGAGTACGCCCTTAAATATCCTTTTTCATGATTGGTTGGACCTGTGTTAGGATTGTTAATCAATCAGCATTAAGTGACTAGACTACAGGTTTTGAAATCCACACAAAAGAGACAGACTTTTGCACTGCCTATTTTCAGTTTAATTTCACACATCTCAGTACTGTTACACTACTGATTTCTGTCTGAAAAACATGACATTATCTAGCTTTCTCTAGAAACCGAATGGCATTTCACTGTGATCTTAACTTATAAAAGAAAGAGCACATAATTATGCAGCCACAGAGGGGTGCCCACACTTTTGCATGAAACTGTATGTTGCTTTCAAAATTATTTATTCAGTCAGAATGCAACATTGCTATAGAAGGGCCATAAGTGGATAGTATTGGATAAACCTTTTGTGGTCTAGATGGTGTTTACACATTTAAAAGCAGGAGATGATGTTTAGAGACCCACATTTTCATATGTTTCCTCTTGACATGGTAAAACTGTGAAAGTTGGCGTATTCCCATTGGCCTTGGTAATCGTTCAAAGCTGGCTTTGTTGTATTCTTAATTTCTAAAATTGCAAACATTTCCTGTTTTGGTTTCAGACGTGTTTCTTTACAATGTGTTTTGCTAATTTCTGGACCCCAAACCCCAATGCATTTGAGGTTTAACTTGCAGCTGAAAAACTGCTGCCCTGTTCCTGTGCGTGTTTGCTTGCTGCAGTCTAAGATGATTGAATCTGATTGAAGTGACCTATATTTCTAGTAGGCATTGGCAGTAGTTAGCAAGCCATTAGAAGCTGAAATGAACCGCATGAAATGAAGAAAGCAATGTTGAACGGAGCTGTTTGAGTTTTTCTGACATTTTTGCTAAGATCAATGCATCTGTTAGTTCTGTATGATTGTCATTCACAAATTATAATATGTCAAGCCTTTTTTTCAGTGGGGATAGGGTGTTGTGTTGCAAATAGAGAGCTGTGGTTAAAAATCATTTAAGAAGTCAATTCTGCAATCTGAGATTTTCAAAATGCATCACTATTCTCTCTTGAATCAGTTTTGAGCTTAGTTTTAAACAGCAGATGGTGCTGTATGCTTTACAAACAGACATCCACTGCTTGCGTCCAATTCCTTACAAATACCACTTGAACCTAAAATATTCATTAATCAAGTTATTACATCTGCCGTTAAAAACTAGCCTGCATTTCGTTTCCACTGCATTTCGTTTCCTTGTACTTGTACATGTGTAATGACAATAAAGTTGAATCTAATCTAATCTAATCTAGAGCGCCATCTGCTGTTAAAAACTAGCCTAGAGCGCCATCTGCTGTTAAAAACTAGCCTAGAGCGCCATCTGCTGTTAAAATCTAGCCTAGAGCGATGTCTGCTGTTAAAAACTAGCTTAGAGTGTCATCTACTGTTGAAAACTAGCCTAGAACGTCATCTGCTGTTAAAAACTAGCCTAGAACGTCGTCCGCTGTTAAAAACTAACCTTGAGTGCAGTCTCCTGTTTAAAACTAGCCTAGAGAGTCAGCGCCAGTTGTGCAGTGGTTATTGCGTCGACACATGCACTCAGGTGCTCACGGTAACCCCAGTTCGATTTCGCCTCGCGGTCCTATGCTGATCCTTCCCCTGTCTTTGCTTCCCATGCTTTCCTGTCAATTATCTCTACTGTCCTATCCAATAAAGGTGAAAACCCGGAAAAAATTATTATAAAAAAAACTAGCCTAGAGCCCTGACTGCTGTTAAACACTAGCCTAGAGCACCATCTGCTGTTAGAAACTAGCCTAAAGCACCATCTCAAAGTGGAAGCACTAAAAAACACAAAGTTGACAAAGATGCAAAGCAATTTGTACGTTTCACCAATTTGTTCAAATTTTGAATCCTTTTTTTTGTTTCTGATGCTGCTTATATATGCCTAGAGCAACATCTACCTTTTTAAAACTAACCTAGAGCACCGTCTGCTGTAAAAAAAACTAGCCTAGATCGTCGTCCACTGTTAAAAACTAGCCTAGAGCACCGTCTGCTGTTAAAAAGTATCCCAGAGCGCCGTCTGCCATTTAAAACTAGCCTAAAACGCATCTTCTGTTAAAAAGTATCCTAGAGCGCATCTACTGTTAAAAAGTATCCTAGAGCGTCATCTGCTGTTTAAAAACTAGCCTAGAGCGTCATCTGCTGTTTAAAAACTAGCCTAGAGCGCAGTCTGTTGTTTAAGACTAGCCTAGAGCACCATCTACTGTTAAAAACTAGCCTAGAGCACCATTTACTGTTAAAAACTAGCCTAGAGCACCATCTACTGTTAAAAACTAGCCTAGAGCACAAAGTTGACAAAGATGCAAAGCAATTTGTACGTTTCGCCAATATGTTCAAATTTTGAATGCTTTTCTTTTGTTTCTGATGCGGAGCTGCTTATATATGCCTGTAAGGGCATACGCCACATAAAACATATGACTGAGTAATTGGTGGTTAATTCTGCTGTGGCGAGCCCTGATCAATCATGGACTAAGCTGAAAGATACGGAGTGTGTTTGTTTGTGTGTATGCCATTGTCAACATTAGAAGGGCATTAAAAAAAGGGAGACACTTTCTCAGTTTTAGTTACATCCTTGTTGTGTAAATATAGCCTTAGTTAGTGTAAGAGACGCTTCAAGATGTAACATTAAGTTAGACCTTTTGCTTGTTAATGTTATTGTGGTATAATTAAACCGAGCTTGAATTCTGTGGTTCTTAAATGCTGTTGTTTTTGTTTTATCTTCACAGATTGATGGTTTGATGCCTGAGACACATTGCTAATGAAGAATATGGAATACTAATAATGGACTGATGATCATGCCCATCAACAAGTTCTCGGTCTGTGTTCTTTAAGCGTGGATAAACAAAATAATCAATTAAAAATCATTGGAGGCTAACTAAACCAAACCATGGCTAGCAAGAGGAAGTCCACTGTTCCATGCATGATACCTGTAAAAACAATTCATCTGCAGGATGACTTTGAACGTGATATCATGTCCCCTCCGACTAAGGACATGGGGATTACCTTCACAGAGGAAGCAAGTACAAAAAGCAGTCAAAGTTTGGACGAGTCCTCTGGGCAAGAAGATATCTTTAAAGATACTGGATTTTACACTTGTAGACCATGTAACTTTGAGACCCAGGACCTTAATCTTTTCCTTGATCATGTCTACAGTGGGCACACAGATTTCCGTATCGACCCCTGTTTTCTTTGTGTGAATTGTGGAAAAAGTGCTGCAAAATTTGAGGGCTTAGCACTGCACAATGCCCGTGTCCATCCCAGTACAATAACTACCACACTTCAACTTAAAAAGAAGGACAACAGGATCATTGTGGAGCAGAGTCTTTGTATTCAACCTTGTGAAAGTACTAGCTCTAGAGATACTGAAATTTCCATCACGAAGACACCAATCATGAAAATGCTGAAGAGTAAATCAGAATCCAAAAGGATTGTAGTTTCTCATCCTGCTGCTGATGATCCTTCCCCCTCAATTTCTAAAGTCGTGGAGAAAAAGGACCCTCCTGCTGTAACAGTCACCCATGTGCCCACTATTGTACACAATGGGGCAGCCACCAAAGTTTCCCTGCCATCAGCCATACAAATTGTTAATGGCTCTGGGGCTTTACCCATGCTGAAGACAGCCATGACACAAGTAGTATCTGTTGTGCAGAACAGAAGTCTCAGCCAACAATCTGCTCCAATCACTCTCTCTACATCCCACTCCTCTTCAGGCTCCTCATCAAGTACTAAAAATCTTCCTAAAGTGATGATCCCCCTAAGCAGCATTCCTACCTACAATGCATCCATGGACAACAGCAGTTTCTTAAAAACATCTTTTAGCAAGTTCCCTTATCCAACCAAGGCTGAACTTTGCTACCTTACTGTAGTTACCAAGTACCCAGAGGAGCAGATCAAGATCTGGTTCACAGCACAAAGGCTGAAACAAGGAATCAGCTGGTCTCCAGAGGAAATAGAAGAGGCCCGAAGAAAAATGTTCAATACAATTATACAGGCAGCACCTTCCAATGGCCAGCAGCAACGGCAGGCCCACCATACTGCTGCTCAGTCAACTATCACAGTTCTTGGCACGGCTGGCATCCCCCACATCTTACAAGGTAGTCTGGTTGGGCAAGGAGGAGTCATAGTCACCCAGCCCATGATGGCTAATGGTATTCAGGTCAGCAGTGCCCCAGTTACCCTAGCTGTCACACCCAAACCCCAGGCTGCTGCAAAGCCTTTGATGCAGGCCAGACCTGCTGCAGCCCTGGTAGCTGATAAAGGAATCAGCATGGTTTTGGGCTCTGTTGGTAGCAGTAGTAGTGGAAATTGCAGCAGCAGCAGTAGCAGCAGCAATGCTAGTACTAGCAGCAGTTTAAGCAGTGTTAGTAGTACTAGCAACCTGTGCAACCAGACTAGTGTAATCAGTATTGGTGGAAGCAGCACTGCTAAATCAAATGGCAACAGCAATGTAAGGGTCAGTGCAACGGGTACCAATGGCACTTTTGTTCAAAGCAGTGGTAATGTTGTGAAAAGTGAAGATAAAGGCAGTTCTGAGTCTAAAAGCACCAGCAAGGACAGTGTTCCAGCTGCCAGTACCACTCCGCCCACAACCTTAGCATCTACAACTTCAACAGATACCACAGTATCAAGTAAATCAGACTCCCCAAGTCCTGCCTCTACAAACTCTCGTGTTTTCTCCAACAGTAACTTTTTGGACCCTGGCTTTAACAAAACCAAAAAGTCCCAGGAACAACTGTCAGCCTTAAAGGAGAGCTTTCTTATAAGCCAATTTCCCAATCAAGAGGAAGTGGACAGACTTATAAACCTAACTGGTCTGTCTGTGCGTGAAGTACGGAAGTGGTTCAGTGACCGCCGCTACCACTTCAGGAATCTGAAAGGTTCAAGGTCAAGTGGTGGCGGTCAGACTGTTACAACAAGTGGTAGCATTTCCCAACTCGATACGGTTGCTGCTGTGGACCTGTCAGAAAATGGTTCACCCCCAGAAAGGCCCAAAACTCCACAGCAGTCACCTCTTAGCCCCTCGCAGACATCATCACCGCCAACTCCAACACGTCGTCCTCAACGACCCCCTTCACCAGATTTTACGGCTATACGTTACAAAGAGCGAGAGCCTCACCAGGTTCGTGCTTTAGAGGCAAGCTTTACACAGGAACCAGATCCAACTAGTGAAGAAGTTGACCGATTAAGAGCAGAAACAAAAATGACTCGACGTGAGATCCACAGTTGGTTTGCTGAGCGGCGAAGGAGGGTAGCAGCAGAGAAGAAGAAAGAGGAAGCTGAGAAGGCAGAAAATAAAGATGATGATTATGTGGGGGAGGAAGAGGAGACTGGGGTAAAAAAGGATCGAATAAGCAATGAGGAAACACGTGAAGCTGAAGATTCCTCTGTAGAGACACAAGGTGAAGACGAGAAACTGAAGGATGAGACCGGTAATGAGCCAAAGGTTAATCCTATCAAGATAAATCTCAAAATGCTGAAAGTTACCGAGTCCAGTGGAAAAGGTGAACCAGAGGAAAGTCAACTGATTGAGGCTAGCAAGGTGCCACAATCTGTTTCTCAGACACCTGTTTCTCAGACTTCTCAATACCGAGGTAAGAAAACACCAGAACAGCTCCACCTGCTGAAACAAGTCTTTGCACGCACCCACTGGCCTAGTAGTCCACAGTACAATGAACTGATAACTAAAACAGGTCTACCACGGCCAGAGGTAGTACGTTGGTTTGGAGATTGCCGTTATGTCCTGAAGAATGGTCAACTGAAGTGGCTTGAGAGTTACCAGACCATGGTAGACGAGGAAGACTTTCAGAAAGCTAACATAAGTGTCCTACAGGAGCACCTAGACACGCATGGGAAACTCGATGAGACAAAGTTGGAGGAGATGGCCAAATCAAGTGGATTCGGCGAGGAATCTATCCGGCGATGGTTTGCAAAGACACCACTTATATCGGAGAAAAGAAACTCTGAGAACACGGCAAGTGAAGCGACAGGATCATCTGCAACCCCAACTGAAGCTGCTTCAGGATCACAGCATCCAGACCGTGAAGATGTAAAGGTGGAGGAGTCGGGGATTAGCACAGTCTCAGAGGATCAAACCACAAATTCAACAGTTGACATATCAAATGCTGAAGGTGACTACATTTCTGCCATTTTTATCTTCAAATAATTAGTGTATTGGTTATTGTTTGGCACGCATGACAAAAATGAACAGGATTATGAATGTAATTTGCAGTAAATGGTTGAACATTACTTTGTCTTTGACCTCTTGTTATACAAACTGCTGTTATGTAGTTTTTTCATTTTTGAGCCAAATCTCAAAGCTGTCCTATGGCGTGACTGTCTCAAGAGTAGTTCAGTGAATTACTTGTTAACTTTTATAGATTAAAATTAAAATCCTAAAATTATTAATAAACAGCTCAGGCCTATTTTTACAAAAGACTATTTTGGTAAATGCCAGTCATTTTTTTCCATCCATATATTTCTAAAAAAGCACAGGAACTTGATATATTTTGTTACTGAAAACCATGTCCTCTGGTGTGACACTATATACTCATTTTAAATGACGAGATCTAGTAAAACTTTAATTAGTCGAAGGACCCCATTTAAGATCATGTGACTGAAGCCCATAACCTACACCGAGTTTTTGGCTCTAAGGGTGCTTTCACACCTGCCCAATTTGGTTCGGTTGAATCGCACTAGAGTTCGTTTTCCCTTTTGGTGTGATTTGTTTGGGCAGGTGTGAATGTAGCAATTGCACTCAGGTGCGCACCAAAAGCGGACCAAAAAAGCGTGCCAAGACCCACTTGAAGAGGTGTTCTCGGTACGCTTTCAAACGAACCCTGGAGCGGTTCGTTTGTGGTGAAAACATGATCCGAACTGAAACAGACCCAACTGCAAAAAGTACTGCGCCTTTTTAGACTAATCCAGCTGCTGTAGTCTGATGCGCTGTCCCATCTTATGGGTATTGGAGGAAAAATATTTGTTGACAGCGCTTTACCAACAGTTTTAAACAGAGAGAGAGAGAGGGAGAGAGAGAGAGAGAGAGAGAGAGAGAGAGGGAAAAACATTACCTGACGGATTATTAGTAATATTTCCAGAAGATGACCATGTCGCAGTTTAGCTAAATTAATTCATGCCTCCTCCTAATGCCTTTGCCGTTTGCAATGCATTAAAACATTGTTTTCTAGCCGCAGACGTGCTTCATTCTCAAAATGTATAGTTTGTCTAAAATGAGGTTTACAAACTATATAGTATACTATGACCAGAGATACAACCAGCCAGTGCAGCAACATTTTGTGTCTGCCGGTTTGTTTACTTGCGGGAGTTCCATTGGCATTTTCCCGCACGTTAATTCTGACCAATTGAAAGCAGTTTCGGAAATACGTTCATTAACATCTGGCTAATGAGTGATGTGGATTTTGTGACATGACTGCATTTTGGTTCTTTTCAAATGGTTTGGACCAAAGCAATCAGTGTGGTGTGAAAAGGACCCAAAAATGGCAGAAAAATGCTACAATGTATCATTTGTTGCCCTTGGTCTGGACCAAATGAACCGAACAACAGATGTGAAAGCATCCCAAATTTACACACATTTACCTTTTTTGTTACAGTACCAAAATAAATTTTGCTATCTATTGAAAATGTCCAACAAGTCATAGAGGAAAACATTGCCGGCAGCTAGCTCTCTGCAACTCTCATATGGTCATCCACTGAAGCTAAGCAGGGTTGCGCCTGTCAGTACCTGGATTGGAGACCACATGGGAAAGCTAGGTTGCTGCCGGAAGTGGTGTTAGTGAGACCAGCAGGGGGCACTTAACTGGTGGTCTGTGTGGGTCCTAACGCCCCAGTATATTGATGGGGACTCTATACTGCTCCGTGAGCGCAATCTCTTGGATGAGACGTTAAACCGAGGTCCTGACTCTCTGTGTTCGTTAAAAAGGATGTCCTTCGAAAAAGAGTAGGGGTTTAACCTCGGCATCCTGTCCATCATGGCCTCCTAACCATCCCCATATCATAATTGGCTTCATCACAGTTACTGTGTCCCAATTCACATACTATCCATCCTAAATAGTATTTGAAAATAGAATTAGTATCTCCCAAACCATAGTATGTTGAAAAGAGTATGCCAAAGGTTCCTGGATGGTTTACTATTTCCGGTCAAAGTTTTAAGTGTAGAAGCGTCCATACTCTAACCGCTGATATTGCCCACAGTACATTGCGCGTTGGACGTGAATTCAATTAGAACTACAAACGCGGCTGAAAATTGTAACCAAACTACAAACATGATGGACGCGCGAGACCAACCGTCAAGCAGAGAGGCTTCAGTAAAGATGTTTTTAGGCCTGTTAATTAATATTTAGTCAACTGGAAAATATTTAAACCGCGTTTTCTGTGTTATATTTCATCTGCAACATCAATACTGAACTTCTATAAAGACGTGTTTGGACATTACCATCTGAATGCAGAATTATCCAAAGACCTGAGGAGATTTCTCTGCATGAAAGACTCGTGAATGCGAGATTATCCTGCTGCTGCTTCTCCAATAAGGTTGGAAATGAAATATGAAAGAAATGTGGAAGACCTGTGGATGATTGACAGGGCTCATAACTAAGCAACACAACGATCTGTTAACAAGGAAGTAGTATGTCCCAAAAAGTGCATACTCTTTTGCTACACACTCAAAAGTTTATATTTTTCCTTCACAAAAAAAGTACATACTTTTAGGGTGTAGTATAAGTATGCGAATTGGGATGCAGCAACTGTCTCCTCTCCACCAATCAGCTGGTGTGTGGTCTGGCGCAATATGGCTGCCATCGCCTCATCCAGGTGCATGCTGCACACTGGTGGTGGATGTAAAGTGCTTTGAGTGTCTAGAAAAGTGCTATAAAAATGTAAGAAATTATTATTAAAATAGCACTATGTGAAGATAAGTGTACAGAAATGAAGATAAATCTCTCACGCTATTTGTTTGTTTTATATCAATTCCTGCTGTCACCCCATTGAATGTATTTAAGGTAGAGTTAAATAGTACAGGTGCCTATTTGTCTACTCATATTGTGGATTGGTGAGGTTGAAGGTTAGTAACAATCAGTTAGTGCTTAGATTGTGTCCAGTTTGTGTTTCGGCTAATACTGTTCATTTTTGCAGCATCTGACTGAAGAGGAGATGAGAAGAGATATCAGCCTATGGGATTACAGCACACGCAGCCTTTATGCGAAGGCTTTTTTTAATGCCAGGAACACTGGAGGACATATCTGCAAGAAGAAAAGCGACTTTCTTCCCAAAGAACATTTTCTTTTTAGCGTAAGCTACGAGCTATCCTACTGTTCACATTATCAAAGGTCAAGATGCGCCCTTTCACCAGATGGCTGCTTTTTCTGTTGGGACAGGCCACGTGGAAAACAGACGTTGGCTTTTACAAGTTGAGGTTTACCTTGGATGGTCCTTTCCTAATCGCCATTTTTAAGGGATTTATGATGGTACGACGCGCAAACTGCACAGCTCTGGTTGAGCCCTTTTGTAATTCTTCTAATCGCGCCTCAGAGAGGTGGAGTTGTATGCTGTAGGTGAGCATCACATCCGCAGCACTTTAGGCTTTTTTTTTTTCTCTCGAAATGTCATTTAAAGTAAAAGAAAACCGTCAAATGGTGTTGTCAAAACAGATTGACCAGTGGGAACGGTCAGGCTTGATATGTATGATTTTTACAAATATTATTTGCAGAATAAATTTAATACTAAATGAAAGATCGTGGATTATTTAACTTCAAACACACACACACACGCCAGTCAATGTTGAATAAGTATTTTATTCTCAGGCTTGATTATGTTTCATATGAAAAGCAAAATTAAAACGTATACTTCCTCCAATATAGCATAGGCACGTTACAGAGAAGGCTTGGTTTGTAAATAAGAACATTGGTAACAAAATGCTGATGCAAGAAAGCATAGAAAAAGGCATACATGTCCAACGGGGGATCTTTTGTTGATGTATATATGTATACATACACCAAGGCACATGAACGATGATGAAGGGAATAAGCAGAACATAAATGTACAGACTGGAGAAGGCCAACAGAAGCACAGGGATTTAACACTGAGGGAATGTCCACTAATCGGGAATAAATGCAGAGGAACGTCCCTCTCAAGGGGTTTGGCCTCATCTTTTCCTTTTTTTTAAAGCTCAGGAAGCGGTTCTCTTGTCTCTCTCTAATCTTTCTAATGTAATATACACTGATTATAGCAACAAAAAAAAGAGGAATGACAATGTAGACATGCAATGTAGCCCCTCTTTCCAGTTTTCTTCATACGACCAGTCAGGGGAACATACAACAAAGCAACATGGTGTTGGGCGCTTCTTCCACAGCCGTCATGCACTGAATCAAATAAATACTGCGGCAATGGTGCCATAACTTATATAGGCGCAAATATAAAAATGCACCTGGACCCCACGGTCAAACGGAGAGCCAGGTAAAGCATCAGTGATTGAGAAAGACAACAAACAGTACGTTTACGATGGCTTCAGTATGTGGCTGTTAGACTCTCAGAATGACAAGGCAACGTGCGCAGTAATACTGCAACCTCTACTGGCTAAACAGGAGAACTGCATCAAACGGAGCTACAATAACCATCGCCTTGTTCTTACTACACATCAACTGTAAATACTCAATTTTACCAGTCATTTTTCAATTGTATTAGGACTATGGCATAACACAAAACACAGTGGCACAATGAAAAGACTGACTGAAATGCCCTTACTCTGGTCAACACAAGAAAAAAACACACAAATCCCAAAGATCCTGTCCTTTTGTCCACAAGTATTCAATGCTCAGAGTGTTTTACTAACCCAATATTATGGAGACGCACATATTTGGTCCCGCACAGTCGACCTTCGGCTTTCTGACGCTACTGAAGTATACAATGTCCGCCCTATATGATTAAAACAACCACAAAAAAAGACATTATAACTGATCAAAGAGTAGAAGAAACGAGTACATCACAGAAATGCTTTTCAGAGGGAAAATAAAACAAAATGTGAAATGAGATGGTCCATGTTTCGTAAACTAAACACACAGTATTTCCTGCAAAGCCTTAAAACCCCCACCTGAGCTGTTTATGAATGAAAGTCCACCCGAGCAGACTGCCGAAAAACAGAAGGAGAGTGATATTGCTCTCTGGTCACGTCACAACTTCATTACGTTTGCTGTCAAACAAAAACATGTTGAAGGAGATCTCGAAGAGCAGCGACTGCTTTAGTGAGATCTCCCAGAATGCCATCTGCCCATTTACAGACACTTCAGTCCGTCAGAGGGAAGGAAACGCATAAGAAATGCAACTTAAAAAGGCCAGGCCCTCATGTTAGACACACTCGCATAGTTAAAAACGTAACGTTTAAATAATAAAAAATAATGAAATAAAACTCTGGAGTGAAAGGCTCTTTGAGAGCAGATGCTTCTCGAATTTGACGGCGAAATGGACCACACACACACACACATTTATATAGTCATATATAAGCCAGAGAGATAGAGTAAAGAAATGTATTATTACTCCATAAATGTTAACCTGGAATGGGTTTTGCCTTTTTTAAAGTGATGAATGATGCAGCCCCACTCAGTTTTGAAACTGTTCATCTGTGAGCGTCTGCGTCAGACACCCGTCCCGTCCTGTCGGCCGCAGGTTCAGATTGTAGCGAAGCAGGTTTTTGTAGGTGTGTGTCCGCGAGCGAGGGCTCGGCGCAAATCCCTCTGCCCACCACAGGGCCCTGAGCGGGAGAGAGAGAGAGATCTGTCTGAAAGCGCCACCGTGCCCATTCCCACACAAACCGTCCCGACATCATCATCAGCTCTGCAGAAACCCTGTCGCTGGCCTTGCGTCTGGTCTGCTCCGTCCGTCCGTCCGTCTGTCGTCCGCTCGGTTTACGCTCGGTTATCGGCGCTGACGCGAGCCCTGCGGAGCCTGCGGGAGAAAAACAGACCTCACTGAAGAAGTGTTGACTGTACAGACATCTTTATAATCCGTCCATGCGTGATCATCATAGAGATAACCAGATGAACAATAATTCTTGGCTAGAAATTGCAACAGCCGTGGAAAAGGAGGAAAGTTTTTGGAAAAGTTTGGAAAAACCTGAGGGATAAGTTTGTTAAAACAGAAAAAAGATGCCATGGCAAAAGTGGAGATCTGTGTGGTTAATAGCTACAAACTAAAATTAAGTGACAAATGATGTCTATGATAACTGGAAAAGAATATATGAACCTATCAGTTTCCAGTATACTGATGCCCAAATTCTGGGCTTTATTGGTGATAATGGTCAGGAATGTTGAACCATTATTGCCTTTTTAGCCTTTATAGGACAGAAACTAGCCAGACAGTAATGTGTGAATTGTTAAGTGGGCAAAATAAAAAAAAAACGTCAGTATTTTTAGTTTTTGCTTTTATTCTTACCATAATAAAAAATATAATTGTAGAGCAGCCCATTTCTCTTGTCATTGATATTTAACTTTAATAGGTAAAACTGTCCGAGATATGAACAAAAGCAAGTAAAGCATCAAAGTTTGATCTAAAAAACCTTGAATGGTGATAAAAATCTTTATAATAAATTATAAAAATAATAAAAAATAATTAGTTTTAAAATCTTGAACAATATTAATCATATGACGTAGTTCCGGAAACTTTCCACTTCTCTGTTTATCCGTCTGACTTTACGGTGGGTTTCTTTTGACCGCCCCCTGTTGTTTTAAAGAATATCACAACAGCGAACGCGTCAAGTATAAAAGCCTCGTCCGTTTCGTGAGGTGCAAGTATAAATCAGCCTTAAGATGTTTTTTTGTAGTTCAGTGGTGCATCTAACCTGTCTTTAGTACAGTTCAGTTTAAATAATTTTATTTTGCCACTAATTTTATGATTTTGCATTTTCTCTCGCGTGTTTTTTTTATTGTGATATAGGTCATAAATTTAATACTTAATGGTCTTAAAAAGGTCTTAAAAAAGTCTTAAATTTGACATTATGATATCTGCAGAAACCCTGAAGAAATATTTGTTTTGGATAGTCTACAGAACAAACCACTGTTATACAATAACCTGCCTAATTACCCTAATTAACCTAGTTAAGCCTTTAAATGTCACTTTAAGCTGAATACTAGTATCTTGAAGAATATCTAGTCAAATATTATGTGCTGTCATCATGACGAAGAGTAAAGAAATCAGTTATTAGAAATGAGTTATTAAAACTATTATGATTAGAAATGTGTTGAAGAAAAAAAATAAAAAAAAATCAAAAAATAAATAAATAAAAATTCGCTCTGTTTAACAAAAATTGGGGGGAAATTTACAGGGGGGCTAATCATTCAGGGTTGTATGACTGTTACTCACTTCTTGTATTAAAAAGACAAAACTGTATTCTTGTGTTATGAAGTCAAATCAAAGCTTGTGGATGGACAGCAGTATCAATGCAGTGAACTGAACCGAGTCAATGACAAGATAACCTCAATAGAACCTACACCGGTCCCACAATTTGGTTCTCAGAAGTGTTTTACCTCCTGTTCTCGTGATCCAGCAGCGCCTCCTGGGACACTCTGAAGTCCTCCAGAGGGGTCTGATAGCGGGCCTCAAACGAGCCCTCGCGCCCGCGGTACCCCAAAGCCTGCGCCGGAGATGAGGGCAGAGGAGACATGGAGGAGGTGGAGGAGACGGAGCCAGAGTCGGCCATCCGCTCACGGCCCGCCTGCATGGCCATCGCCATCGCCCCAGCTGGAGAGAACGGACTCAACATATCTCCATTCTCATGCTGCGGAGGGAAAACCAGGAGAACATCAGCACACGGCCACTGTATTATTATCATCATGAGAGAGAGAGTGGAGAGAGCCCAACGTGCTGCAATTTAAGGGGCCGTTCACACTGTTGACAAGAAAAAAAGAAGTGCACTGCGCTTTTTATGTTGCTAGGCAACCAGTGAATCAGCTGCATGTGGAACCTTTAACACAAGACTGCTGTGACACATTTAATGCTCATCAGCACCTTAAATCCTAAATGTTTTTAATATTTAGATTTTTTTGTAAATGTATGTACATTTCCAGATGAAACCAGAAGTTTACATACACTCTAAAAAAAGGAACATAACCATTTTTAAAAAAACGTCTGATGGTAAATCATACTAAACGTTTACTATTTTGAGTCCGTTAGGATCAGGGGCGGAGTGGACATTTTAAAAGTGGGGGTGGGGGGGCTGAGGGGGGAGACAGCTGTATGAAATCCAAAAGTTTACATTCTTAATCACCTGTTTCTAAATGGTCTGTCTCTAAAAGTGAGGGGGACATATCCCCCGTTCCCCCCGGTTGCTAAGCCCCTGGTTAGGATTACCTAAATCATTTACATTTGCTAAATGCCAGAATAATGAGAGATTTTTTTTTTTTTGAGAATTTTCTTATTAATTTCTAGACAGTCAAAAGTTTACACACATTTCCTTGGTATTTTTTAGCTTTGCTTTTAAACTGTGTAACTTTGGTCAAATGTTTTGGGTCTCCTTCCACAAGCTTCTCACAATAGTTTGCAGGAGTTTTGGCCCATTCCTCCTGACAGAATTGGTGTAACTGAGTCAGATTTGTAGGCTGTCTTGCTCGCACAAGCTTTTTCAACTCTGCCCACAAATTTTCTATAGGATTGAGCTCAGGGCTTTGTGATGGCCACTCCAAAACATTCACTCTGTTGTCCTTAAAGCACATTTGAACTAATTTGGCAGTATGCTTAGGGTCATGGTCTGTTTGGAATGACCCATTGCCATTATATGAACCACCACAGATTTAGCTCAAAATCTTTAATGTTCTAGTAAAGATCTTGGATGACCTGTGGGTGAGTAAATTTACAGGAGAATTAAATTTGTGGGTGAACTATCCCTTTAGTTGCACCACATTGAGCTTTCCTATCGGAAGATACTGAGGAGCGTTTCTACATACGATCATCTCATATCCCACTCGTCCTCTGATGACGTCCACGTGCACCAGCAGACAGGCCAGCTCCAGATCCTCACTGTAGCTGTTCTTCAGTGGGACCGAGCGGTAGCCTGAAGACAGACAGGAGAAGGAGCACTCATCATTACCACATTTATTTGTATAAAAAGTAGCCTAGAGCGCTGTCTGCTGTCAAAAACTAGCCTAGAGCGCCATCTGCTGTTAAAAACTAGCCTAGAGCGCTGTCTGCTGTTAAAAACTAGCCTAGAGCGCCATCTGCTGTTAAACACACTAGCCTAGAGCGCCATCTGCTGTTAAAAACTAGTCTAGAGCGCTGTCTGCTGTTAAAAACTAGCCTAGAGCGCCATCTGCTCTTAAAGACTAGCCTAGAGCGCCATCTGCTGATAAAAACTAGCCTAGAGCGCTGTCTGGTGTTAAAAACTAGCCTAGAGCGCCATCTGCTCTTAAAGACTAGCCTAGAGCGCCATCTGCTGATAAAAAACTAGCCTAGAGCGCCATCTGCTGATAAAAAACTAGCCTAGAGCGGCAACTGCTGATAAAAACTAGCCTAGAGCGCCATCTGCTGTTAAAAACTAGCCTGGAGCGCCATCTGCTGTTAAAAACTAGCCTAGAGCACTGTCTGGTGTTAAAAACTAGCCTAGAGCACCGTCTGGTGTTAAAAACTAGCCTAGAGCACCGTCTGGTGTTAAAAACTAGCCTAGAGCGCCGTCTGGTGTTAAAAACTAGCCTAGAGTGGCATCTGCTGTTAAAAACTAGCCTAGAGCACCGTCTGGTGTTAAAAACTAGCCTAGAGCGCCGTCTGCTGTTAAAAACTAGCCTAGAGCGCCATCTGCTGTTAAAAACTAGCCTAGAGCACCGTCTGGTGTTAAAAACTAGCCTAGAGCGCCGTCTGCTGTAAAAACCTAACCTACAGCATAGAGTGATGTCTGCTGTTAAACACTAGCCTACAGCACTGTCTGCTATACAAAAACTATCCTAGAACCTTGTTTGTTGTTAAAAACTAGTCTAGAGCGACATCGGCTATACAAAAGTAGTTCAGGTAAAAGCAAAGCGGCGGTCCTTCATTTGGGAGCCATACCTGTTTTGAGGCAGTTGATGGGGAATGTGGCCTGGGCTAGAAAGTTCTGGTCACTGAACATGTCAATTTCATAGACCACAAAGCGCAGGAACGCGAAGGAAGGATTGCACACGGTGAACCTGAAGGGTTTGCTGGTCCAGGTGGGGTTCAGACCATTGTCTGCTGAGGGTCAAACAGGAAAATATCATTACTTCAGATGAATTATAGATGCTTACAGCTTCTTCAATCCCAAATTATCCTTATTACAGATTTAAAAGGTATACCTCACCCAAAACTGATCATTTGCCCAATATTTACTCACACTCAAGTGGTTTTAAACTTTTATGAGTTTATTTAAAAGCAGCTTACATCCATAGTAAGAACAAAAAACACTATGGAAGTCAATGACGGGAGGGTAAATAAAGACAGAAGTTTCATTTTTGGGTGAACTGTCCCTTTAAGGATGTTCTTCTGTATGGTGGTTCACCTTCAGAGTCTGTCCTCTGCTTGGCATTGTCATATTCTGCTCCACAAACTTCAATCTCGATAAGCGGACAAACAATACCTCGACCGTGTTTGGGCAGGTGACGAGCTCCCAAAACCTGAAGGATACAAACACACTTTCCTTCATTAGCAGCTGACATTTGCTCACATTCCCATTAATTGCTCTGACTGTTGTGCACTTGGACAAAGAAATGTCTAGTCTTTAGAGTGCAATATATACCTACATATATTCTAACTAATAGACAAGGTTAATAAATCCCATACTTATGACCTATTCAAGGAGAGTTTGTAGTAAACTTTTTCGACAGCAAACATTCACAAAATCCACCAAAAGTGGATTAAACTTATAAACAGAGGTGTGTAATGTAATTTCATGCACTTAATGCTCACTGTTTTGCTCATGAAAGGGGAGGGGCTACAGAAGAGAAGGAGCTACTGAATAAGGGGAGAAGCTGGCGTTGAAGGGGAGGAGCTACTGAATAAGGGAAGGCACTACTGCCGAAGAGAAGTAGATACCGAATAAGGGGAGGCACTACTGGCAAAGGGGAGGAGCTACAGAATAAGGGGAGGCACTACTGCCGAAGAGAGGGAGATACTGAATAAGGGAAGGCACTACTGCCAAAGAGAAGTAGATACCGAATAAGGGGAGGCACTACTGGCAAAGGGGAGGAGCTACTGAATTAGGGAAGGCACTACTGCCAAAGGGGAGGAGATACTGAATTAGGGAAGGCACTACTGCCAAAGGGGAGGAGATACTGAATAAGGGAAGGCACTACTGTCATAGGGGAGGAGATACTGAATAAGGGAAGGCACTACTGCCAAAAGGGAGGAGCTACTGAATAAGGGGAGGCACTACTGCCGAAGGGGAGGAGATACTGAATAAGGAAAGGCACTACTGCCGAAGGGGAGGAGCTTCTGAATAAGGGGAGGCACTTCTGCTGAAGGGAAGGAGATACTGAATAAGGGAAGGCACTACTGCCGAAGGGGAGGAGATACTGAATAAGGGAAGGCACTACTGCCAAAAGGGAGGAGCTACTGAATAAGGGGAGGCACTACTGCCGAAGGGGAGGAGATACTGAATAAGGGAAGGCACTACTGCCAAAGGAGATACCGAATAAGGGAAGGCATTAATGCCGAAGGGAAGGAGATACTGAATAAGGGAAGGCACTGCTACCGAAGGGGAGGAGCTACTGAATAAGGGGAGGCACTGCTACCGAAGGGGAGGAGCTACTGAATAAGGGGAGGCACTGCTACCGAAGGAGAGGAGATACTGAATAAGGGGAGGCACTACTGCAGAAGGGGAGGGGACACTGAATAAGGGAAGGCACTACTGCCGAAGGGAAGGAGATACTGAATAAGGGAAGGCACTACTGCCGAAGGGAAGGAGATATCGAATAAGGGAAGGCACTACTGCCGAAGGGAAGGAGATGTCGAATAAAGGAAGGCACTACTACCGAAGGGAAGGAGATATCGAATAAGGGAAGGCACTACTGCCTAAGGGAAGGAGATACTGAATGAGGGAAGGCACTACTGCCAAAGGGGAGGAGATACTGAATAAGGGAAAGCACTACTGCTGAAGGGGAGGAGATACTGAATAAGGGAAGGCACTACTGCCAAAAGGGAGGAGCTACTGAATAAGGGGAGGCACTACTGCCGAAGGGGAGGAGATACTGAATAAGGGAAGGCACTACTGCCAAAGGGAAGGAGATACTGAATAAGGGGAGGCACTACTACCGAAGGGAAGGAGATATCGAATAAGGGAAGGCACTACTGCCTAAGGGAAGGAGATACTGAATGAGGGAAGGCACTACTGCCGAAGGGGAGGAGATACTGAATAAGGGGAGGCACTACTGCCGAAGGGAAGGAGATGTCGAATAAAGGAAGGCACTACTGCCGAAGGGAAGGAGATACTGAATAAGGGGAGGCACTACTGCCGAAGGGAAGGAGATACTGAATAAGGGGAGGCACTACTACCGAAGGGAAGGAGATATCGAATAAGGGAAGGCACTACTGCCGAAGGGAAGGAGATACTGAATAAGGGGAGGCACTACTGCCAAAGGGAAGGAGATATCAAATAAGGGAAGGCACTACTGCCT